>BDMV01000003.1:317324-550894 GCA_008326285.1 Oryza officinalis | reverse complement strand
GACATGATAGCCGAAGTGATGCGAGATCAATTCGGCTTGAAGCCCAAAGAAAACTCTACAGTGTATCGGCACCCGTATCCCGAGGAATTTGACAGGGTTCCATTGCCGGGCCGATACAAGATCCCGGATTTCTCCAAGTTTTCGGGACAAGACAATGTCTCGACATATGAGCACGTCAGCCGATTCTTAGCGCAGTGCGGGGAAGCATCGGCTGTCGAGGCATTGAGGGTGAGGTTTTTCCCTCTGTCCTTATCAGGGTCTGCCTTCACATGGTTCTCTTCCTTGCCCTGCAATTCCATCAGAGGATGGATAGATCTGGAGAAGCAGTTTCATAGCTATTTCTACAATGGTGTACAAGAGATGAAGCTGTCAGATCTGACTGCCATCAGGCAGCGAATGGATGAATCGGTCCCTGAGTACATACAAAGATTCAGAGATATACGCAACAGATGTTATAGTCTCAGTCTGACCGATTCCCAGTTAGCCGACCTGGCATTTCAGGGATTGCTAGGGCCGATACGCGAGAGATTCTCCTCTCAGGAATTTGACAGCCTCGCTCAGCTGGCACAACGCGTATCGGCCCACGAGCAGCGATTCCAGGAGGCGAAGAAGTTCGCAAAAAGGGTTAACACGGTGTATCAGTACGCCTCCGACGATGAAGACGATGAAGACGCCGATGTCGACCTAGCCGAGTGGGCCCGGATGAAGAAATCAACAACCTGCCAGTGGGCCAAGAAAGGAGATAAAGAGGATAAATATGATTTCGACATCAACAAGGCTGACAAGATATTTGACCTGCTGTTGCAAGAAAAGCAGATTCAGCTGCCAGTAGGTCACGTATTGCCATCGGCCGAAGACATCAAGAAGAGGAGATATTGCAAGTGGCACAATTCCTATTCACACCATACGAATGAATGCAAGATCTTCCGGCAACAAATTCAATCGGCCATTGAGCAGGGCAGAATTAAGATCGATGATGCCAAGCGGCCGATGAAGATTGAAGGCCACCCGTTCCCAGTCAACATGGTGCGGGCGGACAGGGCCGATGGCGGTGGTCATCGGGCTGGCAAGCGACCTCATCAGACCTCTGAGGGTCTGATCAGAAAGTATCAGCGGAGGAGGGAAGAACAAGCTCAAGACCAAGCCGATCAAGACAACTCCTACGACCCACACTGGGAGTGCGAGTTTTTTCGCTTCTGCTGGAATGAAGGGATGAGGTTGCCATCTGTCCAGGAGTGCCCTGCATGCAGTGGAGCAGAAGATTCTTATCAGGGCAGCTCGAGCAGACAAACGCATCGGCCGGCCAAGCAACGGAAATCTGTACATGAAAGGCTGGGGCCGATGCACCAAGACCAACACGATGAAGATGAGGAGCAAGCCCAGAACCCCCAATGGTGCCCAAGCGATGTATTCACCAAGACGCAGAAACGGCGGGTTCAGAGGCTGAGGAGGAAAGAGCAAACCCAAGAGCAACAAGCTAAAATACCCCATCGGCCAACCAAGACCAGAAAAGAGTGGAGAATAAAATCCACGGTGGCCAAGGCCGATGAGGGTACCTCCAATACAGCTCAGGGCAGCTCAGCTTCAAAAGGTAAGAAAACGGCATCGGCGCCTGTTAACATGGTGTTTATATTGCCAGCAGAATACAGTGTGCAGGCGGCCGATGAAGCTATGGCTGATGAGGAACAAAATTCAGCCAGGCTACGGTTGTCACCAGACCAAGCCTGGGCATCATCAGAGCTTATCGGCATTCACTTGAGCTTTGCTAGCGGACAGAGCCGATTCCAGTTGTTCGCGCTGTCGTCGCTCTGCAAGTCTTTCCTTTGCTCTGAAAAGCTTGAATCGGTATTGTTCCAGGAAGATGGCCGGCGTAAGGATTTCCATCAGGTCTTCGGGCAGTTCGTCTTGGATTTCTTGTACCCTGACTCTGATGGAGGAGCAGTCTTCTACCAAACACTCCAGCGAGGCTTCTAGCCGATTCCCAATATCGGTCAGCCGATTCTTCAGATCATCAGAGATTGGTGCTTTGGCTGTGCTGGGCAGCTCCTTGTCCTCATCATCAAGAAATTGGCCGATATCGAAGGAGAACATATCGGCTAGGTTCTGCAAATGTCAACATCGGTTGAGGTTAGCCTTGTTAATCAGGAATCGGCAGAAAGAGGATCCGGGTAATCATGTTTACCTGTGTTGGAGCATTGGTGGTGATTGCATCGGCCTCCCTTTGCTTTGACGACACAGTAGGCGAGGGGGTTGGCCGATGTGGTGAGCGTGATGGAGCCCTAGGCTGAAAAGCAGGAAATTGGTGAATAGGGTTATATGATTAGAGAAATAATGCAAAAAATCAACTCTTACCGAGACAGTCGGAGAGGGTGGTGGAGAAGGAGAAGGGGTTCTCAATCGTGCCTTGGCTCGTTCGCGTCGTTGTGAAGTTGTTTTCTTGGATCTTGGCATAGGGGCCGATTGAGTTCTCTCCTTCAACACAGATGACACCGCAGCCTGAAAAGGATATGAGGTTAAAGTATGACAGTACAAGGGGATTATGTAAACACAGAGAAGGGATTATATTGACCTTGCGAACTGCGTGCCTAGTCCTTCTCGGTTGTGGGGCATCATCTTGGTCATCGGCCGGTGGGATCTCAGCAGTTTCGGCTGATGGCTCTTGGGTGGTTTCGGCCGACGGGTTTTCTTCCTCGTGGGTATCGGCCGCTGCTGCATCAACTTCCTCCTCCATCACTTGTTCTTCCAGGAATTCTTCCAAGGAGGGGTCTAGCTCTTCAGCATCGGCCTGGTCGTCGGTTTTGGCCTTCTTGCTGGCTTTCTGCGATTTGCCTTTGGCCGGCGCTTTCCTCTTAGGGTTTTCTTTAAGCATCGGACCTTGGAGAAGTGACGCCACTTTTGGGGCAGTGAGGCCGATGATGGATTCCAGGACGGTCGACCCCGATGGAGCTACGGCTTGAGCATAGAAGATCTTCCGTCCACTGTTGCTCACAGATGGAATCGGCTCATCCGGGACTTGAGGGCTGATGCCTTGGATAAGTTCTGTCACATAGAACCTGGCCGATTGATGAAAGATGTGAGCGGCCCACTCTTGCCACCAAGTTTGGAAGTTAATGTGCACGAAGGCACTCAGATGCAGCCGATCGCAGTCACCAAGATTGGGGAGCTCGATTTCCATTGCTTTGTTCATGATCAGGGCCGATGGGACTGTGCCTCTGCTCTCTAGGAGCTTATGCAGATGCAAGCTGATGGGAAGTTGCCCGAGCCCGCATTGTCTAGCAGCTGTCATTGGGGTGTAAAACTCATAGGACAAGCTGGTGCTCCTTCCCTGAAAGACGCCTACTGGGAGCAGGCATGGAGTGAGGCCGATCATGAACAATTCCCTTGATTCCATGTCATCATTTATTAAGCTCAGTTGCAGATCATCTGGAAGCTCGAAGTCTCGGTCCGATGTATAGACAAACATATCCATCTTGGCTGATGGAGGGCCGGTGAAGAAGCGGATGAACCATGCAGCCATGTCATCGGCCGATTGATCTGCGCCGGGGTAGATGGAGGCTGCTTCCCCGTAGGACATGCATCTTCTGTCCCTGGGGTCTTCGTGATCGGCATATTTTGATGGGAAGCGAGAATCTGATAGAGGTGGCCGATCAACCATGGTGTTGGTGTATATGGTTAGCCAGAGTTGAACGAACCACCATGGTCCTCCATGAGCCACAGTCTGTTTCAGCATCAAGTCTTGTGTGGAAACATGGAGTAGCCGATATACAGCTCCTAGAAGGTATCGGCCTAAGGGGATTTGTCTCTTGTCGACCAAAGCTTGAGCCAAGTGTTGACAGTTTGTAGTGGGGCCACAGGTCGATCCGCAGAAGACAAATCTCTCCAACCACAATGTCAGGAAAGCTACGTGTTCTCGCTCTGAGACCGATCCCTGTTCCATGTGTTCAGAGATATATCCGGACCAGCCTCCGATTTTCTTGGTCTTCAACTTGTGGCTGCTGTTTACCAGGAGGCTGAAGGGGTTGATCTCGGAGCTGATATCCAATCCTGTGAGTACCTTGATATCTATGAGGGTTGGGGTCATCGGACCTTGCTTGAACATAAAGGCGTTCAAGGTACTTGACCAGAAGTAGCTGGCGGCTGACATTAATGGCTCATTCTTCTTGGTATCGGCCAGGGACAGAGTTATGCATTGGCCGATTCCAATCTCGTCCCAGTGGACTTGTTTGACGGCAGCGATCCTTTTGTGCCAGGTCCTATATCCGTTTAGCTTTGATGGCCATGACCTGAAGGTGTGCTTCCACGCCGAGACAGTGGGTTTGGCTTGCCTGAAAGGAATTCTGTCTGTTTCGGCGTTGATGAGCCAGGTTGGGTCGCAGTCGCCCATGGGGCCCAAGAGGAAGCGATGGGACTTATCGTCGGTGGGAATCAAGATTTGGTTTTTGAAGACCTAAAACGTGAGAACGACGATGAAAATATAAGGCCTGAGGCGGGCAGAAAGTAAAAACCTAACTTGGGGAAATCGGCGGAAAAGGTAATAATGCGGGTTTTGAAGGAATTGACTTACCGCAGGGATCTCGGAGGCGTAGAACGGGGCGGAGGCCATCGTTGTTGGAGGGGTCGCTGTGAAGGGGGTCGATGTTGACGAGACGCCGAGGGGTCGCCGGAATTGAAGAACACGAGGGGTTTGTCGAATCGGCGGCGAAAGGGTTCGAATCTGGATCTGTGCGGTTTTCAGGTTAGACCTAGCAAAAAGTCGATGAGTTCCCTGGAGCTAATTCCGCCACATTATATAATGAAGCGGAATTGGGGGGCATGTGTTACGACGGATTTTGGTAATCGACTTGGAAAGGAAAGAGGAAACCGAAGCAGAGAAGAAGGATTGAGTTGGAGTCGGACCAGGCTTCGTATCGGACCCGGTAACCGTATCGGACTTGGGGAGTGTTGCTATAAAGGGCATATCGGCCGATACGGATTTGGTTTGGTCATGGGCCGATACGGGTTGTGAGTTGACAGTGTCAACGTGGGCTTGGTCTGGGCTCGAAGTAAGCTTCAAGGAAGTTGCCAAATAGAGATAAAGCTCGGTTTTAGGCAATTGTATCTTGTAAATTAGGTAGTTTAGATCTAATCTGTGGCTAGAGTCTGCCGCAAAGACTTGTTTGTTAGTTGTAGATAAGATCGTGCCCTACAAGGGTTCTGTTGTAACCTCGGGTATAAATATCCCGATAGTTTGTACATGTAAACTCTCTCTCGAATCAATCACACAAAAACCAGTTCAATCTACTTTCGGCGCATCGCCAACCCTCGCAAGAGGTCTTCTTCGACGAGTTCTTGCTTCCTCGGAGCAGAGGTAAGAACTCGTCCCCGACGATCTGCATCGTCGGGGCTAGCGTGTCGCTTTAGACACGTTAAGCCTCGATGATGTGATCGTCGATTACCATGTCTTGGATAGTTTTGACGGTGTCTGATTAGGCCTTGCCAGCGGTTTACTCGCTTTAGGGTTTACTGCCGACGATGGTTTAATTTGCATGCTTGGCTAGATTATTCAATGCATCTGTCATCCCCAAAAGCAATCGACGGCTTGATTTTCTTTGCGTTAAGTCTCAATTCACACTTTGAGTTGCTATCGACCTTAGTCCTGTTTTGAGATCTAACACAAAGCCTGTTTTCGATTGTAATTAAGGATAGTACCGGGGTTTTAGCCGGTCTTACCTAACATATGTGATTGCTTTATATTGCTTGCATATGTTTGCCACTTATATGTGCGGATCGGTAAGTATAAATGGTTGATCACGAAGTAATCTTAAGATCTCTTTATGGTTGATACGTTTATATTGGCCGATTGGCTCGTATAAGGTTGCACTAGAGTACTAGCTGGTGTAGTTACCTTTATCATTCTTATCGGCCGATATTATTAGTTAAGATCTACGTATCAATGAAGGCCGATAAGATTAGAATCATGTCATATTCATTTTCTAAGTGAGCCGATATAGCTTTGCCCTATCGGCTGAGCTATGACAATGTGTCATCGGTCTGTCGACCGATCGGCCATTGTTTTCTGACTTGGTTTACTTGTTTCTTGTTGATTGCAGATCAAATCAACTGGCACGCTCTACTTACGACTAGGCAAGCCATTTGGACCTGCACTGGAGCTAAGCAGATCTCCCAGGCCGCCGTGGTAACGCGGAACCCGTTTGGTTGCTGGACGGGTCGAAATTCTGCGCCAACACCGGGGCAAGAGGGGAGAGAGAGGAATCGAGCCGTTGGCTCGGATCGGGCCGCGGGGGAGCGACGGCGGCCACGGCGGTTCGGGGAGAGGGCGGAGGAGAAGGCGACGGCCACGGCGGTGGCCGGAGGGGGGAGTTCTACGGCTATCTAGCGGCCTAAACCGACGAAAGAGGGGAAGATTGAGGGGGAGAGGGGCTTACCGCGGCGGGGCGGTGAGCCGGGAAGAGGGCGACGGCGGGGGGCGCGGCATGGCTCCGGGCCGAGGAAGAGGGCGGCGGAGGTGGCGCCCGAAGCTCCTTCGGGAGCCCTCGGCGGCGGCGACGAGGGTGGCGGCGGCAGCGGGAAGGGCGCGAGCTCGGGAGGCGGTGATGGCGGCCAGGCGGAGGGGAAAGAACGCGGCCGAGTGGGGGGGAGAATTTGTAGGGCGCTAGGTCGGTTCGGCCGGGGGGGGAAGAAAGGCGGTGCGGCCAAGAAAAGGCGGTTCGAGCGCGGCGAGGGGACCGCGCTGGCGCTCCCCGCGATAGCGGCCAAGCGCGGCAGCGGTGACGCCGGCCGGTCGGGAAAAAGGGGAAGGGGGAAAAAAGGGGGCTTGCCTCCTAGTCGATTCGGGTAAGGGCGCGCCGCGCGAGGAGAGAGAGAGGGAGGCGCGCGCGCTCGGCCCCTTGGCGGCAAGCGCGCAGGCAGCGGGGGCCGAGCGGACCAGCGGCGCCGGCGACGGAACGGGAAGGGAGAGAGAGAGGGAGAACGGCGGGGGTGCGGGGAGAGAGAGAGCTGGCTCTCTCTCGGCTCGGCGCGTGCAGGGCACGTGCCTGGCGCGCGCGGGCCGAGCGGCCTGGCGCGGCCCAGCGGGGTGGGGCGAGGCCGAAGGGGGTGGGCCGGCGGCGGCCCAGGCAGGAGGGGAGAAGGAGGGACAAAAGGCCGAAGGGGAAAATCGGCCCGGGTAAAAGGGAGGTAAACCAGACCTTTCCAGAGAAAAAGAAAGGGGGAGTTTGAGGGCTCGGATTTGAAATCCGATTCCGCGGTTTTCTCCGGGATTGAACTGAGAGGGGAGACACGAGACCTTGGCACACAACAAGACTCAACTGAAGAGCAAACTTTCGCAATTAGGGTTTTTAGCAGATTAGTTTTCCCGCTAACGCCGCGAGAAAACGGGCGTTACACGCGCCCCCACTCGGTGGCTACGTCTTCGCGGAGGCGGAATGCGTACTCCACCTCCGCGGCAGTGGCCTCGTGCGCCACCAGCGTTGCCTCCCGCGCGTCCAGGGCGCGGGCGCGCTCCTTTAGAGCCTCCAGCCCCCGGGCGCGCAGGTCGAGGGCCTCGGCCCGTTGGTGTACGGTGGCCATCGCCGCCTGTAGGCTCAAGGCCCACTGTCCAAGCGTGCTGGTGCTCTTCACCAGCGCCATGGTGCGGGGCTCCAAGGCCTCCTCGCGCTGGCGCGTCGATTCCTTGGTCTCCGTCGCCCTCCGCTGCCTGGCTGTGGCAGCGTCGAGCACCTCGCGTGCGGCGTCGAGCTTCTCCTCCAGCTCCGCCGCGCGGACCCCATGCTGGAGGCGGAGATCGGCCCGTGCCTTTTCCATGACGGCGGTGGCGACGAGGGCCGTCTGCCTCTCCTCCTCCACCTCGCGAGCCACCTCTGCCAGGGCCTCGACGCGAGCCTCGAGCTCCGCGAGGTGTAGGCCATGCGCCCTGCGGCCGGCCTCTACCATTGCCTCCACAAAGCGCCACCCTTCCTCGACGCGCGCCCATGCCGCGTCGAGCTCGGCCCGCTCCCCTTGCAGAGCCTACATCTGGACGCTCAGCCCATCCAACACAGTGTTATCGGCCGTGGTCAAGGCCTGCAAGAGGGGCTCCGCACTCAGCAGAGTGGTGGTGGAGAAAGGGGACTCCCGCCTCCGCGGTGGCGGAGTTCGGCTCGGCTCCCCGGTCGCCATATGGGCCTCGAGGCCTCCCTCGAGGGCCTGCTCCTCGGCGTCCGCCGAGACGTTGGGCCCCGGGCGCGCCCCGTCCCCGCCATCGCCGGTGGCCGCCGCGGTCGCCTCGGCCTCCCTCGGGGCCAACTCGGCAACCCAGGCAGCCGGCTCGGCTTCCCGTGCGCTGGCAACCTCAGCCTCCCGCGAGGCGGCCTCGGGCACCCGCACTGCCGCTTCGGCCTCATGCGCGAGTGCGGCCACCTCGGCCTCCCGGGTGACCACCTCAGCCTGGCGTGCCCAGGCCGCCTCCTGGGTAGCTTCCTCGGCCTCCCGCAGACGCGCCTTGACCTTCCGGCAGTTGGCCTCCCGCCACCGTGCCTCCTTGATTGTCGTCTCTTCGGCCCCGCCGCTCGTGGGCCGACCGGCCTTGGATTGGCGGGAAGGGTCACCGCCCCGTGCCCCACGGGACGGGATCTCACTAAGGTACCAAAAAACAAATAAAAACAAAATGAGGGGTCAGGGGAATAGAGAATCGACCCCCGGGCCTCGGGCGTGAGATCGTACCCGTGGGGCGGGCGGTTGAAAGTCCACTCAGGGGGCTTGATGAGGCTCCCCCTGCACGGTTCGGTCTCCCCCATCTTGTGGAGCCACTTCTTCTTCCTCTCACCCTCGGGCAAGGATGTTGGCACGGTGCTCGCTGGGTGCCCACTGCCAGCGCGCTCCGTCCCGCCCCCGTGGGGAGGAGATGGAGGAGGGGTCTCCCCCTGCTTCCTCTTTCCCTTGGCGTCGGCAGGGCGGCTGCCCCCCAAACCCCCGCCACAGGGCCCCACTGCGCGGCCCCCCTGGGGAGGATCGCTCTCCTCCTCCTCCGCGGCTACCGCGTGCGCTGTCACTGCCACGGTGGGCCCGGTCCCCCGAGGCACCGACTGTTTGCATGATGGCCAGGATATTGGCGCGCTCCGGGTCACTGCAGAGGAGGAGGATCCCCTGAGGAATGAGGGACGACTCCATGGTGCTAAGGTTTAACACCCGCTGTACCACCATCCTGAGGTCTTCGGGGTCCCAATCCCACTTGCACCCTTGGTGGGTCCTCAGGAGGTCCTCGGGGCCGGTGTACTCCCAAGCGCCCTGGGCACGTCGTTGGAGCGACGCGATCCGGCGATGGAGGTAGTCGTCGAACACCATGGCGCATGTGAACCCTTGGGTTCACAATCCGGTCAGGCGGTCCAGGACGGCATCGTAGGCGTCCCCCAGCTCCACCGTCACCCGCCAGCTCGGCGCCTGCACCGGCGGCCGGCTCGGGAGTCGGAGGCGCGCTTCGTCGGGGACGGCGGTGTAGAACCAATTGCTTTTCCAGTCATCCCACTTCTTGTGCAGGACGCAGGAGATGTAGCGGTTCGCCACCTGCCCCCGCGGCTGGAAGTAGCAGCCACCGACCTCCGTCGGTGGCGATACCGGCTGCACGGTGAAGAACCACCGGAACAGCCGAAGGGATGGGCGCACCCCGATGAACATCTCGCACAAGTGCGCGAAGATGGCCAGCGTCATGACGGTGTTGGTGGTGAGGTGCGCCATCTGGAGCTCGTAGAACTCTAGGACATCCATGAAGAAAGTGGAGAACGGCGGGATCAGCCACGCCATGGCAAAAGAAAGGAAGAATACCGACCGCTCCGGGTACCGCGGCGCCGGGCGCCCCTCGCCTAGCACGACCACCTCCCGGCCGGTCGATGCTGGCATGAACCGGCGCGGCAACCCGGCCTGCCTCTCGCTCGTAATGTGAGAGGGCGGCAGTACACTGCCGTCCAGCGGCACAGAGCTCCGCGTCATGTCGCCGGTGAAAGAGGAACGCGAAAACGAGTGCGAGCGGCGAGAAGAGGGCTAGGAAGACGGGAGAGCTAGGGCACGGTTGGCTGAGGCGAGGGAAAAGAGGCGAGAGGAAGGAAGCAAATCCTTTCCTCGGCACCCTTTATACCCTTGGCCCCGCCGCGCTCGGCCCCCTCGTTTCTCACGCCCACTCCTCCACTCGCCCTACTCGCCCGCTTCTGGCGCACGTGCTAGTCGTGCGGCTGTTGCAGACGAGGCAGGGCAGATCGTGTCCGTGTTAATTACACGCGATTACCGCGAAATGCGCCATCATTATGTCCCCTGGCAAGACGGACCGACGTGCCCTGGTCCGCACGCCGTCCCGAGTGATGTGGCGGTTACTTGGTGACTGCCCATTATTGCCGAGTGGTGGCCCCTTGCTGCGCGTGGGATCACGACCGTTGGGGTTTTGTCCCAGGCGCCCGAGCCCACGTGTCACTAGACCCGAGGGGTGACGTCAAACCTGGACGCCCCTTGAGAAGGCCCGACTAGGCATAACACCAGGGGCTACTGTCGGTGAAACGGGCCCGGGGGTACCAAGACTAGAGGGAGGGGTCGGGCCCGAGGGTGACGTGACGACTGCCCTCCCTAATCCCCTCGAGAGTCGGGCCGCTCCCAGACCTCCCCCGAGGGTCGGGTCGCTCCGACCCCCTCGGCGCTGGTGCCGCGTGTGCGAGGTTAGGTGAGCGTGGCCAGAGCTCACCTAACCGCATTAATGGCGGCTCAGCGAGTGCACCACGCCGCACTTAATACGGCGTGGTGCGCGCGTGGCCAGTCTACGACCAGTCACGGTGATTGACCGGTCGTAGACCAGCTAGATCATGGATGAGACGGCGGCAGAGCGCCTGGGCGCTGCCCACATGTTGGGTGGCGCACGGCACGCCTTGCCTCGTCCCATCAGAATGATGAGAGCTTTTTGCCTCTCGTCCCTTAGCCGGAGTTGGTGTACCAGCCCCGGTCAGATGTTTCCCTTTCCCGATGCGAACGAAACACGTAAGTCTTCATCCATTTAATGGAGTTTGGCATGGGAGTCTCCCGTGTCAGACGCCTGACCGGACGAAGGCCCTGCTGCAGCGTCGGTGCATGTGGCTTCCGAGTCAAGCAACAAGACATCCATTAAATGTAAAAGAATGTTTTCCTTTTCCCTTAGGCAGCCTTACGGCCCATGTGGTAGCCCCTTGAAATATAAAAGAAAGCCCAGGCCTAAGTAGGGGGGAGGAAGAACAGAAAGATAGGAGAGAAAGGGACAGCAAACACTTATATTCCCTAGTTTTTCCAGTCGCAGATCCACAGAGCACAGGAGTAGGGTGTTACGCTTCCCAGCAGCCCGAAGCTGTATAAACGCTTGTGTCCTTATTCCTCTCTCTCTCTCTCTCTTGTGCGATCGAGGAGAAAACGGATTTCGCCCTGCGCCCCTGGCCGAACTCACCAAGGGGGGCCCTCACCGTCCCCCGTTGAGGAGCTAACACTCCGTCAATTTATTTCTAAGCAATTTAAACCAACGAGAAAATTGTTTAGAGAGTAGATATGTGTAATAATTGCTTCTGAACATATATGTAATTTATTTTTCCGCTGCTATGATGATGTTTATGCATTAGTTCTATTTCTACCCAATGGTGATATAGAATTAATGTGGTTGTTTGTATGTACTAATTTTGACCAACGTTAAATTAAAACATAGAAGAGTTTAAATTTTTCTCAATTTTTTTAATTTGCTTTCAGGAACCACTAACCCACTTGTGTATATCTCGGCCGTTGAGCCCCTTAACGGGAATAATTATGGCTCATGGCGAGAGAAGATCGAGATAGCACTTGCGCTATCGGATATAGATTTAGCTCTCATCGAGCCCTGCCCCACTGAGACTGTTGCGCCAGTGAGGGGGGAAGGTGAGAGCGAAGATGCTTTTAAGCAGAGAATGTTAGACCATGCTCCAATAGTACAGAAGTACGACAGTGATCGTGCGAAGTGGGAATCTTGCAACCGCAAGTGCTTGATGGTGATCAAGAGCTCAATAGTGGAGGCAATAAGGGGAGCAATCCCAGTATGCACCACCGCCATAGAGTATCTTCAGAGGGTAGAGAATCAGTTTACTGGTTCTTCAAAAGCCTATGCAAGTTCCCTGATCAAGAGCTTAGTTACTATGAAGTACAATGGCGGAGGGGTTAGAGAGCATATTTTGAAGATGAGTGGCATCGCTTCAAAGCTCAAGAAGATGGACTTGGTTCTCCCTGACGAGTTTCTAGTTCACCTCATTTTTGCCTCTCTACCTTCAGATTTCGACGCATTTGTTGTGAACTACAACTCATTGCCCGAAAGCTGGAACATTGAGAAGTTGATTGCCATGTGTGTGCAAGAAGAGGAGAGACCCAAGACTCGTGGTGATTCCGCAAACTATGTGAAGAGCAAGAGGAGGATCAACCACAGTCAGAATGTCGCCTCTCCCAAGGCACAAGGAAAGGCGCCACAAAGTGATCCTCATCCACGGCCAAGTATAGAAGTGGATAGGGACACTTGCGGGTGGTGTAAGCAGAAGGGGCACTTTCAGAAGGATTGCCTTGAGTTCCTGAAGCATCTAATAAAGAAAGGTGAGGACATCATTACATTCGTAGATGAATCCCTGTATGTAAGTTATTCAAAATCCACTTGGTGGGTTGATTTAGGTGCGACTATTCATGTTGCAAATTCATTACAGGGATTCCGTACGAGGAGGATGCTAGCAAGAGGAGAAAGATGCATTAGAGTAGCAAATGGTGTTGAAGCAGAAGTTGAAGCTATTGGAGATCATCCATTAGAGTTGGATAATGCCTTCACACTTTATTTGCAGAACATGCTCTATGTACCCTCCTTAAGTAGAAATTTAGTTTCCATTTCATGTTTGGCGGATGATGGATATATTTGTTATTTTGATCCAGACTTATGTTCAATTATATTCAAGAATAAGTGTGTGGGTCTTGCCATCCGACAAGGCCAACTTTACATGTTGTCTAAACATAAGAATGTGAATATTGTATGCAATGAAGAGAATGTTGCGTGCAATAGTGTGTCTTCCTCGTCTACGAGTGTAAGAAGTAAGCGCAAACGATGCAATGAAGAAACCTCGGCGAAATTGTGGCACTGTGTTTAGGCCACATTTCGAAGGGGAGAATTGAATGATTAATTAAAGAAGAAATTTTGCATCCGTTAGACTTTGCGGATACAGAATATTGCATCAATTGCATTAAAGGAAAGTATGTTAAACAAATAAAGAAAGGAGCCATACGAAGTTTAGGAAGATTGAAAATCATACACACAGAGATCTATGGTCCTTTTCCAATTAAGATAGTGGTTGGTTATGATTCTTTTATAACATTCACAGATCACTATTCGCGCTATGGCTACATTTATCCAATTAAAAAACGATCAAAAGCATTGGATAAATTTAAGACTTTTAAGGCTGAGGTAGAAAATCAACTTGATCTAAAGATCAAAGTAGTAAGGTCCGACCATGGAGGAGAATACTACGGTCGGCATACCCCTTATGGCCAAATACCTGGACCTTTTGCAAGGTTTCTACAAGAAAATAGCATAGTAGCCCAGTACTCTACACCGGGTGAGCCTCAGCAGAACGGAGTAGCTGAAAGACACAACCGCACTTTAATGGACATGGTGCGAAGTATGCTAAGTCACTCCACTTTACCGATAAGTCTATGGATGGAGGCATTAAAAATTGCTGCCCATATTCTTAATCAAGTACCAAGTAAGTCGGTGCCCAAAACACCGTATGAGCTATGGACAGGAAGAAAACCCACGCTAAATTATGTATGGGTGTGGGGCTGTCCAGCTGAGGCAAAGTTATTTAACCCAAATATTGGGAAGCTAGATCCCAAGACAGTCAGTTGCCATTTCATTGGCTACCCTGAGAAATCAAAAGGTTTTCGTTTCTACTGTCCTGACAGACACACTAAGTTCGTAGATACGAGACACGCAGTGTTTCTGGAGGATGAAATAGTCAGGGGGAGCATGGTACCCCGAGAAATTACTCTTGAAGAGAAGCGGGTACATGTACCTACTCCGATGATTCAGGAACCTTTTTTCTCGATACCTGTTGTTGTTACACCGTCAACACAGAATGCTGCGGTGATAACACCTAATGTTAGTTCTCCTGTGACAACAACGAATGAGCAGGACGAACCTGAGATTCAGGATCCTACAGAACAAGTTGTCACACAAGAGGAAGAGCAACATTAGCCCCAAGTAGAAGATGTACCACAACTCAAAAGATCTCAAAGAGAGAGAATGACAGCTATTCCTAGTGACTATCAAGTCTATGCTAGTGAAGAAGTTCAAACAGAGAGCGATCCCACCTCGTTTGAAGAAGCCATGAAAAGTGCTCATTCATCGAAGTGGCTTGAAGCCATGGAAGATGAAATAAGATCAATAAGTACCAACAAAGTCTGGGACTTAGAAGAAATTCCTAAAGGAGCCAAGACAGTAGGCTGCAAATGGGTCTACAAAACAAAACGTGACTCCAAAGGGAATGTAGAAAGGTATAAAGCATGACTTGTGGCAAAAGGGTTTACTCAAAGAGAAGGAATTGATTATAATGAGACCTTTTCTCCGGTGTCATGTAAAGATTCCTTCGGGATCATAATGGCACTTGTGGCACATTATGATCTAGAGCTACATCAAATGGATGTAAAGACAACATTCCTTAACAGGGATTTATATGAGAACGTCTACATGGCACAACCTAAGGGTTTTGTTGTGGAAGGAAAAGAACAAATGAGATGTCATCTGAAAAAATCCATTCATGGATTAAAACAAGCCTCTAGACAGTGGTACATAAAATTTAATGAAGTAATAAGAAGGTTTGGGTTTAATGAGAATGAAGAGGACAATTACGTTTACGCAAAGTTCAGAAATGGGAGATTTATCTTCCTTATCCTATATGTAGATGACATCTTGCTCGCTAGTAGTGATGTTGATCTACTATTGCAGACGAAAAAGTTTTTGTCCTCGAATTTCGATACGAAAGATCTTGGTGAAGCCTCATTTGTTCTAGGAATAGAGATTCACCGAGATAGAAGAAAAGGGGTTTTAGGATTATCGCAAAAGGCATATCTGGAAAAGATTCTAAGAAATACAGTATGCATGCGAGTAAGCCTACACCTACTCCCATAGTCAAGGGCGAAAGATTTGGGAAATTTCAATGTCCCGGGAACCAATATGAGATCGATCAAATGAAAGCAGTTTCATATGCTTCAGCTGTCGGAAGCTTACAGTATGCTCAAGTATGTACGCGCCCTGACGTAGCTTTTGTTACCGGGATACTTGGCAGATATCAGGAAAATCCAGGAATAGATCACTGGAGAATGGTAAAGAAAGCTTTGCGTTATGTGCAAGGCACAAAAGGCCTCATGCTAACGTACAGAAGAATTTATTCCCTTGAGATAGAAGGGTATTCAGACTCAGACTTTGCGGGAGATGTAGATGATAGAAAGTCCACATAAGGCTACATATTTACTCTCGCAAAAGGAGCCATTTCGTGGAAAAGCTCCAAGCAAACCGTCATAGCATCATCAACGATGTATGCCGAGTTTGTAGCTAGTTATGAGGCCACGGGGCAGGTAAAATGGTTAAAGAAGTTTGTACCTGGGTTGAAAGTGGTCGACAGCATTCAAAGGCCACTCAAGATACACTGCGACAATGAGCCAGCAGTGTTTTATGCTCACAACAATAAGTCAAGTGGTGCTGCCCAACACATTGACATTAAGTTTTATGTTGTGAAAGAGAAAATTCAGAATCAGACTATTAGTCTTGAGCATATAAGTACAAAGGAGATGTTAGCGGATCCGCTCACAAAAGGCTTACCGCCCAGTGTGTTCAGAGAACACTTAGCCGACATGGGTTTATAGGAAAGCCTATGATCCTTGGATTACAAAAGGGCCTAGTGTTTATTTCGAGATGGAGAGGTATATTGTAGTCGTTGCGTATGATGGTTCAGTAATGACTAATGATGAAGCATGCTCTATGCATCAATCTATTTAGAAGTAAATATTGAGTATAAGAAGTAAGAAAGGCGGAGATCGAAGGGGAGAATGTTAGTTGCGATCCCCGGGAAAATCGGGAAACCGTTTCCCACGCGCTTCGCCCACGCGCTCTGATCGGGGGCGCCAGCCAATCAAATGGCAGTGGGCCCCTCTCACGCAGCACACAATAAAAGAGAGGAAGCCGCCGGCGCACACGAACCAACGTTCGTCGTCGTGCACACGGGCTTCCCACAAAAACCCTAGAACCCTCCGATCCGGGAAGGCGCTGAAGTGGGGGAATCGCTCACCGCCGCCGCAATCCACACCGTCGCCATGGCCGCGTCGAGCTCCAAGAATGACTTGGGTATCTCTCTCTCTCTCTTTCCCCGTTCACTCTCTATGAGCTAGTTGACCTCTAGATCCGCACCTAGGCAAACCCTTGTTAGAAGTTTCTTACAACAACATGAAGTATGAAGGTAAAAAATAAATAGTACTAAATATTGGGGCAATAGAGTTTATAAATGATAAATTTTAAGGGTGATATACCTCTTCTTTTTGTGTTTGCGCTACAATCAACAAGTTCATCCTACAATGAAAACTGTAGTCCTATAGAAAAAACATAGTAGAAGTAGTAGCTATAGTAAAGAAGAGGTATCATGGCCGCACTGTTGACGAGTCATAGGACAAGAGATCCAAAATATAGGGAACCAATTTGCTTCTCTGCCTGGTAGTACAAATGATCTATTTGTTGATAGCCTTATATCTAACTGGACAATGATACCCCCATGATTTTACTACCTGCAATCAATGTGTAGTAACAAAAATAGTTGTGCCATATGAATGGAAAAGATTGTTTGTACTACCATGGGGATAAAGTAAAAGTTATCTAGAAACCATCTTTGCATATATATAAGCATTAGTATGGCACTGTCTTTGTGCGGTTAATTATATCACACATCTCAACTATTAAACTAACTAACTACAAACAATATTCACAGTTAACAGAGGCTTTGATCTACGTATCTAAATATTTTCTTTTAATCTCGAAGTAGCGTGTCAAAGAAATAGTGGAACCCTTAAGCGAAGGTGTCATAAGCCTTTAAATTGTAACCTATGTTGATTGCATACATGATCTTACAAGCCATAAACTTTAGATTTTCAGTGTACTATATAGAACATCTAAATCCATACAAATTGTAGAAAATGCGACAAGTGATCAATTATTGTATACTGGCAGGATATGGGTTTGAATAAAGCTAATTGACTTGAGAATCCCATGCAAAACGGAACAAAACATATTTAATTTGTCTAAAACACTAAATTATGTGAGGGATTGAATTAGACAGATTCATTTATATAAACTCGCATTTAACAAGAATAACAGCCATCACAAATCAAATCAAGCGGTGGCTTAAACAATGGGACAATACAATTAACAAAATTGTAGTTCAGTGACCTAATGACCAAGAAAACTCACCTCTTGATCTGTGAAAAGCCCAATAGTACAACCTTATATACTTCTCCTTTGACTTCTTGCTTTTACCATCCTACTGTAATTGTAGAAGGGGGAACACTCACAACAATCGGGTGTTTCTATGACATAAGAACCAAGAAAAAAAAATTCCCAGCTAATGACATGGCATGGATGAGATCATCAAATATTTCTTGTAGTTCAAAATGAAGCAATAAAAAAAATTAAAAACCTACATCTAATAGAAGAGGTAGCCAAACAATGATAGAAGGACATTCATATTTATCTGATCCCCACACAAGTTTTGCTCACAAGTAGAATACATAAAAACATCGCAAATACAATGCCTAAGCAATTTGACAGTATATGTACATATCCTAGAGAAAGGAACATATCTCAGCACAACACTGTGCTACCCCTCACGAAATGTAACCCTGATATGCCCAGTTCCTAACTCCACATGCGATGAAGCCATAATCACGTACAATTCAAAACCCTCTCCCCAAATAATCTGCTGAAAATTGTTATTACTCACAAACACTATTAATTAACTGGTTGAACACTGTTTTCCAAAGAAGTCATGGAGGACTTGTTACACTATCTCAGAGCAAACACAATGCATTGTATGCTCAAACGTGCTTTGCCAAAGCGAATAAACCACAAAATTGTACCTACTTAAATACTGGACTATAGGAAGCATCCTTGATGCGCTGTATTCAAACCAGTCAAAATCAATTCTGAATAATGAAACACACATTTAAAGAGGAGGAAAAAATAGGGGTATTCCACAGATCAATTGGTCACTAATTTTCTGAAGGGCTTTAAGGATGACATATTTGATTCGCTAATTTTTCTTCTGAAAATGTGAATTCCATATTTCTCTATTGCAAATGTCAGCATGGTTAATATTTCTTCTCAACCAACCCTTTTTTACGGCTCTAACAATAGGTAATGGAAGCATGGCTACATGAGTAAAATGATCAAACACCATTGGTCCATCGCTTTCTAATTTCAGAACAACATTTTTCTTCTCTACCTGAAATATAACTTAACAAATAAAGAGTTAAACATTTACTTTCATATGGCATCTGTATTATTGCATCACAAAGTTATTGAACAGATCATAGTGGGAGGTATATGCCGTGCTAATGCTACGGCGGCATTTATTCTTTAATTTTCACCATATTAATTGCTTATGAAAAGCAAGTCGCTCCAGAAATTGTTTAAAAAATAATTCAATACATAGTCACATTCGTAAAATAGCATTGCAACTTTTGAAAAGGAGAATGATATTCTTTGGGCCATCTATACTTCTTTAAAAAAATTTCAATGGTGATGGTAGTGAATCTGCCACCCCATCTACTCCCATTGTAATTTTTACATATTACCTCTTGAAATTCTTAATATTATATAACAACTAAATCTAAATGGATAGCCATATAAAAAAATAATGTGGCTAACATATTTCATGGAAAATATGATTTATTTCTTTTATAAAATATTGTGATATTTTTCTTTTATCCATAGCGAAGCACATGCATTTAGCTAGTTTTTTAAAAAAATTAGTAAAGCGTTTCATAGTCATGTAAGAATCTACCTCTAATAAATCAATTTTCTGGTGAATAGATTCATGTAACAAGTGCAACCCCTAAACTAAAAGAAGAAATGGAGGATACAATATAGTTAATCAAAACAGATCTGCCATCACAAGAAATATTTTTTCACACTTGCATACCTATCTCTTATCTATTTTTTGTGCTACATGATTGAAATAATTAAGCAAAATCTTATCATAGCTGATGGGCAAACAAAGATAATTAACTGAAGAATTCCCAGAGGATAATTTAGCATGTTGTCACAACTCTATGCTGTACATGTTACCACACTGGAGCGTTACATGTACTGATTATCTTGCATACTGCAGGTTAGCTAGTGATGTCATTTTATTAAGTATGCACTTGTCATTTTCTGATACTGTTGTGACAAAGCTTGATTGTGCTGCATTTGTTGTTGGCCAGCTGGGACCTAGAAAGTTTTACAACAAGTTATAAGGTTTGTAAGAAAGTATTACTATTTCACACAGTAGAATACATAGAAAAGGAAAACAATCAGTGGACATATAGATTGTACATTTGTTGACCACAAACCTTCTCAGATTTTCTATGCAATAGTTCTCAACGGAGTATATCCTCTGGCTTGATTTCGCCTATCTGAAATTGCAATATTTCAGCTTGAAAATAAACAAGGAAAAAAGGGGGAACTTCACAGAGATGTGATTTTGTTTTTGAAAGGATCACAGAGATATGATTGAATTAGTTGGAGACCACAATCACAGGCCAAAACCATCTTAGGCCACGGAGTATAGGAGACATATGCAAACAAGTGAACAGGGTGATGGCTTTTACTTACAGCAGGGGAACTAATCGCTGAGCTCACAGAAGGGACATGTTGGTACCATTGGTCTCAAGGCAGATCCGGGGCTAAGCAAGTACCAAGTAGACTCAACCAAGAAGCTACCTCCACCGGCAGGATCTAGAGCCTAGGTTGCCGCCACCGGCGGACCTCACCTCCAACCTTGCACGCCGTTCCTCAGCGCCATTAGGCTTCCCTCAACCTCATCAGCCTGGTGGCCTGTTGATGCAAAATCTATCCTATCGAGTGTGTCAAAAAATGTGTTGACGTAAATTCTCCGTGTGACAATACGAAGTTCTGAGAGATCTGCTTAGCTCTAGTGCAGGTCCTAAAATTAATGAGATGCGGGCATGCCAGTCAGTTTGATCCTACAACTGACAAGATTATAAACAGCAAATCAAAGAGCCGATCGGCCAGCAAGCCGATATAGTAATTCCAGCCGATATCGATACCAGCCGATGTCGATAGGGTTTTGAGCAATCGGCTATATATCCAATGTAGATATTGATACTTCAGTAAATAATGATATAAAGACGATTGGCTGACAATAATGCAATAAAACAACAATATAATCCAATAGAAACCAATCGGCTAATAGTGACATGATAGAATAAGCGCTGATCCAAAGGTTAAAGCATACATCGGCTGAAGGTCCGATGTCATTAAATCCAAATGATTAGATAAGTAATGAAACCTTCGTTGTCATTGGCTATATCCAAATTGTATGTAATTCTTGTGAGCTAATGCAACGTCCAGATAACTCATCGGCTGAAACCCCAATGAAACCTTTATTGGCAATCAAAAATCAGGCTAGAGATTATGGTTCTAAGCATGACTAGGGTTGATACAACACAAAATATGAAAAAAACATAATATCTAGACAATCAAGTCTTTGACTGATTTTAAGAGTGGTGGATATCTTAGTTAATCTAATCTGGCAAAACAATTTAGTTGATACCGGCAAAAAAACTTAAAGCAGATCCCAGCCAATACAAGTAAATCGAGCTACCAAACTAGATTAACTAAGATATATGATAAATAGTAGGGCCGGTGAAACGTAGGACTTACCCTTTCACCGGAGATCGAAAGCCGATGCAGCCCCGTGTCAGGTGCCAAGTTTCGCCGGTTGATAAGTAAAAATCTCGGAAAAGAGGGTAACGATGCGCCGAGAGTAGTTGTATTGATCGAGAGATATTTTACATAGACTCCGAGTGTACATATTTATACCCATGAATAGATACTAGTTCTTATTGGACAAGACATAAACTTTTCTAAAGATAAAGTAAAAGATACAAGTCCTATTCAGACTCTAAACAATTTTTTCTAAAAGTAAAAGGAAACCAGTTGACTCTTCCTAATTAATAGATAACTTGTCATGCTGCATCCTCCTCAAACTCAGTCTCTTCTGGATAAGCTTTCTTTAATTGATTAATTTTCTTAATTGAATCCATCAAGAATCCAACTGTTGGCAACTTAATATGTCCATCGACTCATCCCAGGACTCTGAAGCCGATACGATTCCTAAGCCAATGATGACTTCGGGGCTTACCAAATTTTGGCGTTAACATGGTCGCCGCCGTCCGCCCGATCTATGACCACACCAGCAGACGAACATGCAAGCCTCTTGTAGGCTCTTGTCGTTGGCGCACCGCTCCTCTCCGCATTCGTCGTTGGTGCACTTCTCCTCTCCGTATTCGTCGTCATCGGCTCCGCCTCCCTCCGTCATCGGTACCTTCATCGCGCCTGGGTTTGTCACCGGTCGTTGCAAGACAACTGCCTGGGCCACCGCAGTGGCGGAGGGGACAAAGGCGGTGGATGGGGTTTCTCCTTCGGCACTTTCTTCGACGGCGGTGATGGTGGTGGGGGCCGGTGACGGCGACGATGACGGCTATGCAAGGCAAAGGCGATGGCGGCGGCATGAGGTGGTGACAATTGGCAACGAAGGCGGTGGAATACGAAGGGTGGACCTGCGATGATGGAGGAGGATGGCTAAGCAGCGGCGGCGGCAGGTGGTCAAGGAATAGGCAGAGGGTGGGATGAGAGGGAGAACGGGAGACGGGCGGCCGACGGCTAGGGTTTGGGGGGTGTGGCCGTTAGTAGGCATCCTTTTGCAAAAAAGCCCTTATGCTTCCACTTTTTAGAGAGCGGTCCTCGTAATTTTTCTCTCCTTCACATGGAATATCCGAATTTTTGAAGGGTCTCTACGTAAAATATCAGCTCAGAGGAACTATTCATCAAGGGCCTAGATAAAATACACACAAAGTAGAGGACTTTTTCACAAAATTCCACCGCGCGCGCACTGTTCCTATCTGACATGGCATCGCCGAGCGCTCGCCCCTCATGCGCTGCATTATGTTTTTAATTTCATCCCATGATGCTACGTACTTTCCTATATATATATGCTTGCTCAACGTTGGTAGCTGGAGGTTGAACATAACTACCTGGTCTTTAGGTCTCAATCCAATGGTCAGGGAACAGGTGACTGACGATGCACAACAAGTCTGGATATGGTCATGTCTGAGGGATGTCGAGATTATAAGAATCAACCAGTGAGAAAGAATTTTGAAAAGTTATGTTTTTCAATTTATGACTTCTAAGTATTTTTAGATTATATAACTACATATTCTTATGATCAAAGTGAGTATTAGAACTGTTTGTGAAGCTAAAGATTTTATAATAAAGAGGATGCAGCGGTCAGAAGCTACTCAAACAAGCCTATATATGTAACAATTCATATTGTTTATTCCGTAAAACGACTAGAACTTATATGGGCCTCACGTCCATGGGTCGATTGGGCCAGATTCAAGTTAACCCGATGATCGATCGGCCTAGCTATATATGCAAAACATATTCCAGGCCGCCGGGTTCGTAATTCAGCAGCCAAGCTACAACAGCCAACAAGCTAGTTATTACTCCAATTATCTACGTACGCGCGCACATCCCGATCGACCCAGACATACATATGTCTGAATATATGTGTATGCAGCCAAAAACTTGTTGAAACTAGCAAAGTTTGCTAATAGTAGCTAGTATTTCATCTGTCCCAAATATAATAATTTTTAGCAATTAAAATTCATCCTAAAATACAACTTTTTATCTACATTCTCTTTTTAGCCAATCACAAGCTAACATCTTTTAATTTCACCATCTAGGCTCCCTTATTAACCAATCATAACATAACATTTCTTTGTTTAATTTCATCTAATTATTCATATCTAATTATTATTATTATCGGCATGGAGATCGATATATAGTAGTTAACATGAAGGCAGGGGTACTCCCTTCGTTCTAAATAAATTAATCTAATACAGGATAATATTATGTTAGTTGATTTGTTTTGAAACAAAGAGACAGTAGATGGCAACGCATATAGATGTAGAGACTCCGTACACCTAGCAAGGTGCATATTTTTTTTTAAAACTCATAAACTTTATTTAATAAAGACAGAGATCAGAGAAATAAATCCTAGTACATCGCCGAACAGATAATCTGTAGGCACTGAACCGTCCTTTAACAAAAGACAGGCTAACTGAGAATAGGAAACTGTTGATGCAAAAAACACACACTGGCCTGGGAGATCTGCTTAGCTCCAGTGCAGGTCCAATTCTTGATGAGATGTAGGCGTGCCAGTCAGTTTGATCCTACAACTGACAAGATACACAAATGACAGATCAAAGAACCGATCGGCCAACATAGCCGATGTAGTAATTCCAGCCGATCCTGATAACAGCCGATAGCGATAGGGTTTTGAGCTATCGGCTATGTGTTCAATGTAGATTCTGACACTTGATGAAGAGACAATCGGCTGATGATAATATGCATTAGATCGGCAATGACTTGATAAAGTAGAACGAAAGTTAGACATACTCGATCGGCTGTAGATATCAATGATACATAATCTAAATCTCAAAATATATTTAAACCAAGTGATTGGGATAGATCGGACAGGGCGCCGAGACAGTATAAATCACTTATGTCTAAAAACACCTCAAGAGAGAGATTATATATATTCATAGCATAGCCGATGAAGTAAATCTAACATAGATCCAATGCAATAAAATCCACAAGATTAGATTAAACAGCGAAACCTTTGTTGTCATCGGCTAAATTCAACTTATATGCAATCCTTATAAGCCGATGCAACGTCCAGATAACTCATCGGCTGAAACCCCGATAAAACCCTTATCAGCAATCAAAAAGCAGGCTAGAGATTCATGGTTCTAAGCACGACTTAGTAGGTCAAACTCAACTGATGCAGCACTAAGTATGTAAAGAAACACGGTATCTAGATGATCTGATCAAGCCCTTGACTGATTTTCAGGGTGGTAGATGCCTAAGCTAATCTAATCTAGCAAGATGATTTAGTCGATACCGGCAGAAACCCTAAAACGAGAAGCAGCCGATAAAGCTAAATTGAGATGCTAATACTAGATTAACAGAAGACATATGATAAATAGCCAGACAAATATTTTATCCAAACCAGAGCAATCCAAGAGGTCGAATGTACTGATGCAGCCTTGAACGACGCCGGCGTAGATGATACAATTGCCTGAACCGACGGAACATTGGACTTACCCCTTCGCCGGAGATCGACAGCCGATGCAGCCCCGCGTCAGGTGCCAAATTCCGCCGGTTGATAGATAAACCGTAACAGAGTAAAAGGTGGCGATGCGCCGAATTGTATTGATCGAGAGTTGATTTATTACAATAACCCCGGGTGTACATATTTATACCCATGGGGAGATACTAGTCCTTGTAGGACAAGAAAGAAACTTTCCTAAAGATAAAAGAAAAACATAAAGTCCTTAAGGGACACTAAACACACTTTCCTAAAGATAAAAGGAAACTAACAAATATCCTAATTAATAGATACAATTGCCTTCTTCGGACTCAATCCGTACGTGGCAATCCTCATGAAGCACACCAACCGAACCCGACAATGATCCTGCCATCTCCTCATCGGAATCGGCTACATCGGCTATCCTTGTCCGATTCTGTTTCAGCCGATGCACACCGTAGCCGATTTGGCTTGCAGCTGATTCATACTCTGTTTTCTGTAATAGCTTATCTCCTCCAATCGGCTTCGGCTTTAACTCTGAATCCAATGCATGATTTACCAAATTTCGTCATTAACAGAAACGAACTTCCTAAGGAAACCGAGCAGCAAGAGAGGAGCAGATAGACAGGGTACCACGGCATTGCCGCGACGACTGCATCCTTGAGACTCTTTTGACGTGCACAACACTTGACAAACCGATAATCCCCTTCGGTTGCCTCCACGGGAATGGCAGAAATTAGAGGTTTGCTGTTGAGCCGTAGATTTTGGAGAAAGCTTCACCGGACTCAGTAAATGATTTTCACAGAGCTCGTTGTTGAATCTAAGAAGCTCTGACTGCAATCCTGCCAACCAGAGTTGAACAGGCGATCTGAGCTCAACCCGAACGACAAGCCATGCATGGTTATTGCTGCCAAGAGACCAAAAGAAAGACAGTTCCACAACCCAGTCAACCAAGATCATAGGAGGATTGGGATGGTGGCGAAGGAACTTCTGTCTTGTTGGATCGACAAAGGAGGTTGTGGAAGAGGTGGCCTTTCCAATAACTGCACACAAGCTAACAACGCATGAAGCAGCTGGAGACTGAGCCATTACCACCACTACGGGACGCCAACATCGCCAGGAGCGCCGAAAGTGAGACGAAGCCCTTTGCCAGCAGATTGTCGTGGTAGACCGCCACCGCCGCAACAGGACGTCGCCACTGTCGAGATGGGCCACAGGGGGACGGACCCTCACGGTAGCTGGCAGAGGCGGAAGCAAATGCAGCAGTAGGAGGCCAAGCCATTGCCGCCACATCAAGAAGCTGCCACCGGTAGAATTGCCGACAAGCAGCCGTAGCAGGACACCCAGCCGCTGCCACCGCAACGGGAAACCGCTACCGCTTGGATCGTCAACACGCAGCCGCGGTAGGAGACCCAGCCGTCACCGCCTCGACAGACTGCCGCCACCACCACCGCCTCGGCAGTAGGCAAAGCTGCCGCTCTTGCTAGGACCGCTGAAAGGGAGATGGAGCAACAGGGCGCCGCCACCGCCTGGACCCTCGACGAGCAGATGCGGAAGCAGATCCAGAGGGAGGACATCGCAGAAACTCTCAGCGACCACTTCCTTGGATCTTTTACCCTTCACCGTCTCCTTCATCTTGCCCTTGGCCTGCTCCACCTTGCTCACCATAACTGAAGCACGGATCAAAGCCGACGCCAGAGGGCCCCAAAAACAGGACAAACCCGACACTACAGGAGGACCTAAGAACAGTAAAAACAGAAGCTATGCTATACTGAGCTACTAGGTGAGGAAGCCCGACCCCTCTTCCGGCCAACGCTGACGGAGGACCGCCGGAAACGAAGGGAAAGAGGGGTCAGGGAAGAAGAAATTAGTGTAGCGATTTTCCTCCCTCGCTTTCTCCAGGAGATAAGGTGTCGACGTGTGTATAGTGAGTAATGGGTCGGAAGGGACGGTACGCCGTCGGCCAACTGAAGTGGGTTAAGGTGCATATATTTGCGTGTTAGATCGATCAATGCAGGTATGCATGTATTTCCGGGCGAGACCTGAATGCGATGCACAATTAATTTGTGCATGCATGTACGTGAACGTATTCAATTCCCCATGAACATGCATGCACGCATGAAATTGAGCGCGTACGTACTAGTATGGTAGTAGGAGTGGATTAACAGCTCATATATATATATAGACACATATATATATATAGACACATATATATGTATATATGTATATATGTATACATATATATATACATATATATATATACATATATACATATATATACACACATGTATATATACACATATATACATATACATATACATATATATATATATACATATACATACATATATGTGTGTGTGGAGGCAAACATCATGCACCGATATGATATGATCGATATCTTTCGTGGATCGAGAATTAAGATAGTATAAGATCAAGTTTTATGATAGTGATGATGATCACTTTTAATTTTATCCACATCATTCATCCATAAAATTAAAATTAACTAGTATAATGCATTGAATTTAATACACTAGTCGCAATACACTTACCACCAATCGCTCTATTTTTCTTTTGTTTTTTGGAGTTTGTGACTTACCACCAATCGTTCTATTTTTCTTTTGTTTTTTGAAGTTTGTGTGTAGGTTACTCTTTGCATGAGGAGTGACTTTTTCTATCTTTTTTTTTCTCTACTCCACATTATCATTTAAGCATGCATGGAATTTTGGGGTTTGTGTTTAGAATCTTGTAGTACTTGCTATAAGTATTTTTAGACTTCAACATAGTTTTCGAGATGCTACTTTGATCAATAATATTTAAAAAATAAGATGTTTTAAATAAAAAAAGTTGTATATTATGATAATTTGTTTAATAATAAATCTAGTGGTATCACTCTTATATGATTGATCTTTTTAATTTTTTTATTAATAGTCAAAGTTAAAAATATTTGATTTATCACTGTTCTAAAAATATTTATATTTTAGCGAGTAGCAGCTAGCTGGGAAAATATATCTATATACACGGAGCTGAATAGCTGGTGATGTTGGAGCAATCTAGCTAACTAGCTTGTCACGAGAAGTATAGTATATATGTACGTACAAATACGGTCAGGGCCTGCCGCCCCTCATGCAACCATATTGGATCATTTATTTTAAAATTCAATAATTTTAAAATTTACAAATAAATGCTCCCTTGTCTCAGAATAAGTCAATGCTTGTAGGATGAAAATTTTATTCTCTCGAGTGGATGTCTTCTCATGTGATTTTTTTTCTCAAATTCAATATAAATAATGATTATGCGAAAATGATTTTTGTAGTAGTGAATGGTTGTGAAAAAAAATCAAAAACCTTTTGGCTGTATAGAGTATATAACATCTACTACTACCCCAAAAATCATATTCAAACTCTATCTATACATGGAGAAACGAAAAAGATAATGTCGGAGCAAGAAGCTCCTCTAGCAGGGAGGAGTGACCCCCCTTTTGGATTCGGCCAGGGAGTGGGTGCGCGAAAACGTGACGCACATCGCATGAAAACGAGGAAGGCAGGCTATTTAGACAGGTTTGGACCGGCTAGAGACGTAATACCTTACTATTGTGTTCTTGGTTGAGCTCTTTGTTGGAACGTTTCCAAGGTGTTGGTATACTTCTGTCCTAAGGCTAGGGAGTTGATTTCTCTTTATGTGGAGGCTATAGAGATGATGGAGATGTTCTAAGATCAACTCTAATCAGGAGTTCCACCCCTTTTTTCAGTGGCCTCGGTTTTTCTTTTATAGTTACAAGGAGATACCATAGTGGCTTATTTCTTACAAATGAACCCTGGTACAGTGGTTAGGTATGTTTGGTCTTGTTGCTTCTTAGCGAGTGGGCCCGATCGTTAGGTTGTGCGCTAGTTGTTGGAAGAATGTGCGGGATGGATTGTGGGCTGCACGCGCGACATGGCAGTCAATAGTGTCGTCTGACAGCTCATGCCTTTCCGCATAGAGGTGATGAAGGCTTGTCGCAGGGCTAGCGTGTGTTGTCTTGCCACGTGTTGTCCTGGTCGCACACCGGATTGGTATATGTCGTCTCGTGTTGAATGCGAGGCTTGGTAGGTCCATGCGTTGCTGCTCTCCTAAGCTCTTGAGGGACAAGCGCGAGGGCAGTTGTGCCCCGAGCACAACCCACAAGGGATCGTACTTGGCTGTAGGCTGTAGATGTGCCTCGAGCACAACTTGCAGGGGACCATGCTCGGGGACAGGCTATTGACGTGCCCTGAGCACAGGACACAGGGGGTGGAGCAACCTGTAGACGTGCCCCGAGCACGGCCTGTCGTGCTCGAGGGCAGGCTCTTTGAAGCGTTTCCTCTGTGGATATATCTCAATGGTCGCTTGAATCTGATTGATGATGACGTAGGCCATATGATCTTGATCACGCCTCGAGCAGCCAGTGATGGGGACCCTGCAGGTTCCCATTTCATCGACGGACAAATTCAGATATAAACAGTACCAACACTATTCATATATTGGATTTGTCTTTTTTCTATTTTTTAATATGTGGATTGAGTTTTGACTTGATTTTTTTTTTGGAGTATGTAGTTTATGTATGTGGTTCCAATATATTTTTTGAGAACTTTTAACAACTAAAAGAATGACTCGATCGCGGTGGCAGAGGTAGAGGCAGAGCAATATGTACGTCGTCTCGCATGCGGTGTTACCATCGTCAGATCCAGTCGTCCTGCAGCTGCCGGATCGACCGCATGCATCGATCCGTATGTTACTGATGACCTAGTCTAGTGTAAAAAAAATGTGACTGATCGACTTTTTAATTCGGTTAGACGATGAGAAATGATTTTATGTCAAGCTAATTAATTAATCTCTAACATTTAACTTATGCAAGTATTATCTTACAATTAATTAGACGATAGAAATTAAATGGTTTAATTAAGATCAATCGAAACCACAATGAGAGAGCGAGGTCTATTTATAAAATTCAGTTGCAATATAATACGCGGTCATTTAGCTAGTCTCCATCGAAATATCGATCGGCCCTTGCCTCTGCATGTAGTATGTCAGAAGAATATATATATATATATATATATATATATATATATATATATATATATATATATATATATATATATAATATATATATATATATATATATATATATATATTTATATATATATATATATATTTTGTGTGTATATATGCTCGCTAGCTGAGTAGCTTGCTTGCTTTTTTGTCTTGGCCGGCCGCCAGCTAAGCTACTACCAAAAAGCCACTATACTCCAATTAACCAACGAATGTAGCTAGCTAGCTAGGTTACTAGTCACTACGTATACTTACACTGTAGTGATCTGACCTGCACCTAATTAAGATGAAATAATCCTAGTTACTAGTTAAACTCCAATTAATTAATTAAGTAATTGAAGGTAGTACCTCCTATATAAATATGAGTGCACCCCTTGGTCGATAGATCATATCTACCCTTGGTCGATAGAGATCTGCAGCTAGCTGCAGTGCGCCATGGCGAAGAAAGCTGGTGTGATCGCCACTCTCCTGGCCCTCAACCTCCTCTTCTTCACCTTCTCCGACGCGTGCGGCTGCCAGTGTGGCTCATGCCCTAGTCCAGGCGGAGGAGGTGGAGGCGGTGGCGGTGGTGGTGGCGGAGGGCGTGGGGGTGGTGGTGGGAGCGGCGGAGGCGGAGGAAGCGGCGGCGGCGGCGGCGGAGGTTCAGGTGGTGGAGGAAGCGGCGGCGGAGGTTCAGGTGGTGGAGGAAGCGGCGGCGGATCATCAGGTGGCGGAGGAAGCGGCGGCGGATCATCAGGTGGTGGAGGAAGCGGCGGCGGCGGCGGCGGCGGCGGCGGCGGAAGCAGCAGCGGGCGATGCCCGATCGACGCGCTGAAGCTGGGGGTTTGCGCCAACGTGCTGAACGGACTGATAAACGTGCAGCTGGGGACGCCGCCGCGGCAGCCGTGTTGCAGCCTCATCCAGGGGCTCGCCGACCTCGAGGCCGCCGTCTGCCTCTGCACCGCTCTGCGTGCCAACATCCTTGGCATCAACCTCAACCTCCCCATCAACCTCAGCCTCCTCGTCAACTACTGCGGCCGCACCGTCCCCTCCGGCTTCCAGTGCAGCAACTAGCTAGCTGCTCCATCATATCGCTCATCCAATCTTAATTTGTTCCATTCTTCACTGCCTGCTACGTACATCGTACCACCGCGTACAACTATATATATATATATATATATATATATATATATATATATATATATATATATATATATATATATATATATATATATATATATATATATATATATATATATATATATATATATATATATATATATATATATATATATATATATATATGTCTAATACCTATATATATGTTCCTTGTTCAAATCATATATATGTATCTGCATGCCTTTCCTTCATTCATCCCGTAAATTAATGAGATATGCATGGTTGAGTTCCACGACTATGTATGTACTATACGTAGCTGCTTCAATTCATTCTACGTGTATATATATGTGTATCTGCTTAATTAATTAATTTGTAATCATCATCAGCATCATCATATATATATGCTATGCATCAAGTACGTACTGCATGTGGTCTTTTCTGCCTGTTATACACGTACTAGCTAATGTACCACGTACGTACTGTACGCTGCTAGCTCTTGTCCCAATCGCTTGTACTAGCTAGTGTCTTGTTTGTTCCTCTCAAATAATTAAACACTACTGCAGCTAGCAGTTTGTTTTCACAACACAAACGTATTACTCCTCCTTGCTACTACTATTAATTGTTCAAGATCACATGCATATTAATTAATTACTCCTATTCATCACCACTACTACTTCACTTCTGCTCTGAGACAAATGAAACGTACGGACCTCAACTCTACCGCTACATTTTTATAACATATATATAAGCTCTCATATATACCAACATACTACATAATTAATCTCGCAATTGCGCTTGCATGGAATTAAGCATCTGCAAGCTGCAAATTAAACTATTCTACAAACCTAAGCAGGGTCGAATAACTAGCTAGCTACTAGTACTAGCCAGTTGCCGGGCTCAATTAATTATTATACAGATAAGTTCATCTTTAAATTATATACAAGTTCCGTTAATTTTAAGATGTACCGGCCGGTTTAATATCTCAAAAATAAATCGGTAGGATATGCGTACGTGTGTTTTTAGGACTAGTGTGTACGTGTGTATATGTGAATGCATGAGTTTGTAATTAGTAAGTTTTGGACACCGGCCCTAAAGTAAATTAAACCTGGTGACAAAGTAAAGTTATGATTATACGGAGTACTATATATGATTGAACGTACGCACACCCTCACTGTCTCAATATCATACATACATATAGCTACGCGAGGCTTAATTAAGAGGCATAAATTAAATGACTTTCGCCAAATTAAGCAAGCTGTCCTCATACTTACTTCAGCATGCGTATATAAATAACACTAAAAAAATCTATATTTTCTGATCAGCATGCGAGGGAGGAGTGTCGGTATACATACATACATACATACATACATACATACATATATATATATATATATATATATATATATATATATATATATATATATTTATATTTATATTTATATGTTCCTCAAGAAACAACTGCGCGCTAACTAAAATATCTAGGATCCATGGTCATATGTGGCTGCTGGGGTTTAGCTATCGGGAAGGGTGTTTTGTCTGATTAGAACCGATCTATGCATGCCACCCATAGTATATCTTGATCAGCTGTTAAGTTTGACAGCTTGTCTCCTACATATGCATGCCTGCAAAATGCATCCAAATGCTTGCTCTAGCTAACTATTTATGCATGTTGAAAGATCAATCGAGTTTTGCAATACACAAATATATAAAGAGGCCGGTTAACTAACTATTTAATCTGTAGTAAATTATTGGATGAGCAGCATGCATGATTGCACACACATGCACCTACGTACGATAGTTAATAAAGCACAAGGATCTGATTACATATATATATGACGAACATAAGGACTAGTACTATTCATACACGTACATATGGGGCACGCGTATGTCTCAAGTCTCAACTGCTGAAGCTGACTAGTCGAACGCTAGATCGAGATCGATCGATCGATTCCTAGGTTTTTGTCGCATGCAGAATATATATATATGTCGTGCAGGGTACGTTCCCATGGACGCTCTTGATTTTGTTCAAAATAATAAAATAGATATATCAGTGCCAGTACTTTTAAAAAAGCCGATACTGATATTTGTCTCATTAGTACTTTTTTTTGAAAAAAAAAGTCAATATTGATTGGGAGCTTGCGAGGAGGAAACCACTATCTGTTTTTGCTTTGGCTGAACCGGCACTGATATGCTATTTTGTATTAGTGAGAACAAATCTATTATTGTGTTATAATCTAGTTCTATTAAAATTAATTTGTATGTGATAATATTTTTTTTAGTTGAAAGAATAATCCAATGCGCTGGAGGGATATAACATGCACCATACATAAATCAAGGAATTAGAAACTATGAATTAGGTTATTGTATCACCTATGATGTAAGTTCAAATTCAATCCTCCAATAAAGAAAGAAATGGCAAGTCCAGCTGCAAATACAATGGTATTTTAGTTTAATTTTGTGTTTTTTTTCCTCAACGTGTAGATTTGATATTATATATATATATGTGCTGTGGTAGATGGTGATGTGGTCTATATTATTTGGTTTTCTAAGAGTTTGTTGTCAATAATTATTTTAACCATACACCTCTAATCTAATTACTAATATACTTTCTCTCTGTTTCATATTGTAAGTCGTTTTGAATTTTTTTTAAGTCAAACTTATTTAAGTTTTCATCAAGTTTATAGACAAATATAACAACATTTACAACATCAATTATAAAAAATATAACAATATTTACAACATCAAATTAGTTTCATTAAATCTAACATCAAGTATGTTTTAATATTATGTTTGTTTTGTGTCAAAAATATTACTATGTTCTCTATAAGCTTAGTCAAACTTATAAATGTTTGAATTAAAAAAAATCAAAATGAGACTTACAGCATTAAACGGAGGGAGTATATAAGAAAGGGGATCATTGGTCGGCTTCCTACCCTCCCTCCCCTCACATATTGCACACGGCACGTCACCACCGCCTCTCGAACAAAACTAAGCGGTTGGTAAAAAGATAAAACATCGTTAACGAAAAAAAAAAGGTTGGATCATGCGCATTAGGATTGATCCACACCCCTAGTCTATTTTCATTTAGATGGGTCTGTTGTAATGCATCAGCATATATTATTAGAATGGAAGAAACACTTTCTGTATGTACAACCGCATGTAAAGAAAATAATGAAATGAAATGAGAGTAGAGATAAAGATGTGTGTGAGCGTGAAGCTAGGATGGAGGTGGTACGATATGGTTGGTGCCCATACATGTATCGATAGCGATGGAAAGAGTTAGCTATACATATATATATATGATCCATCCATGATTTGTAGTTTAGCGCAGCCCGTGATCGATCGGGGCCAGTACAGTATAGTACGTAGTGCAATGATCGATGGATCGATCGGGTAGCGCCAGCTGCTGCTTTAGTTTCTCTAGTTTGTTGTGTTGCCGGCCCGGAGCAACAAGACGCCATATATGCACGGCGTCCATCGAAAAGATAGCCAGAGCAGGCCCCCTTCAACAATCAACATACTAGTAATTCTCTTTCATTGGCAGCCACCACCTGCTAACCTACCTGCTAGCTACCGCTAGCCACTAATCCGTTGTCGATCGATTATATTGCTTGCTGGCCAGCCATGCATCCATCGATTTAATTTGTCTCCTTGCAGATATGTCAAATGCATGCATATTAACTATTTTTCATATTATCGATCGTCCGCAATTGATTGTGATTTCTGATCTACTAACTACTCCATCCAACAGTACTTTTTCTGTCTCAAAATATAACTAGCTAGCTAGGTTAATTTCTTCCATAGCTATAGATGTATCTCGGGTTGAATGCTGTTGTGACATCCAACTTTCCTCGTTTATTTGGTGATAAGTTCACGCGCATGGAGGTACTTGCGCTCATTCGTCACATTTTTCCAAAATATCTCAAAACAGTCTTCAAGGAATTCAAGTCTGATAATTTATTTGAACACCTGAGAATCAGGGAAAGAAACCCTACTCCCAGCCTCTACAGTGCTAAGTGCGATGGTGTTTACGCAGAAGTGATAATCAAATTAATTGGATTTTGAAATGAAAGATAGCTTAGGTAAAACTACTTATTCCAACGTTTGCTTAGTAAAAGCTGCAATCTTATGTCGAATTAAGGTACTTTTTAAAATCTATTACATTTTCATTCTTTGCTATATTTCACTGTTTACATGCATGACAAGCAATTATTGATCATGATGCTTTCCTGTATATATTCCACTGTTTTGCTGAGTCAAAGCAGCAATCTTATGTCGAATTAAGTATTTAAAAAAATCTATTATATTTCCATTCTTTGCTATATTCCACTGTTTAGATGCATGACAAAGCTATTGTTGATCCTGATGCTTCCCTGTATATATTCCACCGTTTAGCTGAGTCAAAACTGCAATCTTATGTCGAATTAAGTTGCATTTTAATCTATTGCATTTCCATTCTTTGCTATATTCCACTGTTTAGATGCATGACAAGCCATTGTTGATCATGATGCTTTCCTGTATAGTCTATATTCCACCGTTCAGGAACTAACGTTTTATCTTCTTCAGGTATGCGGAAGAGGTGTTAACATCTCGATATGTTTGGATGTCAGCAAGGCACTGCAAGGTTCTGATAGCTGAAGCTATACATTTCATACGAGGTGATGCTAACAGAGGGTTTGGATGGCGTTGTTCCTGTGAAGTACTTTGAAAAAATTGAAACGTGGTTGGGGAGAGCATCGATACCATTTCAAAACTAGAGACCACGGTGTTGTAATTTTGGTTATGCATACGGCTACTTTTCCAGATGATGGGTGTAATTTTAAAAACAAGTTTCTATTATACCCGTTTGATAGATGAAGCTAGAATTAGACAATTGTTTTGCAGCTTAACTAAGAAGTTGTTCTTACCATGTTGATTGTCAATGACTCCTCCAGTTTATCCGATTGCGTCTATGCAGTTACTATTTATAGTAATGACTAAGTAAGTAGTAGATTGCATTACACAATTCAATTGGCTATGACTGATTGCGTGTGTCCATTGGATTGGGATTTCAAACAGTCCAGATGTAAAAAGAAAAATACTAACATGTTGATTTTGTGACTTTGGTTTTCTTTGTTCTTTTTTTGATTGGAATAGATTTTTCATTCACTGATGGAATCAGCTAAATCGCCGGTCACCAAACTCTCAATGCCTACAGGCATGACATCACACGAAAGGCTGGCTTGTTGAGAGCACTTGCATCCCAACGTTGCTAGAGTGTGCGCAACACGATTACAAGGAGGAGGGCAATACAAGATTGCAAAATCAGAAAAGCTGGTACTAATCACTCTTTTGGTTCCTAAATGACACCATCCATTGGCGAGAGATTGAAGGATGAACCTTCCACAGCCGTCTTCAGTAGCAGCGATCACTCTCGTCTCATACACATTTTGCTCGCAACTTTTATCTTCTTTAGGCCTTGTTCGGTTAATCCCTCCCACAAAAGGGCTTGAGGGGGATTAATAACACCCCTATTATGGGGTGTGGAATTATTCCTCCTCAATCCCCTCCAATCCCTCTCTATCGGGGATTAAATGAACAAGGCCTTAGGGCTTGTTCCGTTAATCCCCAAGAAGGAGGGGATTGAGGAGGAATAATTCAACACCATAATACAAGTAGAATAAATCTTCCTTAACCACTGAGGGTTTAGGAAAGCAGCCATCATCATATGCTGAAGTTTACCTGCCATCACCCTTGATAATCCCTGATAACAAAACCTCCATCCTCCTTGCTTTGTGTTTTCATCAAAAGGCTCCATCTAAATTAATCTTCAAAACATCTGTCCCTGGCTTCCTTCATGTCACGCCCCAAACTAGCCCCGAGCGGAGGCCAGTATAAGGCGATCCAAATTAACCTGTGTGCCTGTACCAGTCCCAGGAAAAAGCACTGGTACAACAGGAAGACAGAATATCACAACAACAGCGGTCTCTTTATTAAGAGTAGGATTACAACCAAGGTCGGAACTGCGGACAGAACCCGAGTTCACAACAGCATTACAAAAAGGCGGAAGCGGAAAGCGGAGACTAGCCCTAAGCCACAAGCAAAGCCTTGGGGAAAGGCCGAAACCCTACTACTGCTCGAAGACTGCTTGCTCCTGGAAGAACTCTTCATCAGCGGGGTCCACCTCTTCGTCTTCGAGAACTGAGGGGGTTTAATTATATAGAGCAAGGGTGAGTACGGGAGTACTCAGCAAGTCAGGGGAAAATAAGTGTTTAATGCAAGCTTCAAGGGAAGGCCAGTTGTTTTTCACAATTGATTTTAGTTTAAGACTTTCGGAAACGTCTAAGTAAGTGCTTCTCAACGACGCGGATGAGAAAGTGCGTCTCATCCGGCCGGAGCAATGAAAATGTATCGATTGATTCTTGTCGGCACGAGAGGCTCCCTGCCAATCGTTTACCGACCCGGCTGCTCCAACAGCCACACGCGAGAGGCTCCCTGCCAATCGCTCACCAACACCGACTGCACCAACAGCCACAAATCAAACACGTCGGAACGAGAGGCTCCCTGCCAATCGTTCACCGACACTGGCTGCTCCAACAGCCCAACTTAAGCACAGGAAGGAAAATCTTACACCAACAGCAGTTCACAAGGATCCCGATTAAAACTACGCTAAGGAATCACCTCACATCCGCCCATGACCGTGGGCACGGCTGTTCGAACAGTTGTTAACCTCTGCAGAGGGGGTACACTTTACCCACACGACGTTACTAACCCCGAATCACCCAGCCCGCGACTCTCGGTCACGTCTGGCGACCTTGAGGCTTTCATGACAAGGCATTTCGAAAGCCGACTCAGGGTCATCTTATGCCAACGGGAGGGGTCCCACGGACCAACACCAGGTTAGGTCCCAGACCATACTGTGCCAGGAAGCCCAGGGGTCCTCCCCGACACCACCCCGGCGAATCCACTTGTCCCTTGGCATCAAGATTTCCCTGGCCTAGCTAATTACTCAGCCAGGGGCGTCCCATATCACCCATGTGGTCGTACTTGACATATGCTCGGATGTAATTCCCAAGGAAATCGGTCCTTAGAGCGAGAACGAGCAGACCGTACCTCCAGTACGTCTCCCGTACCGCGAGTTTTAGAAACTCACTTTATTTTCAAGGCACCGACCCAAGTGTCGGGTTTTCCAAGCATTTTGTAAACTCAAGTTTTACCCATGTGATCGATTTTAAAGTTTGAGGAGAGTCTCGACATTCGTACGCGGGGTACGGATACCGAGGCTCCACCTGAGGGGTGACAAGGGTATTAGGGTATTCAAATATCAAGGAAGGTGAATGCAGCAAATGGGTAGGGCCTGCCGGTTGTATTGCAAACCGAGGCCAAGTGCCAAGTGTAACCTAATTAATGCATAGTTTGCAGAATCAAAATATCTAATTTAAACTATAGGTTCAATTGATCAAAGGTGACTTGCCTTGCTTGAGATCTTGAGCTTCTTCCTCGAAATCCACGCACTGCGGGTCTTCGGGCTCCGAGACTACACGTGAAACGAGACGACTCAACAAAGTGATAAAAGAAGCCCTATTAAAGACCACTAAGCGTGCCATTGGATAGATCTCGATTTTTGAGAAATTTTGGAATTGGAACGGGGTTAATCGGACGAACGGTTGAAAAGATATGAATTTCCAAAGATTAAAGGATTTTCTGGAATAAGAAAAGAAATTTTTAATTCCCTGGAAAAGAAAAGAAGGAGGGACTGAAATTGGACTTTAATTCGGGCGGCTAAGAACAGCCCAGTAGAATAGAATGGTCGCGGCCGAATTAATGGGCCGGCGGCCCGAAGGGATCGGCCCATGGCCGATCGGCGCGCGAGGGGGGGATAGGCCGATGGGCCTAGCGGCCGATGGGCCGGAGGCCGATGGTGGGGGGGCCGATGGCCGAGCGGCTGAGTGGGCCGAGCGGCCCGAGCGAAAAAGGCCGAGTGGCCGAGGGGGAGAGAGGGGCCGAGGCCGACTGGACCGGTCGGCCAAGGAGGCCCAGATGGCCGGCCTGGCGACGCGGCCCGGCCGATGCGCGAGAGGGAGGCCGTTTTGACCGGTCTCCCGTGGGACCCGGAACGGCGGACGTGGCGTCCACGTGGACTCCACGTCGGACAGAGAGGGGGAGGCCGCATCGGACGGCCGGCGACGGGTGCGTGCTCCGGCGAGGCGGCGAGTCGGAGTGGGCGGGCGGCGGGCACCGGCGGCGGGAGGAGAGAGAGGGAAACCGAGCCAACGGCTCGGATCGGGCCGCGGGGGTGCGACGGTGGCCGACAACGGTGTGCGGCGGCGGCGGCAACGGCGGCGCGAAGAGGGGGCGGAGGAGGGGACGGCGGCCACGGCGGTGGCCGGAGGGGGATCCTACGGGCTACCTAGCTCCTAGACCGGGGGAGAAAGAGGAGGCGGAAGGGGGAAAAGAAATTACCGCGGCGGGAGGAGCTCGCCGGGGACGGGGGTGACGGCGCGGGGCGGCGGTGTGGCGCGGTCCCGGGCCGGGGAAGAAGAGGGCGCCGGGTTCCTCTCCTCGCGGCGGCGGGCAGCAAGAGGGGTGGTGCGCGCGCCGGCGGGTTGGAACGGATGGAGCTCGGCGGCGGCGGCAACGGGAAGGGGGCGGGGAGGCGGTGATGGCGGCCGGAGCGAGGGGGGAAATTTTAAAGGGCGCTGGGTCGGTTCGGCCGGGGGAGAGGCGGTGCGACCGAGAGGCGGTGGAGCGCGACGAGGGGACCGCGCTGGCGCCCCCCGCGCTAGCGGCCAAGCGCGGCAGCGGTGACGCCGGCCGGTCGGAGAAGAAAGCAAAAAAAGGGGAAAAGAGGGGTTGCCCCCTTACCGAAACGGGAAGGGGAAAAAGCGGAGAGGGGGCGCGCGCTCGGCCCCTTGGCGGCACGCGCGCAGAGGCGGGGCCGGGAGCGGCGGCAGGACGGAACGGCGCCGGCGACGGAACGGGACGGGAGAGAGAGAGAAGAACGGCGGGGGGAAGAGGAAAGAGAGAGAGCGGGCGCTCTCGGCTCGGCGCGGCGCGGGGCGAGCGGCCTGGCGCGGCCCAGCGGGGGGGGAAAGGTGGCCGCGCAGGCGGCTGGGCCGAGGGGGGGCGACTTGGGCCGAAAGGGGACCGGCCCGAGGGGGAAAGGGAAAAGGCCGGGAAGAAATCGGCCCGAGGGCAAAGGGAGGTAAAGTAGACTTTCTGGGAATTGGGTTTTGGAGGGTTTAGAGCTCGGAAACGAAATCCAATTTCGCGGTTTTTGTCCGGGATTGAACTGAGAGGGGAAACACGAGACCTTGGCACTCGACAAGACTCAACCGAAGAGCAAACTTTCGCAAATAGGGTTTTTAGCAAATTAGTTTTCCCGCTAACGCCGCGACAAAACGGGCGTTACATTTCACTACATTGAGACTCTGTTTTGTTTGTTGGCGTAAAAGTAACAAAGCTGTTCGAGTTGATAATAATAATAATAAGTCATTAGGAGGCAAAGATAAAAGATCTAGAGAGAAACTGCAAACATAGTCATCATACTAGTAATTCCCTTCCACTGGCGGCCACCACCTGCTAACCTACCTACTAGCTACTGCTAGCTAGTAATCTGTTGTCGATCGATTATATTGCTTGTTGGCCAACCATGAATCCATCGATTTAATTTGTCTCCTTGTAGATATGTCAAATGCATGCATATTAAGTATTATTCATATTATCGATCATGCGCAATTGATTGTGATTTGTGATCTACTAACTACTCCATCCAGCAGTACCTTTTCCGTCCCAAATTATAACTAGCTAGCTAGGTTAATTCCTTCTCTTTGTTTAATTCCCTCGTTACTTCACTTGATCACTTCCAAGTGTTCGTGGTGGCTCTAAGGCCAGTTTTTTTATTGTCACCTTAGATCTACAAGCGAGGGTTTCCCACTACAAAAGCTGGTGTCTATGTTCTGTAAGTTCAGCTATCTTAGAATCCTTGATTTAATTCATATTTGGTAGGATTAGACCTGGTCTATCTCCTGTTCTTGAATTATTTTTAAAGACTATTACAACTATGGATTGAGAATGAGGAAAAATAAAAAGGACTACCTGATTTCTGTACTTGATTTCTCTGTGATGATGTACCAAATCTAGTTGATTCCTCTTCTTAAATTGCTATCTGGCAGAAAATTTCTCAACTTCTGTTATCTTCTGTAAGTTTAGCTATCTCAGAACTCTAGGTTTAGTCCATATTTGGTAGGATTAGACCCGGTCTATCTCATGTTCTTGAATTATGTAAATATTATTACAACTATGGATTGAGAATGAGTAAAAGGAGATCTTGATTTTTGTTCTTGTAAGATGAGCTTGTCGAGTCTATGATTCCTGTGATGTATAAAATCTACTTGATTTATGTTCTTGTGAAGTCTCTTATTCCTCTGTCATGATGTATAAAACTAATCATGTGCTTGTAGTGCTCAGTCAAAGGCTAAACAGATTTTTTGATAGCCATTGCCATATGGTTAAGACCTAGCTTTAGCCAATCACTGATACCTATAGAATAATCCATTTCCATCATTTCTATTAATATCTTCCCCCATCCATGTTCTGTTTTTTTGCCACAGCTCTTGCTAGTAGGGGCATTGGATGAGTAACGTGTTTTGTTGTTTTAGCTAGTGTTCATGTCGAATAAAATCCCTAGCTACAGCTAATTCTGGTCCATTTAATTGCAGTGGTTTCAATGGTGTTGTTGCGCTCCTAGGCGATAGATTTCAACCTTTGGATGATTTCCTGGACGAGAATCCTTTCCAGTCGTGTATTCCATCAGGCAGGTTATATGAAACCATTGATCCAGCAAAGCCCTTTATGTTAGAGGATCCCATTCGTCGGCAGTATGGTGTGGAGCTCTGGCGCCTTACGTAGCAAACAAGAAGAAAATGTCCCTGAGCCACATTCTCACTAAGGAAAACGCGAGTATCCATAAGGACTTAGGCCTGTTGGTTTTCAAAGATGCGCAAAAAAAGGAAAAAGGTATATCTGATTCGAGTGAAAACTACTATCACTACAACACCTTCTTGAGAGAGACCATAAAAAGGCATCATGGGGATGAGTCCCTCAATGCGCTTCCAATGGGAATGGATATCTACCTTCAAGATCTGACAAATCCTGCTGTTGATGAGGAATCTATTGTGGATCATGCAACAACATTACCAGCAAGGGTATTTGGGGATGTTTTTGTTGAAGTCTATCGACTCCTATGCAAGGAATATCCTGTAGTTGGGAAGGAAACATCCGCAGAGAAGATCATTCAAGCTGTTGGTAGTGAATTCATGAATGCATTGGATGTTGCTCTTGACAGTGGACTGTTACCAAAATTCCTGCCTTTAAAATGGCAGAAGCAGTACCCACCTAATGATTATCCATGGATGCCGAAGCCCCAAGTGATTATCTCAAATGAGGAGGCAGGAAAGATTATTATTGAGATTCATCGGCATGGATCCATCCATTCTGTCGAGGTAGATGTTGAAGCTGTTGTGACAATCCATCCACTTTGTCGAGGTAGATGTTGAAGCTGTTGTGATATCCAACTTTCCTGGTTTCTCTGGTGACAAGTTCACGCACATGGAGGTACTAGCTCTCATTCATCACATTTTCCCAAAATATCTCAAAACAGTCTTCAAGGAATTCAAGTCTGAGAATGTATTTGAAGACCTTAGAATCAGGAAAAGAAACCCTATTCCCAACCACTACAGTGCTAAGTGTGATGGTGTTTACGCGGAAGTGATAATCAAATTAATTGGATTTTGAAATGAAAGGCAGCTTAGGTACACTACTTATTCCAACGTTCGTTTAGTAAAAGCTGCAATCTTATGTCGAATTAAGGTTCTTTTTAAAATCTATGACATTTCCATTCTTTGCTATATTCCACTATTTAGATGCATGACAAGCTATTGTTGATCATGATGCTTTCCTGTATATATTCCACCGTTCAGCTTAGTCAAAGCTGCAATCTTATGTCGAATTAAGTTGCTTTTTAAAATCTATTACATTTCCATTCTTTGTTATACTCCACTGTTTAGATGCATGACAAAGCTATTGTTGATCCTGATGCTTCCCTATATATATTGCACCGTTCATCTTAGTCAAAGCTGCAATCTTATGTCGAATTAAGTTTCATTTTAATCCATTACATTTTCATTCTTTGCTATATTCCACTGTTTAGATGCATGACAAGCTATTGTTGATCATGATGCTTTCCTGTATAGTTTATATTCCACCGTTCAGGAACTAATGTTTCATCTTCTTCAGGTATGCGGGAGAGGTGTTAACATCTTGATATGTTTGGATGTCAGCAAGGCACTGCAAGGTTCTGATAGCTAAAGCTGTACATTTCAGACGAGGTGATGCTGACAGAGGGTTTGGATGGCGTTGTTCTTGTGAAGTACTTTGAGAAAATTGAAACGTGGTCGGGGAGAGCACCGATACCATTTCAAACTAGAGACCACGGTGTTGTAATTTTGGATATGCATATGGCTACTTTTTCAGATGATGGGTGTAATTTTGCAAACAAGTTTCTGTTATGCCCGTTTGGTAGATGAAGCTAGAATTAGACAATTGTTTTGCAGCGTAACTAAGAAGCTGTTCTTACCATGTTGATTGTCAATGACTCCTTCAGTTTATCCGATTCCGTCTATGCAGTTACTATTTATAGTAATGACTGAGTAAGTAGTAGATTGCATTACATAATTCAATTGGCTATGACTGATTGCGTGTGTCCATTGGATTGGGATTTCAGATAGTCCAGATGTAAAAAGAAAAATACTAACATGTTGGATTTGTTACTCTCATTTTCTTTGTTCATTTTTTGATTAGAATAGATTTTTGATTCACTGATGGACTCAGCTAAATCGCCGGTCACCAAACTCTCAATGCCTACAGGCATGCCGTCACATGAAAGGCTGGCTTGTGTAGACACTTGCATCCACATGCTGCTAGAGCGTGCGTGACACGATTACAAGGACGAGCGCAATACAAGATTGCAAAATCAGAAAAGCCGGTACTAATCTCTCTTTTGAGTTCCTAAATGACACCATCCGTTGGCGAGTGATTGGAGGATGAACCTTCCACAGTCGCCTTCAGTAGCAGCGATCACTCTCGTCTCATAGATGTTTTGCTCGCAGCTTTTATCTTCTTTTAGGCCTTATTCGGTTATTCCCTACCATAAAAGGGATTGAGGGGGATCACTTCCACACCTATTATGGGGTGTGGAATTATTCCTCCTCAATCCCCTCCAATCTCTCTCTGTTGGGGATTAAACGAACAAGGCCTTTTGTTCCGTTAATCCCCAAGAAGGAGAGGATTTAGGAGGAATAATTCAACACCATAATAGAAGTAGAATAAATCTCCTTTAATCCCCTAGGGTTTAGGAAAGCAGCCATCATCATATGCTGAAGTTTACCTGCCACCGCCCCTGATAATCCCTGATAACAAAACCCTCATCCTCCTTACTTTATGTTTTTATCAAAAGGCTCCATCTAAAATAATCTTCAAAACATTTGTCCCTGGCTTATTCCACTGCATTGAGACTCTGGTTTGTTTGTTGGCGTAAAAATAACAAAGCTATGCGAGTTGATAATAATAATAAGTTGTTAGGAGACAAAGATAAAAGAACTACAAACATAGTCATCATACTAGTAATTTTTTTCCTTTGGCCACCACCTCCTAACCTACCTACTAGCTACTGCTAGCTAGTAATCCGTCGTCTATCGATTATATTGCTGGCTGACCAGCCATGCATCCATTGATTTAATTTGTCTCAAATGCATGCATATGAACTATTCTTCATATTATCGATTGTGCGCAATTGATTATGATTTGTGATCTACTAACTACTTCATCCAGCAGTACTTTTTTCGTCCCAAAATATAACTAACTAGCTAGGTTAATTCTTTCTCTTTGTTTATTTGCTTTGATTTCTTTTTAATTATATTTAACGACGACTACGAAGATGCATATGGCTCTGCATGCCGCGCCAACCTGATCGATGATCGATCGACCTGCCCACGCCCATATATTCTGATCGATCGATCGATTATTTCAACTCGAGATCTCACAAATCTCATGCAAGTGTAGGTCCACATGCATGCATGCACGCCTATATATGTATCCATAGCTAGGAGTAGTGTCAATTAAGTTGTTAGCTACTAGTACCTAATAAGCTGTTAACTGGAATATATGCAGTATATAATTAATTCCGCTAGATATTTGGCCACTTTCCAAATACAAACACGCAAGCCCTGAAAGCCATCAGGCAAAACGTATATCAGCTATTCAGCTGCATGCTGCCTGTATACATCATGCATGATGATGATGATGATAACTAGCAATAGCTGATCGAAGAGATAACCACAGATTGCGAAGCAGGCGTCAATCGACTCCAGTATTCTCTTTGCTCCATCGGTTTTGACTGAAACGCACGTACACACATGCATACAGTATTACATTTGCATATATATGCACCGCCAACAGGGTCTAGCTACCAATCGCAGCTAGTTACTGTCTTACTATTAGCTGTGTGTATCTCCTGCAGATCGATCATATCGACTACTCCAGCTGGTTAGCATAGCATGCATCTTCACGGCAAACTAAATAAAAATGTACAGAGTAGTTAATTTAGCCCCTTGTAACATATATATTGTTATATCTTCATCAATACTACTATGTATTAACCAGCTAGCTGGTCAATCGGTGGCAAAATTATTTGCTACAGATCACTCAAAATTTATTGTACTACAAGATATCCAAAAACACTTATTTGCTAAAAGACACTAACAAAAATATAGAAATTAGCTGCTATAGACATCAGACATATTATTTTATTATATCTGATGCAAACCGAGAGAAATAGCGTGGAAAGTACCAAATTTCCTCTGTGCCCACCGGCTTGTAAGGCTACTGGGTCTGTTTGAACCAAACCCAGACTATTCTCATTTCATCGATCTAGTCCATTCTTACTCCTCTGGTTATGGTAAATGTCCAGTACGTTCTAACTAGACATGATCAGGTTAAATAAATAGAACCCGTAGTAGGCAAACATGTCTTTTATTAAAGTTTCTCTATCCCTTTACACCAGATATAATAAAATAATATATTTAGTGGTCAATAATTAATTATTATATTTTCACGATGTTTAATAACAAATACATATTTTTTACATGTCCTGTAGCAAAGATTGTGAACATTAAATATCATGTAGCAATTTTTAACATGAATGTATATTGCAGCTTGGCTGGACACATACAGTCAGGCAGAAAGACCAAGTACAGACCCCACTAATATATAATTAGGTAGGTCGACTAACATGAAATTATATGTGCAATAGGATATGATGGCAGCTGATATATATGATGGCCGGCCGGCCCTTGGATTGGATCAGTCATCAGTCCTCAGCATCGTACGAGTACTAGAGTAAACACTTCGTCAAAAAAAATTCTAATCCTAACATGTCGAGGTTTCATAGCTAAAATTAAACTTTTTATGAGACAAAATACTTCCTCCATCCTTAAATATAAAACTCTATGATCAAATATTCGAATGAGATATTTTTTTAGTGTTGCTTTACCTAGATCCATAACACTAAAAAATGCTTCATCTAATAATAATATGTTGTTATATATTTTGGGACGAAGACCATAACTAATAATTAGTTAAGTTATGGCCAGTACTCATACAGTCGTACGTACCACATCAAATTAAATTGTCGGACGTCGATATATATATGGAGTCCAATAATCCCCCGACATTGATCAGCCAACATATGCATGGCCACAGAGAGCTAGCTGCTGGTATGTTATGTAGGACAATCAATTAAGAGTCCACCGACATTAATTTAGCCAATAATTAAGGGTATCGCCCTTAATTATACCGCAGCGTTTTACAGCTCGATTAATTAATTAGTTGTAATATCCACCTTCAAGCGGGGCACAAGCTAACACTACGTTACATATCCGATCGAGGATATAATGTGCAATACCACCATAAAAAAGTATTTTTCCATACGTCAAAACTAATTTTCACATACGGTATTCGTCTGTCCAAAGGTACATATAAAGATCGCTGCTTTTCCATGTGAGTGGCACACCCTTTCCCCAAAATCCGTCTTTCACCAACGATAAATAATGTCACCCGCCTGAAAAAAATCTCAAAAATCAGAACCCAAAACCCTAACTAGCTCTGATCCGTCGACGACGTTGCCACCACAGTTCGCTGCTGCTCGTCGAGGCCGTCGCCGTCGCCCCTCCCCATGCCTCCACCACCTTCACCGCTGCCCTCCGCACCCAGATGTCGACGGCGGCGGCGTGGATCCACCCGTCGCGGGTCTACTTGGCGACGGATCTTGCCCAGAGGAAAGGCAGCGGCCGGATCCATCGTACTCGCCGTTGCCTCCGCTGAGCCCGTTGCCGCCCTCTCCCAAGCGAGCCCGTCATTGCCCACTCAATCCCATTATCGCTTGCTCCCGTTCGAGCCCGCCGCTGGCCGTTCCTGCCTGCCGCTTGGGAGGGGCAGGTGAGGGAGAGAGAGGTGATAAATGAGAGAGAGGGGGGAGTTGAGAAAGATTAGGACGAGGAGGAGAGGAGGCGAGGAGATAAGGATGAGGACTTAAAAAATTTTGAAGATGCTGAGAAGGAAGAGAGAAGGGAGGTTAGACTTGTTGGTGGGCATTTAAGAGGTTCACCTTCGCAGACAGGAATCTTAAGCGGACGCATGTGGTAATGTATTTTCGTATATGGCCCTTGAAACGATTCTGGGGGAGCGATTTTTGTTTACGGGTACAGTTAAGGCTTGCCTATCTGTAATACTGTATTTACAGTGTTTCGATCGAAACACTTGCCTGCAGCCTGCAGCTATAGCTAGCTTGCAGAATTATACTGCTGCACAATATATATGCCTCCAGCCTCCTGCAAGCAACATGAAGATTATTGTATACATAATTTAAGATGGTATATCAGAACATGATGAAAATTGCCTACATAAAGACAACACAACCAGCGGTAAGCTAGGAAGTTGTCTGCATGCATATAGAAAAACGTCCTTACAGACAAGATGTTATTATATATGTTAATGTGAGGGAATGATATATCATATATTAATATATATATATATATATCTTGTAAAAAAAATTTATAATGACATGCAAAATAAAAATATGAGGAAAATTAATATTGCAACTTAATTATAGCTAAATCGAGTTGCATGAGAACGCTATACTATACCATGGTACTTTGCAAATAGGAAGTAAAGTACTGTGGCAGCTAGTAAGATCCAAAGCAAATAATGATCGCAGCCCCATGTGACCCTGCGGAAGATGGATGAATGAACATGATTGACATGTTTGTACTGGAGCGCACTTTGCGGTACATAACTCGATCGAATCGTACGTGCATATATAGCTATAGCATTCTGATCGATTCGTTCTTTCCTCTGCACAAGGCAAGAAATGCATGTGAGGAGACGATCGATCCATCGATCAGTGCATGTAGGAGTATATATTTTCAGTCTAACAGTAAGAAATGATGTTGTAAAGCCTCAATGGGGTCATGCTTTTTTTTGGTTGTATACTCATACTAGTACTTAATTACTTGTATATAGAGACATATCTACCAATCTCAAGTCGACGGTTTTGCTGGCGTTCGATTGGTCCACGTGGCAAGATAACTTTTGAGATAAATATGAGATTATCATTAGGCAAAAAAATAAGAGAAGTAAAAAAAACACACATTGGTCATCTAGATTTGAGAGTCTTCTCAAGTATCCTCTCCCTTGAATCACATTATCAGCCCCTTTCAATCAAAACAAACACAGTATTTTTTTTTTACCTCTACAATCGATCAAGTTAAAGAGAAAAATTGAGTGGGAGATTGAAGAGAAAAAAATCAAGGTAAAAAGAAAGGAAAAAAAAGCTCAACAAGCACACCTTCACCTAACCAGTAGCCTCGGTATCTTCGACTTCATTGGTTGCTGCGTCCGACTGTTATCGACAAGCCGGAGCTCGAGCCGCCGAGGTAAGATGGACGCTCGATGCAAGCTCACGCGTGAGGTGGAGAATATAAGAGAGATGTGCAGCTCCATATCTACCTCTGCCGCTTGTGATGAATGAAAACTAGAGGAGCAGTTTAGGAGAGCAGAGGACAGGCGAAGTGCATTTTTTTTACTATACTCTTCTGACAAGCCACATAGACCAGGAGATCACATATTAAACCGTTAGATGCAACTGACATGGATCGTGGCCGTAATTGATGGTGGAGATGTCGGTATAACAAACACAACTGCTATTGCTACTTCTATATAGTGCTGGTTCCATCTTACTATGTTCATAACACATGGCAAAGGTAGTATTATATGTTAATTAATACATAAAGATTTTATTTATGTAAATTTAGTGCATTTGATAATAAACAAACATATATATAACCAGAATAACATATGCTATATTTTATTTTTCAATGTTAATTCATAAATCATAAGAATGACACGTCGGCAATATAAAATTATTGGTTATCCGATAAAATCATGGGAAAAAAATTTACATGGAGGATTAGTATATGAACACGAGTTGGGCTGTAAAATTACTCTAAATCATTAAAAAGGCATTGATACCAGATCATTTCTTTAAAAAAAATCATCAACTATTGTGACACGATAGAATTACTCACATTTTAATATGCATAGGTAGAGGATAAAATTTTAGGATTTCTAATTTTGCCAATACACGTTAGATTTCAATATGGTAGGATATTGTTATTCTTCAAAAAAAATATTATTTGTAGCAGTTGCTGCTAGTTATTTGCCAATACACGTTAGATTTCAATATGCATAGGTAGAGGATAAAAATATTTTTTGAGGGCCACGTACTTTTTTTTTGGGTAAATGATGATCGATCAGCAATATTGTATAGCAAGCACAATAAAGAAATCGCTATATATATTTACTCTTAAATGCACAAGTACATCATACTCCATGATTATTGTTTGGGTGGAAGGCATATGCGAAGCTTGTACCGAATTGGTTTGTGAAATTTGTTATAGCCTTATCGCAGTAGGAGGCTCCCTGGACCTCTGTCGTCCGGCCCAACTTATGCCTAACGGAAATTAATGGACTTGGGCCTGCCTGCCCACATTCTTCTTCTCCTTGCTGGTCTGTCATATCTAATAGTGGTAGTATAGTACTCTTATTGCTTTGGCATAAGTCCAATATAGACCCCTCACTACACCCGTTAACAACTCCGAAAACCCTAATGGGCGATCAACCGTGTGTGCGATCACCACAACATTCCTTTTTTTGCTAGGTTGAGCGCTGTTATATTTTCTATTTTTGGCTCAGCACATGTTGCCCTGTTATGCTATTTCCTTTTCTTTAAAAGTCGTTCTCTATTTTTCTGGACCAAGCCGAATTCAGGCAAATGGGCCAGCCCATGCGCACATTTTTTTCTCAAATTGTTTTCTTTTTTTTAGTTTATACGTGTATGCATATACCTATAAATTTTATACGTACATGCATGAAGTGTATACATATAATTCTGCGTACATATGTATATATATATATATATAAATAAATAAATATACACATATACATAGATATACAGAATTGATACGTATGTACTATAACGTTCCTATATGTATAGGACGACGGACCGACCGCGCATTAGGCATACCCCCTTAACGCCAAAATTGGATATCCTACCCCTCTAACTTTCAATACCGTACAAATGACCCCTCGTGGCGACCCCTCATGGACTGGTTTCGAGCTGGTATCCTCTCGGTTTTTATACACTTGGATGCCATGCTCGATGCCACTTTAGAAAGGAGTGACCGCCGCATGTTAGTCCGGTACATTATTCCTTATCCTCTATGCCTCTCTCCTCCACTTTCTATCTGCTTGCCGTGTCGGTGTCTATTCACGATTTCCTTCTCTTCCTGTTCCCCTCTCATCCTCCAACTCCTTGGACTACACATCCCTCCAGATCGACGTGGTAGAGGAAGACAAGGAGACAATCGTGAGGTGCACAAGGAGAGAGCCAACTATGGCACTGGCACACCTCGAGCTCGACCAAGCGACAGGAGTGCAGCCATCTATAGGCATCCACCTCCGTCTTGTCAAGCTCTACCGCCTAAGATCGAGCTCAAGCTTCGCCTTGCTAAGCCCTACCTCCCTGAGTTCAGTCGTTGCTTCCTAGTAGAGCTCGTGCTTAACCTCCACCACCTCCGCTCGCTCGGGGAGAGATAGGGAAGGGAGAGGAGGAGGGAGGGGAGCAGATCTCGAGGTCATGCTCATCAGTGCTCAGGAAGGAAAGGGGGTGCTGCAGCTCATTGGCTCTTGAAAGTGTGAAGCAGGAGAAGGAGATCAAACTTGCCGGTGTTCCAAGGTGGGGAGGGGAGGGAGGCAACGGGGGAAAGGGAGCTCGAGCTCACTCACTCTTGGAAGGGTGGAGGGGGAGGGAGAAATCGAGGTCACCGGCGGTCGGGAGCACAATAGCGGAGGGAGAGCTCGAGCTCAACGCTGGCACCTATCTCATACAGACGCCCGGGGAGGAAAGAAGGGAAGAGGAGGGAAGGATAAATTGAATAGTACTGAGGGTATCAATTACCGATATTGAAGTTTAAGGGCATATTTTAGACTAATCGAAGATTTTTAGGGTATAAAGTTGACTTATCCCTAATACTTTTCCTAAAAACACACACACTTGTAGCACTGGGAGTCTTCTTGCTCGCCATCGCCTGTCATCTATCTAAAGTTGTACACATTGAATTCCAAATCCTACTGTTGCCACGAAAAAAAGAACTATATACTGAAGTTTACCTACCACNTCCCTCCCACCGCCTCTAATAATCCCTGATAATAAAAACCCCCATCCTCCTTGCTTTGTGTTTTCATCAAAAGGCTCCATCTAAATTAATCTTCAAAACATCTGTCCCTGGCTTCTTCCACTGCATTGAGACTCTGGTTTGTTTGTTGGCGTAAAAATAACAAAGATGTGCGAGTTGATAATAATAATAATAATAATAATAATAATAATAATAATAATAATAATAATAAGTTATTAAGAGGCAAAGATAAAAGAGCTAGAGAGAAACTGCAAACATAGTCATCATGCTAGTAATTCCCTTCCACTGGCGGCCACCACCTGCTAACCCACCTACTAGCTATTGCTAGCTAGTAATCCATTGTCAATCGATTATATTGGTTTGCTGGCCAACCATGCATACATCAATTTAATTTGTCTCCTTGCAGATATGTCAAATGCATGCATATTAACTATTCATCATATTATCGATCGTGCGCAATTGATTGTGATTTGTGATCTACTAACTACTCCATCCAGCGGTACATTTTCCGGCCCAAAATATAACTACCTAGCTAGGTTAATTCCTTCTCTTTGTTTAATTCCCCCGTCACTTCACTTGATCACTTCCAAGTGTTCGCGGTGGCTCTAAGGCCTACTTTTTTATTGTCACCTCAGACCTACAAGCGAGGGTTTCTCACTGCAAAGGCTTGTGTTTTTCCTAAGAGGAGATGTCGAGGAAGAAGGCTTTTACGGTGGCATGTTGAACTGGCAGAATAACTCCAGATTTCTGCTATGTTCTGTAAGTTCAGTTATCTCAGAACCCTTGATTTAATTCATATTTGGTAGGATTAGACCTGGTCTATCTCCTGTTCTTGAATTGTTTTTAAAGATTATTACAACTATGGATTGAGAATGAGGGAAAATAAAAAGGACTACTTGATTTCTGTACTTGATTTCTATGATGATGTACCAAATCTAGTTGATTCCTCTTCTTAAATTGCTATCTAGCAGAAAATTTCTCAACTTCTGTTATCTTCTGTAAGTTTAGCTATCTCACTAAGGAAAACGTGGGTATCCATAAGGACTTAGGCCTGTTGGTTTTCAAAGATGCGCCAAAAAAAAGGAAAATGGTATATCTGATTCGAGTAAAAACTACTATCACTACAACACCTTCTTGAGAGACCATAATAAGGCATCATGGGGATGAGTCCCTCAATGCGCTTCCAATGGGAATGGATATCTACCTTCAAGATCTGACAAATCCTTTTGTTGATGAGGAATATATTGTGGATCACGCAACAACATTAGCAGGAAGAGTATCTGGGGATGTTTCTGTTGAAGTCTATCGACTCCTATACAAGGAATATCCTATAGTAGGGAAGGAAACATCCATGGAGAAGATCATTCAGGCTGTTGGTAATGAATTCACGAATGCATTGGATGTTGCTCTTGACAGTGGACTGTTACCAAAATTATGACTTTAAAATGGCAGAAGCAGTACCCCACCTAACGATTATCCATGGATGCCGAAGCCCCAAGTGATTGTCTCAAATGAGGAGGCTGGAAAGATTGTTATTGAGATTCATCGGCATGGATCCATCCACTCTGTCGAGGTAGATGTTGATGCTGTTGTGACATCCAACTTTTCTGGTTTCTCTGGTGACAAGTTCACGCGCATGGAGGTACTTGCGCTCATTTGTCACATTTTCCCAAAATATCTCAAAACAATTTTCAAGGAATTCAAGTCTGAGAATTTATTTGAAGACCTGAGAATCAGGGAAAGAAACCCTATTCCCAGCCTCTACAATGCTAAGTGCGATGGTGTTTACGTAGAAGTGATAATCAAATTAATTGGATTTTGAAATGAAAGACAGCTTAGGTAAAATTACTTATTCCAACGTTTGCTTAGTAAAAGCTACAATCTTATGTCGAATTAAGGTTCTTTTTAAAATCTATTACATTTCCATTCTTTGCTATTTTCCACTGTTTAGATGCATGACAAGCTATTATTGATCATGATGCTTTTCTGTTGTTAACAGTAAAATTTGGTAAGATAGGTCAACAATGAAGATTGGATCCGAAGTGGATTTGAAGGGATAAAGTGATTTTCAAGAAACAGACAGCGGATCGGCTGGAGCCGTATTGGCCGATATGGAATCGTACTCGGGCAGCCGATACCATTTCAAAACTAGAGACCACAGTGTTGTAATTTTGGTTATGCATATGGCTACTTTTTTAGATGATGGGTGTAATTTTGCTAACAAGTTTCTGTTATGCCTGTTTGATAGATGAAGCTAGAATTAGATAATTGTTTTGCAGCTTAACTATTCTATTCCTAACTCTACTAGCACTAGAACAAAGCAAACAATGGAAAGCTTCTTCTTCTTGTCCTTCTTGGTGTGTGTTGGAGGAGAGGATGAGTGCCCTTTATATAATGATGGTGGAAGTGGATATTCTAAGCATCAAAAGAGCATCTTCACTCTTGACCTGCCAAGTGTCCTCTGGTATGATGGTTTTCACCGGTAGAAACGGTCACAACCGTCATAGAAGGTCGGTATCTCCCAGCACGTCAAAATTGAGGGCCAGATGGGGTAGGCGTGGGTGGTGGGTCGGCCCTGGCTGGCCCCCCTGGCCCAGTTCTTCATTCAAGGTTCTCTTTAGTGGATTCTTGGTCCAGTGGCATGGTGGTTGGGCCCATTTGCAGATGTTTCATTGGGTTTGTGGGCTCTTCCATCCATGTGTATGTCATGTGTTGACCTCTGATTGGTTGAACGTGTATTTTTCATCATTTCTCCTCCATTTATAAGGTAATCTCTTGTAGTCAAATACTTTGCCAAGTACATGTGGAACTAGATTATTTCTAAATAAATATACATGCAAGCATTGCTAGTTCTTTATCTTTTTAGGAATATTGACGGTCAAAATTAGTCTGTAACGATCGTCAACAACTCGCTCTTGGAAGGGTGGAGGGGGAGGGAGAAATCGAGGTAACCGGCGGTCGGGAGCGCGATAGCGGAGGGAGAGCTTGAGCTTATCGCCGGCACCTATCTCATACAGACGCCTGGGGAGGAAAGAAGGGAAGAGGAGGAGAGGATAAATTGAATGGTACTGAGGGTATCAATTACCGATATTAAAGGTTAAGGGCATATTTCAGACTAATCGAAGATTTTTGGGGTATAAAGTCGACTTATTCCTAATACTTTTCCTAAAAACACACACACTTGTAGCACTGGGAGTCTTCTTGCTCCCCATCGCCTGTCATCTATCTAAAGTTGTACACACTGAATTTTAAATCCTACTGTTGCCACGAAAAAAAGAGATAACTATTGGCGCCGGTACTACTTCATAGCATTACTACAGAAAAGATTTTTTCAGACGAGGGCCCCTGTAGGTTGCAAGTGGACTGTAACTTGTCACGCCTGCGAAAATCGACCTGCATTTTCACATATGGCTCCTTAAAAGACCCACATACAAAAACCAATTTTCGCATGCGAGCCTCTTAATGGGCCACAAACAAAAAGAAGTCTGTTTTCATAGGCGGGCCTCTTAAGCGGCCGCATGCGAAAATTTATTTTTGCAGGTGGGCCTCTTAAAGGCCTGCCTACAAGTCTAACCGTCCTCCTATTTCCCTCTCACCATCTTTTAAAAAAAATTCAAAGTCACCTTTATCTTCTCACTTCCTCTCCTCCTCTCTCCCCCTCTCTCTCCCTCACATCCTCCTCCTGAGTAGGCAACAATGTCGGCGTGCGTGTGACGAGGGCCAACAGCGAGGGCGAGCCGGTGATGAGGGGTGGGTGGGCGGCAACGGCGGATCCAGCGGCACCGTCCTCGGGAGGGCCAGATCCGCTGCCCTCGAAAGCGGCTACGGCGACGACGAGGATGGGTTACATACAACGGGCGGCGAGGGCGGTGGATCCAGTGGTGCCGTCCTTGGGAGGGTCAGATCCGCCGCCCTAGAGAGCGGTTGCGACGACGACGAGGGCGGGCAGCGAGGGCAGCAGATCCAACGGCACCGCCCTCGGGAGGGGTGGATCCGTCGCCTTCAGGAGCAGCTGTGGCGGGAGGCAACGACGGGCTAGTGTTTCGGATTTTTTTGAATTTTTATTTTTATTTTGCTGAATTTATTTTTGCATACGGTTGGTATAAGTGACAGCATGCGAAAATGAGATTTTTGCATGCGATTGCGGTGGCCGTATGAAAATTTTGATTTTCGTATATCTTTGGGCACAGGCAGACCACCTGTTCACATGAAAAATCACTTTTGGGTTTGGAAAAACGATTTCTGTAGTATGTTAGATGCAACTAGCGGAAAGATGTAGGAAGAAAGAAATATAATGGCACTGATGTCGCCATAAAAACTCCAGTAACCTTTCCGTTTTGTAAAATGGAACTTTTTGATGTTGGGCGTCCATGCACTGAAGCGAACGGACGGCACAAGGAGAGTGAGAGTCCGCACACGCAGACGCAAACATAAGAGACGACTGATAGATAGAATAGATAAACCGAGTCGAGGAGAGGAGGAGGAGGAGCTAATAGCAACCAAAGCTGCTTGCGTTGCTGCTGCTACGTGAGTTAGTTACCACCATAGCTTAGCTTGTTTATTCACGCTGACTTCGCCCGGCCTGCGCCCGCCCGCCCACGCGGCATCCACGCCGCCGCCGCCGCCGCCATGGCTCGACGACGACCACCACCTTCACCACGACAACACCTTCCTCCACTGGGTCATCAACGACGACGACCACCACCACCCACTCCTTGATGACGACGACTACGCGAAGCCACCTTTCGCTCATCCCGTGCACCACCATCCTTTTCCAAACCCAAAGCTCACGCCCACGACCGACGACGACAACACTGTCGAGCAGCTCGTTCAGGCCGCCAAACTCACCGAGGCCGGCGACGTCTTGGCCGCCCGCCACATATTGGCGCGCCTCAACTACCGCCTCCCCGCCGCCGCCCCGCCGCTACTCCGCGCCGCCTTCTATTTCAAGGACGCCCTGCGCCGAGCCCTCCTCTCCACACCCCCGCCGCCCGCCGCCTCCACGCCGCTCGACGTCCTCCTCAAGCTCACCGCCTACAAGGCCTTCTCCGACCTCTCCCCTCTGCTCCACTTCGCCCACTTCACCTGCGTCCAGGCCGTCCTCGACGAGCTCGCCGCCGCCGCCTGCGCCTGCATCCACGTCCTCGACTTCGACATCGGTGTCGGCCAGCAGTGGGCCTCCCTCATGCATGACCTCGCCCACCGCCACGCCGGCGTCGCGCTCAAGGTCACCGCCCTCGTCACCACGTCGTCGCACCATCCGCTCGAGCTGCAGCTCATCCACGACAGCCTCTCCACCTTCGCCGCCGACCTCGGCGTCCCGTTCCGCTTCGCCGCCTTCAACCTCGACGCCACGGACCTCACGGGCCTTCTTGCCGTTGCCGCCAGCAGCGACGCCATTGCCGTCCACCTTCCCGTCGGCTCGGTCCACGCCACCGCGGTGCCGTCCGTGCTTCACCTGGTCAGGCGGCTTGGCGCGAAGCTGCTTGTCTCCGTCGACCGCGGCTGTGACCTGCTGCAGGCATTGCGGTCCACCGTATCCCTGCTGGAGTCACTGGACGCCATGGGCACGGACTCCGATGTGGCGGCCAAGATCGAGCGGTTCTGGGTCCAGCCAAAGATCGAAGAGTGCGTGCGCGCCGCCGCCGCCGCCGCCGCGGGGGGCGACAAGACGTCGGCGGCGTGGCGGGCGACGCTGGCGTCGGCGGGGTTCGTGCCGGTGCAAGTGAGCAGCTTCGCAGAGGCGCAGGCGGACTCGCTCCTGAAGAAGCTGCCCGTCAGGGGCTTCCGACTGGAGAGGCGAGCCGGCTCGCTCTTCCTCCATTGGCAACGCGGGGAGCTTGCCTCCGTCTCCGCATGGCGCTCTTGAACTTGAACCTACCTTTGATTACTCCTCCTTCGACTTACTTATAATTAACGGATGATCTTGACAGTGTCTCTCCATCTGCTCCAATTATTAATAATGGTCAAATTAAATTATTACTACTTGTTATGCATGCATGTTACTACTACTTACTTTGCTCAATTGCCGTGTTAAGGCTATACTTTGGTAGGTTTGCAATATAGAGTATTGTACATTGTCACTCTACTGTTAAATCAAATGGCTTTCTATCAGGTATTTGCTTGATCAAGTTCAGGATCCTAACCTTGATGGAATGATTGTACAAGAAGCATTACACATAATGCCAAAATAAATAAGGTCATTGCATTACCTGAGAACCTGTGGATACATCCAAAAACTAATAATGTCATGAAACAGCGTTTTGTTTTGCTAACTGTATATGGGGACTGGTATTCACAAATTTGCGATTAGACTTCCTGATCACACTTAATCCTTTTCTGATAGGTTGAGACGAATAAGATCAAGACATTCAGAATTCTAATATGGGATGCGTACGTCAAACAGCCATCTGAAATTGTCGACTTCTGCTGACTAACACAAAAATGTTTTGAAAAAATAATAAGAAATTTCAAAGTACATTCATACCACCTCCACAAATTATACTAGCAGGTTATAGATGTTTGATGCATTGTACTACTAGACTAATTGTGCGTTCAATTGTACAGTTCTAACGGGCTAATGAATTCTTCACTCCCACCTTTGACTACCACTCGCTAACTGATTACTAGGTAGGTATTTTCTGAAAAATAAAAATGTTTTATTTTATCATCATACATAATCGAGTTTTTTGTTTTAAAAATGTGCTATTTTTCCCAAAATTAAATTTTGCCACTAGAAGGGGCATTTGGTTTTAGCCAAACTTAGCTACTCTGGTGTCTCTGGACCAGGGAATATCAAGATACAGTGAGAACAAAATGCTGTCTTCACGATCGAACCCTTAAGACACCTGGAAAGCAGAATTACACGAGAAGTGCATGTTTTAAGAATATTTATAGCCTTTTTGATATTATATGTTAGGAGAACATTACCAAGTTGACAATTGCGGGACGCAGCAGGGATTGGGAATAAAGTGGCACTGGGTTTTTAGAGACAAGCATAAAGTAGCAGAATTTTTTTTTGTTTGTGAGAGTGGGATTCTTATTTGCATTATGTGAATGTGACCACCAAAGTGTGTCTAAATAGTTATATAGCTTCAACAAGCTTTGCATCTGTATAATATATTGGTGGTCTACTACTATTGTTTCATCAGATCAGTGAGCTAGTATACTTACAGCAAATTCGTGTTTGTTTATAGTTTAGTAACTACAGTATCTTACCACTGTTAAGTGTTAACCCAGATACAACAATTTGATTTTGGTTGCTTCCGAGTTCCAACTGATCCCCTGATAACCTATCTATAGTTTTTTTTTAACGAAAAAATCAACCTGTAGTTTTGAAGTATCTATCCGACTGCTTCAGCTATTTTTCAGTCCTGAAATTATGAATATATATATATGTACTGGAGTGTTATGGACCACAGGCGTGTCATCCTTGCTCAAATATGATAGCATCTAATTAACACAATACAATCGTGTGTTGTTCTGATGAGGATGCTAAGATAGCAATCAGAATGTAAAGTGGGTGTGCTTTACCTCAATGACGGCAAGCATCTGTTGTCACCAGAATTTGTACTTGTAACTGGAGTACCAAATTCGTCCACGTTGGGGCTGTCCATCCAAGAAACCAAGATGCTATGCTTGATATATGCTAGTATCTGATGGAGGACTGAATGAACCGATAAGTCTTACCTGTTCCTCATCCATCCTAGTGTTCTCCTGGTACTTTCAGATTTCCACATCACCACCTGAGAACAAAAAGACAACATCGAAGAAATGCTGCCATGTTGGGCCAGCATCGTCAGGATGCTGCCGGCACAACCATGCAAACACAAGGCGAGTCCGAATAGAATCACTTACCTGTCTCTTCTAACTCCAAAAGTTAATTTTAAAGTTAGATCATATATTGCTCCGATCGGTAAGTTCAGTAATGATCTCTACAACTGCATCACCTAAGGTAATTCCTTCTCCTGGCTGTAAAAAGGTATAGCATTAGCCGATAAGCAAACTTTGCTGGATATACTTAGATGTATGTGCGAGTTTTTCTTTGGGAACTATTTCTCAGTCATCCATATATTAATTTCAACCATTACGCAGGATAACCTAACAACATGATTTTACCACTACCTAAAAGTCACTTGCAAAGACAGGCGTCTACTTTATTCCCCATCCATCTACTACCCTTCAGTTTAGTTACAGATTAGTACCATGAAGGAATCACTAGATCATCACAAAAAAGTCCAATTTTTGTTTGCGACAAGTTCGGCCTAAAAGTTGAGAACCCGGCCGGGGAATCGAATCAAAGAAAGCCCCAAGAGATGATGAGAAAGGTCTTAGGATATCATACTGGTCTACAGGTTCCAAAGCATGAGATGAAATACAGGGGCCAATAACTGAGTATAGTAGTACTGACACAAGGAGTAGTGCACTTGGAAAGAGCTAAAGCTAGGTGCCTTTTCGTCGGCCCTAACACTAGATGAAACGAAAAGAAATGGATGTGTCATGGTGAGGCTTTCTCAAATTAGGTTACAAATTCAAGCTTGATACACCACAGTTGCCCTGCAGACTTTTCTTCAGCTTGTAGAAGAAAATGAGACGAGGACAGAAAAAGAATGAGTGTAAATATAGGATCTACTTTTATCCAGCCTTGAGATAAGCAAAGATAATTCAAACACAAAAATGTATTTTCAAAGGTACTAGTGTGAGAGGTTATGGTTTCAGCGCTCAAATCTGAAAGAACGGAATGGATAGAGAACTGAAAGAAGCAGGACAAAAAAAAATAATGTTTTAGTAGCTAGTACTCCATACCTATAAATTCCAGCATGAGCCTAACATGGTGTAATTCAGCAAGCACTTGAACAGCATAGATTGACAGGACAGCCATGCCTAGTGCCTGAAGCTTAAATGTTTACTTATCCAAGAATTGTACCGCATGCTTGAAGCTTAAAGTTTTGAGAAAATTTCATCTATAGCACAAATAGCCTTTTACGTTGTTTTCCGGTCGTACAAAAAAGAACATGCAAGTACAACTACGTGTATTGTCGGTAGGAGAACTGTAGAAGATTAGGTTACCTGGCGAAATATAACTGGTCTGCTTTGCTGAATGCTATTGCATAGGGAATCTTGCCTTCTTTTGCTCCTCAGCTGACAACCAAAAAAAGCAATGCACCTACCCTTCACAGCCAATGGCTTGCTCTATGATGGGTTGGTTATCTTTGGATGAAGATGAGAAAAATGAACCGAGTTAGTGAGTAACCACTCACTGAGCAGCATACAGTGGAATCGAAAGATTTTGTTCTCAAAGACTTGCTATCAAGAAGGGTAGATTTCTGAAATGCCCGTATATGTTTAATTTCGATGTTCCTCTTAAGATATCATGTCCTGAATAGACAATCAAGTTCATTCTGCTTTGTAAGTCCACAAGTCCAGATGCATCCTGCCACTTCCCTACCCATTAATTGATGGAAAGAAGACTACAACACTACAGTAATAAACAGCAGATACTACAAGTCCATAAAGCAGGAATAAATCTCTGAAAATTGCTAGCTAGCTAATGCGTTTACACCAAACCACACGTCTTCCGTAAGGCATCTAGCAGATGAAAAGGGTGAGATGCTCTCTTACCTTCGGGATGAAGGCTCCTCCAGTTCTAAGTTCTAACAACAACACGTTTATAGAGAGAGAATCTTTCTCAGACAAAGGAAGCTTTATTAGATGGTGATAGTAGCGAAAGTAAGACGCATCATGTACCTGGAACGTTTATTTAGAAGAGTCTACAGCTGGGCGATGGAGAATGGTCGTTGACGGTTGCTGCAGTACAATACAACTCTGAAGCCATGCTTTGAGCATTATTGATATATATCTGCACAACCACGAATGAGCCCAGAAAGAAACGAAAAGAACCGAACCCAACAGGTTGGCCCAGAGAGGCAGAGAATGCTTGTTAGGTTGGTGACACAAGACATGAATGCCCATGCGACAGGAGGATCAGTGGATCACCAACTACAGGTTGCAGGTTGAACAATTGGCATTTGCTACTACTCCTACATTAACAAACTACTCCTATCATCCTATGTCTCCATGGCAGCCACTTCTAAATATGTCAAATATGTTCTCAGAAACAGACATCCGAAAGGCACCAATCATACCAATGCAAGCAACAGCTAATAGTAAGTGATTTTCCAAATTGCAGGTGATGCGCATTGCAGTTAGTGTTCCTCAGATTTGATGAGGACCTCCATGCTAATCTTGAGTTGGGTCCGGTGAAGGAAACAACATATCTACGACTCAACTTCAAACCTTAATTAGTGCTGAATCCGTGGAGGCAGCCAGAGGGATCGCTGGCAGGTCAAGCGGGAAGCACAACTGAAGAGGCCCTAGGATACAATCGTTATGACAATGCCACGGGTCCCCAGCAATTGCATCTTCTACTGCTGTATGGTGTGATCTGGAAGTTTGCTTCCTTTATGTAGTGTTTACCTTCTAAAAGAAGGATGGTTCATGTTTGTTTTTGTAATCCTTTTGTAAGACGATGTACTAGAGAATATCTTTCCCTTCTTATGTACTCTTTGCTTAAGCTTTAAATAAATTTATGAGTTCTCAGAAAAATTTTTTGCAGGTGATGCTCTATCATTATATTCCAGGGAAACCGCGAAGTAAGCGTAGCTCAACTGATTAGGTTCTTTGTGGTGGAACCAATTCATCTAAGTTCAAATCCTAGATTTGACACGGGTGTTCGTATTTACAGCTAATTATTCTTTCAGTGGTAGACGACGTACTCATCGACAGCGAGACGCATGTGATAACTTCGTCAATCTCAAGATATATCGCCCAGTCTTTCAAAAATGCTTATAGGGGTATGGTGTGCGTGTGTGCATTCATAGGGATGAGTGTGCATGTGTTATGGATGCTTGCATTCGTACTGTGTTTCTAAAAAAATATATATTCCAGGGAAACCATGAAAAGCTTGTGTTACAAGGTATACTCATCGCAGTTTGTACTGCAACAGTTAATGAAGGGCAGATCCACATGCAACACGAAGATGACGAGGTTACGAGGGATTTGAAGATTGCAGTACTAAAAGGCAGTACATGTTTGAGTGCAGCACGATGGCGGCACACTGCATTCACTTCAGCAGGGTTTGAACGACGGATTTGACATTGAGCTTCTTCAGCTCAGTGTAAGGGGGTGTTTGGATCCAGGGCTAAATTTTAGTCTCTGTCACATCAGATGTTTGGGCGCTAATTAAGAGTATTAAGCATAGACTAATAATAAAACTAATTACATAAATGAGAACTAATTCGCGAAACAAATTTTTTAAACCTAATTAATCCATAATTAGCACATGTTTACTGTAACATCACATCGGCTAATCATGGATTAATTAGGCTCAATAGATTCGTCTCGCAAATTAGTCCAAGGTTATGAGATATGTTTTATTTTTAATTTATGTTTAATACTTTTAATTAGTATAGAAATATTCAATGTGACAGACCTATCCAAACACACACTGACCACAACCAACGAACATGACCGGAGCTCCAGATATGTAAACCATGGAAAGTGCCGCTCCGACCTACAATTTAAAGAATTGCCATCAGAATACTGTACAACAAGGCAGTAGCAATAAATCAGTTTCGGTGCCTAGATCAAACCTTGTCGTCAATGGTATCAAACTTGGTGAACTGGGATCTTAAACTGACAATATAGTTAAAATTATGAAATCTGATTCTAGCTAGTTACATTGATGATTTGCTAATTTTGAACTTCCTTTTTCTATTGAAGGTGCTCAGGACCAAAAGAGGAGGTTTTATCCGAATGACCTGAACAGTTGTATTTGTAGTTAATGCTATTTTGGGACAGAGGAAGTATTTGGTAGCAACAGAAAAGTAGGGCTTTCATTTATCGTGGATCCGAATGACCTGAACAGTTGTATTTGTAGTTAATGCTATTTTGGGACGGAGGGAGTATTTGGTAGCAACAGAAAAGTAAGGCTTTCATTTATTGTGGAGGGCGCTACAGTTGTATTTGTTGAACAGAAATTAGCAGACCTTTCCACTGTACCTAGTGACAGATTGATAGATGGTATCCTTAGAACAAGAACTAGTCATTTTCAGAACTTGACATCAAGGCAATTTTAGAAGTTGACAACTAGACAATTTTAGAATTTGTCATTTGTACAATTAGACAAAATATCAGAGATAAGAGTATTTCAACTGACGGTATTGGACAAGGTAGAAGCAATGTCAGAACTAGACAATTTCAGAATTGGTGCAACTCAGTACTAGCCTATATCAGAACTTGGAAAATCACCAAATCATCAATTTAACTAGCAACAAGGCTTACTGTATGTGCCAAAAATCTGTACAACCATTTCTGAAATTAAAGTCACTACTATTCAATTTCAGTTTTCAGAACTAGACATCTTTATAAGTGAAAATTAATCACTTGCTAACTAGAGAACTAAAGTTTCAAATTTCAGAATAAAATTATATCTTCAGTTTCAGATCCAAGATTTCAGAACACCTTTAAAACAAAATGCGAGTTTCAGAGCTAGAGTACTTCAGTGATAATTCAAGTCTCAGAACACCTTTAATGGACAATTTTAGAACTTGTCAATTTTACAACTAGACAACTTCAAGTTTCAGATCTTGAGTACTGCGGTGATAATTCAGATATCAAAGATGGAGTAACTGACAATTTCGGAATTTTTCCACCTCAGAACTAACCGATGTCAAAACTTGAAAAATTAACAGATAATCAATTTAACTAGCAAAATTGATTATTGTGTCAATCATACAAATAAAACAAATGTACTTACCAGTAAGACAATAGAGGCTTACCATCAGTCTCAATTCCACCTCCATAATGCATATCTCCATGCCCATCCTGACCAAATGCTTCTATAATACAAAAGCAAAGCTAGTTCATTCATGTACTTGTAGAAATATCCAGTTCTGAATCTATAAGTAACACGTGCTCTAGGTTTCAGGCAGTCTGTAACTGAACAAATATCTACATAAGGATTGCTTCTGAATTTCACTTATCGGTTCTGATATTTATTAGAATAATTGATTGTCAACTATTGAGCTTAAAAACAGCCACCTGTCAACTAGAGCAAAATCAGATTTCAAAACTTGCCATCTAACCTTAATTAACTACTCGAATTCAAGTTTCAGAACTTGAGCAAAATCAGAAATACTCCAGCAGAACTTGAAAATTAATCATTTATAAAGGGCTTACCATCATGTGGACCCCTTTTTTTTAACAGGAATCACTCGTGTTCATAGTACCATTTCCCTGGATCAAGTAGTCTGGTACCCACGATTACATTGCCGAATTATTAAGAGTGCATACACCAATCGTTTTACGCAAAATATTACAATAATAGGCCCGAAGGCAATAGTATAGAACAGGGGACCAACCGGTTCGGAATACAAGCAAAAGCAGAGTTTAGATAAGGCAGCGAAGGTAAGGCAGCGGCACGCCATTGCTACAGGCAACGACCGGGACTAAGACCTATTGCGCAGCATCGTCTTCCGTACCCTCCTGGTAGTACTCGTACGGGTCTTCGGGAACTTCATCGCCCACATCTGAATGTTTTGTTTATAGCAAGGGTGAGTACCAACCGTACTCAGCAAGCCACCACAGCAACGATGCACATGATAGGGGGATAACAAAGAATGGCTGTAGTTCTTTTGCGTAAAGCAAGTTTTGTAAATCTTTTCACAAGCCTAAGACATAGCACAGACTGATCAAGTTTTAATACCATAGTTCATTTAATCAACGACGGTTCTGTCCACCATCCATTATGATCCCAAGGATAGCTTCCCGCCATTGTATCGTCATGGTTTTCTGGGACCTACCCCTTCTCGCTTCTCGAGAAGTTGTACCACCAGCACAGAAAAATCATTATGCATACCCATCCCAATCAGTTTAAGAATTTAGAGTCTAGCCAAGTGTAATACATGTCCCGGTACTCAATGACCGCGAGCACGACTATTCGAATAGATTTGATTTACTCACACTGCAGTGGATGTACACTTTACCCATACTCTCTTACTTGCCCAACACATGAGCCGAAGTCCCAACGAATGAGACGCGTCACGGCAAAGCCTTTCAATAACCTCACTTTGGCAGTACCCGCTCCATGAACTTACATCCTTATGCACTCTAGGCGTACACGGTTTCTAGCAGTGAGAGGAGTTCTGGCGCTCTCGGGAGGGAAGACTCACACATGCATTAAGTTATAATTAAGTTTAGGTTTACACATGGCGGTCCTACCAGTGGTTGCTCCACCGTAGGCCCCGCCTTCCACACACATCAAGAAAACCACTACGCAAGGATACTGCCTCCACTCGGCTATTTACTCTGCTAGGTCTATGCCCATTCGAGAAGTACGGTTGTACGGGGGTCGTTTCATGCTTAGCTTCATGGCTCGGTCCTTAACTGACCAGGGACGGCACTAGCTTTTACCGGACACCACCCAAATCATCCAGCCGCCCTAGTCGAAAATAGTTGTTTAGTTTTATTTTTCCTTTCACAAATCCTTTAATCATTATCATGGCAATGTGGCGCTCATGTCTCCACACGCCGCATATCAATTACCTTCCCTAAGGTAATTGCCCAAGCATATAGCCTTTAATAAATATGAGAATGCATGAATCTAAATTAGCATTGCTAAGCATTTTTCATAAGTGACTAGGAACATCACACGCATTTATGGGTACAAGGGAATAAGGTAAACAATAGTCAAAGGTATGGCGTAATAACAAGTAGGATGTTCACCATTGCATGCAATTTTATTTGTAAACAAAGTAAGTTCGCAATTGGGATCAATATGTTCAAGGATTAGTGATGACTTGCCTTGCTCGAATCCCTGTGGGTCTTGATCTTCAGGCGGACTCGCAACTCCCTCGGTGTCTAGAGTTACGTGCGAACGAAATTGAATTCGATTAGAATTCAATGAAAATCCAACAAAATCCGATTAAAGAAAAGGATCGAACGAGAGCGTCGAAAGCCTATATCGATTCCATTTTTATTTATGAAATAGTTCTATTCCGATTTAGAATTCATTTTGGTCCTAAAATATTTGCGTTAGTCGATTAGAGCATTAATCCGATTTAGTTTAAACGGTTCCGATTAAATTAGATCCCGATAATAATAATAATTAACCCTAGACGATAAATAATTGACTAAGTAATCGCAACGGCTAATTAAGCGGATAACCTAATTAACGAGTAAAACTAAGTAAATGACTAAATAGACATTTAAATAAATAACGAGAGGCCCAACTAATTTGGAAGTTCTAGAAGTAATCCGACGAATAAATCCTCCGATTATCATATACGCGAGTTAGCAAAATCTAATGAATAAAAGCCTAAATAATCGACTAAATAACCCGCTAAAGATATAATCAATTATAGGAATAATCTAATTAAATAAATAGTCGCATTTAAATAATCTGATTTATTTCTATGAATTTCTAAAATAATCGACGACGGAATAATCGATTCAACCCGAATATAAATTTGTGTCTAAAATTTAATTTTCGATTTTCTAAATCCTCTCTCTCTATTTTCCATTTTTTTTCTATTTTTTCTAATTTCTTTCTTTTCCTTTTTTCTTTTCTCTCTCTCCTGCTCCTTCTTCTCCCTTTCTCTCTTCTCTTCTGTTTCTCTCTCTCTCCCGGGCTCTCTCTCCCTCGGCTCTAGCGAGCGGCGGTGGCGCAGAGGAGGCGAGGTGTAACGCCCGTTTTGTCGCGGCGTTAGCGGGAAAACTAATCTGCTAAAAACCCTAATTGCGAAAATTTTGCTCTTCGGTTGAGTCTTGTCGTGTGCCAAGGTCTCGTGTCTCCCCTCCCACTTCAATCCCGGAGAAAACCGCGAAATCGGATTTCGAATCCGAGCCCTAATCCTTCCAAAACCAAACCCTCAGAAAAAGTCTGGTTCACCTCCCTTGACCCGGGCTGTTTCCCCCCTTTTTTTCCCGGCCTACTTCCCTCTCCTTCCCCTCGGGCCGTTGCCGGCCCAGCCCCCAGCCCCTCTCGGCCTGCTCCCTCCTTCTCCTCTCCTTCTCGGGCCGCCGCCGGCCCAACCCCTTCGGCCTCGCCTTCTCCCCCGCTGGGCCGCGCCAGGCCGCTCGGCCCGGTCCGCGCCCGAGCCGGTCCGCGCTCTCTCTCCCCGCGCGCGCGCCCTTACCCAAATCGGCTAGGAGGCAAGCCTCCTTTCTCTTCCTCTTTTCCCCCTTTTTCCCGACCGGCCGGCGTCACCACTGCCGCCGTTGGCCGCTAGCGCCGGAGTGCGCCGGTCCCCTCTCCGCGCCCCAAACCGACCTCCGCGAACCGCCTCTTTCCCCCCGACCAAACCGACCTAACCCCCCCTACAAATCCCCTCTCCGCCGGGCCGCCATTGCCGATTCCACCCGAGCCCGCTCCACTCCGCCTCGCTGCCGCCGCCGTCCTTGCCGTCCGCCGCCGCCGCAGCCGAGGGCGCCCGAAGGAGCTCCGGGCGCCATCTCCGCCGCCCTCTTCCCCGGCCCGGAGCCGTGCCGCGCCCGCGCCCGTGTCGTCGGCCTCCATCCCGGCTTGCCGCCCCGCCGCGGTAAACCTCCTATCCTCTCCCCCTCTCTTTTTCCCTCTGTCGGTTTAGGCCGATTAAGCCAACCGTAGGACCCCCCCCCCGGCCACCGCCGTGGCCGCCGTCGACTTCTCCCCGCCCCGGCGCCGTTACCCCTTTTTCCTTTTCTCCCCCGTCGGCGTCGGCTGTCGTCTCGATCCGCCGTGGTCGCGTCCCGCTCCGATCCGAGCCGTGGGCTCGTTATCTCCCCCTTCTCTCTCCACCGGCGCCTACCGACGCCGTCCGCCCCCTCCGACTCGCCGCCCTCGCCGGAGCACGTCGCCCGCCGCCGCCGCTCGGGCCGAGCTCTGCGTCGTCGGTCGTCGTCTTAATCGGCCGCTTTCTACCCGTCGGCTCCCGCCGTCGGCTCGGCCGCTTTCTACCCATCGGCTCCCGTCCGTCGGCCTTGGACCCCCTCGGCCTCTTGTCGGCCTCAGACCGATCGGCCTTGGACCCCCTCGGCCACTCGGCCTTTCCGCTCGTGGGCCGCGCCCTCAAGCGCCGGCCTGCTCGGCCTCCGGCCCGTCGGCCACTAGGCCCATCGGCCATTTCCCTCCCGCGCGCCGATCGGCCGTGGGCCAACTCTTTTGGGCCATCGGCCGGCCCATCGGCTCCCCTTAGCCCAACAGCCTCCTCGCTCGGCCTAGGCCGATTCCCTTCGGGCCGCCGGCCCAATTGTTTAGGCCGCGCCCATTCAAATATTTTGGGCTGTCCTTAGCCGCCCAAAATAAAGTCTACTTTCAGCCCTCCTTCCTTTTCTTTTCAGGGAATTATTAATTAATTATTAATTCCTTTTCTTATTCCAGAAAATCCTTTAACCGTCGGAAAATCGTATCTTTTCAACCGTTCGTCCGATTGACTCCGTTACACCTCCTGTAAATCCGTAAAATCGAGATCTATCCAATGGCACGCTTAGTGGTCTTTAATAGGGCTTCTTTTTATCGCTTTGTTGAGTCGTCTCGTTTCGCGTGTAGTCTCGGAGCCCGAAGACCCGCAGTGCGCGGATTTCGAGGAAGAAGCTCAAGATCTCGAGCAAGGCAAGTCACCTTTGATCAATTGAACCCATAATTTAAATTAAGTATTTTGATTCCGCAAACTATGCATTACTTAGGTTACACTTGACACTGGCCTCGGTTTGCAATACAACCGGCAGGCCCTACCCATTTGCTGCATTCACCTTCCTTGATTATTGAATACCCTAACACCCTTGTCACCCCTCAGGTGATGCCTCGGTATCCGTACCTCGTGTACGAATACCGGGACTCCCCTCAAACTTTAAAATTGATCACCTGGGTAAAACTTGAGTTTACAAAATGCTTGGAAAACCCGACACTTGGGTCGGTGCCTTGAAAACTAAAGTGAGTTTCTAAAACTCGCGGTACGGGAGACGTACTGGAGGTACGGTCTGCCCGTTCTCGCTCTAAGGACCGATTCCTTGGGAATTACATCCAAGCATATGTCAAGTACGACCACATGGGTGATATGGGACGCCCCTGGCTGAGTAATTAGCTAGGCCAGGGAAATCTTGATGCCAAGGGACAAGTGGATTCGCCGGGGTGGTGTCGGGGAGGACCCCTGGGCTTCCTGGCACAGTATGGTCTGGGACCTAACCTGGTGTTGGTCCGTGGGACCCCTCCCGTTGGCATAGGATGACCCTGAGTCGGCTTTCGAAATGCCTTGTCGTGAAAGCCTCAAGGTCGCCAGACGTGACCGAGGGTCGCGGGCTGGGTGATTCGGGGTTAGTAACGTCGTGTGGGTAAAGTGTACCCCCTCTGCAGAGGTTAACAACTGTTCGAACAGCCGTGCCCACGGTCATGGGCGGATGTGAGGTGATTCCTTAGCGTAGTTTTATTTGAACACCTTGTGAACTGCTGTTGGTGTGAGGTTTTCCGTTCTGTGCTTGGTTTAAGGCTGTTGAAGCAGCCGGAGTCGGTGACGATTGGCAGGGAGCCTCTCGTACCGATGTGTTGACTTGTGGCTGTTGAAGCAGCCGGAGTCGGTGACGATTGGCAGGGAGCCTCTCGTACCGGCGTGTGTGAGTTGTGGCTGTTGGAGCAGCCGGGTCGGTGAACGATTGGCAGGGAGCCTCTCGTGCCGACAAGAATCAATCGATACAATTTCACTGCTCCGGCCGGATGAGACGCACTTTCTCATCCGTGCCGTCGAGAAGCACTCACTTAGATGTTTCTAAAGTCTTAAACTAAAACCAATTGTGAAAAATAACTGGCTTTCCCTTGAAGCTTGCATTAAACACTTAATTCCCCTGACTTGCTGAGTACTCCCGTACTCACCCTTGCTCTATATAATTAAACCCCCCCCCAGTTCTCGAAGATGAAGAGGTGGACCCTGCTGACGAAGAGTTCTTCCAGGAGCAAGCAGACTTCGAGCAGTAGTAGGGTTTCGGCCTTCCCCAAGGCTTTGCTTGTGGCTTAGGGCCAGTCGCCGCTTTCCGCTTCCGCCTTTTTGTAATGCTGTTGGAACTCGGGTTCTGTCCGCAGTTCCAACCTTGGTTGTAATCCTACTCTTAAATAAAGAGACCGCTGTGTTGTGTATTCTGTCTTCCTGTTGTACCAGCGCTATTTCCTGGGACTGGTACAGGCATACAGGTCAATCTGGACCGCTCTATCCTGGTCTCCGCCCGGGGCCAGTTTGGGGCGTGACACGAGGGGGGGAGAGGAGAGGGGAGGCTTACCCGGCGGCGGCAGCGGCTCAAGACGGCGACGGACACGGCTGCTCCACGCGACGACGGCAGGAGAGGCAGAGAAGAGGGAGAAAGGGGGAAACGGCGAGGGATTGGGGCGGGGAAGAAAGGGGAGCCGGGGGGGTATTTATAGGGTCGGGGGACGCGGGGTGGTGTCGCACAGTCGGCGCGGGGCGCGAGGTGGCCGGGCGCCGGCGCGCGGCAGGGGGGGCAGACGGGACGGTGACGCGACGGCGACGGGACGACGCGGCGCGGCAGTGGCGGGCGCGGGGCGCGAGGCAGCCGATGGCGACGGCGACGCGGCGCGGCAGTGAGAGGCGCGGGGCGCGAGGGCGCGGCTAGGCACGGCGACGGGATGGGCTAGGACAGGGTCGAGCATCTAGGGCGCAATGAATAGTGACTTTTTCTATTTTTCCGATTTTGAGTTGATTTTCAATTTAAAATTCATCCAAAATTTCATAATTTCACCTAATTGAATATTGTTCAATATTTGTATTATTCCTAAAGATTTCACCCAAGATTTTCATGTTTCCATATTTTTCATTTATATCCATTATATATATATATATATATATATATATATATATATATATATATATATATATATTATATGTCTATATATATATATGGGATATATATAGGATATATATATATATATATAATTCCCATTTAAATTTATATTTCCCAATTATTTTTATGACATTTAGGTAGAGTACTTTATTTACCACTAATTTGCCCTACTTTTATTTGTATAGTTTTAGTTCAATTTATACCCTTAATTATTTATTTAGCCGATATTCCGTTTTAGGGTTTGTAATTAAATGAATTTCGATAAATCTAAAACCTCGCAAATAAAGATTCAAATAAACGAGCAATAAAACACGGCATGATGCAATTCGATTTAAAAGTTTTTCGTAATTTCGTATTTTAGGGTTTCGATTTCGACGGTCGAATTTTCACGGCGTTACACATCATGATCAATTCCAGCAGAATTAGCTGCTCCTCCTGAATGTGCATGGTGAAACGCAACTTCTCCAGGGCCTTCTTCTTGTTCTTCTCCATCTAAGACAAAAGAAAAGAAAACAAGTTAGTGGCATTCCAATTGACCGAATACAGTCAGATTCTTTGCAATCAAGCAGCACTTTCATCATCCCACACTATGTGGTAATCGAGTTCATATGCAAGCCCATTCCAATTGGCAATGTCATCCCAATCAATGGGATTGTTTAGGTCCCAATCAGGTGGCTCAATGTTTAGGTCGAAATCTAGTGCTACCATGGACTGCAGCTATGATCGGAAGAGGTGGTAATATGTGCAAGGAATAGGTGGTGTTTGGAAGAGAAGGCAACAGGCAGCTTGCTCGATCATTTTTTTTGAAAAGAGGCGGCTCCTTCATGGCTTGCGGATTGATCGCACAGATTGGTCAGCAGCGAGATGACGCGGATCGGAGCATGGGCGTGATGGATTCTGTGCCTGGGATGATCGTGCAGTGGCGTGGGGTGGGGGGGGTGCGGCCACGACGTGCTTGATGAAGGGGCCTGCCTGGGCGCCGGCGTACGGAGGAGCAAGGGCGGCTGCGGCCGACGAGGGACAAGGGATCCGCGCGCCGTCGTCGTCCGTGATTTGGCTCCCAGAGCGCTCGGTGTTGCGGACGGCGGTGCATCGACGCGGCTCATGCAGAAGGCGGAGGAAGGACGGTGGCGACAGGGGTGGTGAGAGAGGATCGCGCCACAGAAATGTACCAATTGTGAAGATTATGGGTATCATATACTCACACGGTGGGCTTATCCGATTGATAATAGGAGGTGGGCTAGGTTCGCATGTTATGTAATATATTAGGATTTGGGAATTGTATTTTCTTGTTTCCTAAGGCATAGCCCATAGTCCTAGTTGGATACGATTATGTAAATAGATAAGAAAACTTATAACCGTGCTCGGCTGAGTTTTTCTCTTTGTAATTCTGCCCCGAAGCTATATAAGAAGGGCAAGGAGCCCTCCAAGGGCATAACTACAACTTGATCGTCAGATCAATATACACCCATCAGATTTAATCTCCGAAACAGAAGTAGAGTATTACTTCTCAATGAGAAGGCCTGAACCTATCTAAACCTTATTTTTTTTACTCATCCATTTTAGATCTCGTGTGCTACTCCCTTTTCTCATTGCTGATTTCTAAGATCGATAGTTGGTACTACAGGTAGGGGTTGCGTCGAGTTTTTCGCCGACAAGTGCGATGGGATCAACTTCAGGAGACGATGACTTCGCCTTCCCTCTAGGGTTAGGGTATTCCCTATGTTGAGCCTACTCATATCAGAACAAAACTTTTGGATTCTCTTTCGCCTATCGGCTGGCTTTAAGCAACCTTCACATTTCCACCGGGTAGGTTTGTTTATCCTTCCTTTTTCAAGTGTCTTCTTGATAGTTATAGCGGCCCATAGGCGCAAGATGTACCTTATGAAGGACGGCGGTCCCCTGGACATAGTATAGTCATTTTAGGAAGTGGTCGTTTAGTCCATGGTTCATTGGATGGTCGATGCAAGGCCAGAAATTAGAACACATTAATTCCACTCGTTCCTTACACTTGTTCACTTATTATGACGATTCACCGTTGCTTCTTTCCTCCTCCCTTTTCTGCTCACTCGTAGGGGTCTAGACCCCTACAAATGGGGAGGGAGTTGACTATTGTCTTGATTAATGTAGCTTATCCTTAGAGTTTTTAATAAAGTAGGCTCTAAAATCTCAATATGCCTTGCCTCACTTGAGAGTCACTGTAGGAAGGGGCTCTTTCCTTCAACAAATGGAACTAGTGCAAAAGGAAGTCGATCATGTCTTACAGCCCTAGATCAGTTGTGGCTATCGCTCCCCCTTCCTCATTAAATCACTGGCTGGTCTCGATTGCCCAATACCCCAGCAAGAATAACTAGTAAAACCAGTTTGTCCTCCAATTCATCGATTCACAGCACCCTACGCCAAAGGTTTCTGAAAGCTTTTCATCCTTATTGAGAAATGTACAGGGGCTTGCCTAGTCGGAAGCGTTGAGTTGCAAATCTAAGAATTCTCCTAATCACCTGGTCCAAGAGTTCTTCCTGAAGAAGTAACTGAGCTATACAAAAAAAATTCGAAAAGGTATGCAAGAAAGCCTCCAAATACAAAATCCGCCTTCCCACTGACATCTGGCTTCTCCCTTTGATCCAAGATTATGATCTATTGATTCAACCTTGACCCTAAGGGTTTCCTCTCCCCAACTACACTAGGCTCAAGGTGGAATAATGAAAGGAGGATGCATGTAATAGCTATGATTGAAGGGGCTTCTTGTTCTCACTTCTATTTGTTTCTGATTGATCTCCTAAAGGAAATCCATGTTCCCTCAATGAAGTTCAATTGCTTTGACGAGTGAGTCTGATATAAAGAATTGATAAGCGGATTATACATCTACCCAGATGGTAATCTTAAATTAACCGATTTACCTTCTTTTACAATTAGTTTCGCTATAGCACCTGCTGCTCTAGCTAACTGCCCACCCCTTCCATGTGTGATTTCTATGTTACATATGGTTGTGCCTAAGGGCATATCGGTTGAAGTATATTCTTCTTTTCTCTTAAAAAACCCCCTTTCCAAACTGTGCTAGCTTCTTCCAAAGCATACGACTTTCTAGATTTATACGACGATCTGTAGACAGATGGATCTTATATGAATCGCATGATGAAGTACCACATGAGTGAATATATAGGAAAGGAATCCAAATCTGCCAAATCGCTCATGTTATGATCTTCTGCATCCTAGGTCTCCGTGTTCCGTCATCTGGCTTATGTTCTTTGTTGGTATTTCTTACGGTGACAGATAAATTCGCAAGCACACGGATACCGTTGTAGCATTTCACCCAGGAGTATTCCAAGGGTATCGTATTTATATTTCCGTAGGAAAGGCGGCGGTGTAAAGATAGAGTTCATACATTCCTTAATCAATCTATAATTACTTTACCAATCTAAACAGGGGTTAATTGATAAACGATAATGGGGTAGTGTGACACATAGGAGATTCATCTCTAATAATGAAACACTAGGTAGTGGAGAAGAACTATAGAAAAACTAAGGTTCATATGTACTTCTATATTTCTAGTGTTTAGTTTACACTTAACATACATGCTTACAAGGTTAGGACTTAGTTCTAGGCACCCAGGTACTACCGAGAGATCACTCCTTGCTGGTCTGCCAGCGTGGTTATGACATTTTACGAACTCTTACGTCATACCCGGACGTGGAGAAATACAAAGGACGAACAGGACTGTCACCACCTACCGTCTATCTCACTTTCCGTGGGGCATACCCGCATCCAACAACATTTAACTAACCTAAGCACCATGTTTATATTAATAAATAATGTCACTAATTTCCCCGGGTCTCCGACCCTTTGGATGGACAAGTTAGAACTAGTGCAACTCGTTAAGATCATTTGACCGTTATCATAGCATAAATGAAGTATAACCTATTCTCGAGGTTGATCTCGGTGTTGGTGGATTGGACAGCAGGGAACACGGACCATAGATCCAGTGATCTTCAAGAAGATCCTGCAGTTGGTAAGGGGGTGGCTTTTCGATTTATGGATCGAGCACCATGCCTTGTACGGAGATGTGCGCTGCATATCTCAATCTTTGCAAGCAACGAGTTCAGCCTTCACTTGAAGTATTACCCGACATTCGACCAGGGAGTGTTGGGATGTTTTGTGGATCGAACACCAGGTATGGTGGTTTGAAGGGGACTTCCTTATCAGCACCGGGCCCTCAACAAGTGTCTGGGGCTTAGCCGCTTTAAGAGTTTTTCGGGAAGCTGAAGTCGTCGACTTCCTCTTTTCTAATTGGACAGGAGGAATAGCTGACGAAGGGTTGTTTTTGGTCGTCCTCGCGGTTCCGTTCTCGATCCCGTCTTGTATTGCGGAAGGCGAGATTGGAGTCGCGGTGAAGATGGGAAAGATGATAGATCCGACTTGAGTCCAAACGAACGCCAGCTAGGTAGGATCTCCCAGGCCAGGATCTTGAAGCCATTTCGACGAAACCTTGAGCACCAAGTCCCCCTACCTGGCGCGCCACTGTCGACGGGTTATATTCGTAGACCGTCTTCTGATGGTATTGAGGTACGTTGGAACAAGAATCTACATGAAACGACATCAAGTACACAAAGACAAGGATTATACTGGTTCAGGCCCCTCGTAAGGTAATAGCCCTACTCCAATTTATATGAAATTACAATGAGAACCACAGAGATTACAATAGAGAACAACATAAAGTATCAAATACAAACAAGATCCCCACCGAGAATGTCTCGACGAGATCCTACCGATGAGTTGTCTTCAGAGTCCTCCAGATTGTTTTTGCTATGGCGGTGACTTGTGCTATGATCCGATGATCCCGTACTCCCTATGAGGCTTTATATTTATACCGCAGACTGTCTTGGACTCCAATAGAACTCGAAGAGTATTTCCGACATACAAAATCACAGAAATTGTATCTTCCCCGAATAAGACTCTAACACCTTCTATTCGAGATACAATTTCCCTGATTATGAGCTGAATTCCATAATATTAAGGTAACCTTCTCGTATACTACGAGTATGTTGTATCCATATACTTCATAACCCCAAGGATAGGAGGTATGTCTTATCCGTAACCCTGACAATTATATTCAATCTAGATCTAGTCTATGAGCAGCATCTTTTTTGACATATAGCCGATTCATTCGTGCGGTGTTTTGCATCAACAGGCACTGCGGGGAGACGCCTCTCCCGTGGTAGTGTGGGGAGGAGAAAGAAAGGGCGTCGCTAACATGTGGGCTCAGGTCAATGAGCCACGTCAGCGAAAACCGCTCTCAAAACAGTCAAAGGAGACAATACACCGGCATTAATAGTTGAGGGAGGGGGGTGTCAAGATATCCATATTGCAGTTAAAGGATACGTATCAGATTGGAGCTAGGGAGCCCAAGTGGACTTTCTCGTCGGGCGGGACATTGACGCCGTCGTAGGCCGGCCCAGAATTTGCCGCCGCCTTTTACCAGTGTGGGCCAGAGGCCCACGGACAGAAGCCGAAACGCGGGAACCTAGAAAGAAAGGGATTCCCCGATTCCAATCTCGCTTCGCCACTCCCATCCCCGCCGGCCGCCGCCGTTTCTGGTTCGGCGCCGTGGAGCACCGCGCCGGCCCCTTTCCCCTTCTCCGATCGGACTGCGCTCCTCAGGTCAGCAGCTTGTACATCTGCTGCACCTTCATTTCATGTTGGTTCGAAAGCCGATTCCTTTTATTTCGTTTAATCTCTGCATATATTTTTTCTCGGTGATGTTTGTTAGGTTTTTGTGATTTCATCTTTGCTTTTGAAAGCTCTGAACACTCTTTGATAGATCGATCACAGGGCAGGGCAGGACGCGCAATCCACTGCGGTCGCATCTGTTTTCTGGAGGTACTCTTCCTTGCTTGCTCATATCTGCTAGATGCGGATTTTTTTTTTGTCTTTTTAACTAAAAACTAAGTGGTACAGTGCAGTTAGCTCCCAAACCCATTTTTTCACCTCTTATCTGCAACTAATTTCCCATTCTCTTTTTCATCCTTTGATGGCCCGGTCGCTTCAGCTGGAACTTGGGAGTTGAAGATGGGCCCTGTCGCGTCGGGCTCAGAATCTCATCGTCGACTTCCCCTTCCATGGCGCCAAATGGCTACGCTGCGTCGATCTGGTGGGCCAGCTGTTCGGTAACACAGCAACACCACCACCAACAACAACAATCGCACGTGGATCAGAATCAGCAGCTATGTAAGAAGAATCCACCTCTACTCAGACACCGGTGGCCGACTCCTGTAATCCCAAGAAGAAGGCAGCAGGCTTAAAGATGGAGAGGATTCGGCTTCCCAGTCCCATCCTCAAGTTCCAACCTGCTCTAAACGAGCCATGTAGGATTGATTGCTTCCCTTTTACGGATGGCAAGATGTTCTGGGTGGATCACTTGGGGCAGAGACACGGCAGATGGACATGTTGCCCTGTCTCCACAAGCCCAAGTCGCTGCCCTTTTCTGTGTTTGTACCCAACGCCGATGCTGACAACGACTATGAGCACCACCGCCCTGGCAGCAGCCTTTTTGTTATGCAGAGGATTCCCAAACTAGAGGTCAACTCGAGCACACAGTGGAGCGATCAGTTTGAGGCCTTTGTCTACTACAAGCACAAGCGGACATCGACCAACTTCCATGGATAAAAGTCGGTGATTGGACCCTACCCTTCCATGGCAGGGTTGAGTATGTGCCTGAGCTCAAGCTCTGGTTTGGCTTCAGCGGTGAGGCCAGGCACTTGGCTGCTGCTGACCTCTCTGCCATGGACTCGCAGCCACAGTTAGTGGGTCGTTGGGAGGAGCTTCACCTGCCAGAGGATTGGAAGGAATGGAAAGACCCTCAACTTGTCAACCTCGGCTCCGGCAGGTTCTGCATCTCAAGGTTCTTCCACTCTAGGACTCACAACGGTGACTCTGGGGGTGATGTTGGCCAGAATGTTGCTGTCTTTACCGGTGTGGAGGTGAAGGAAGCCATGTGTCCAGGATGCCAATGGCGGCAGTGGAAAAGTGCAACTCCAAATGATCCCACACAAATCATTATTTCACAAGTCTAATCGCACTACCATCGATGCTGTGTTCTGAACAATTTTGGGGCACTAATTTCAAAACTCCCTGTTTTATTGCTATAATTTTGGTTGTTACTTCTGGGTCGGAAAAATATATAATTTTGGTCGTTGGGAGTGTAGGAGGCAAACTCGCCGTCTTCGTCTAATATGTAGTGTAGTGTTGTATGCTAAGTTATGTAGTCTTTTCTTTGAACTTATTTGGAGAGCTACACCTTGTTTACATTAAACAGGCATCGTAAACTGTTAAGCGATGTATTTTTTGAGAAAACTTTATATATAAAAATTTCTTTAAACAATCAAATAGATCTAATTTTCATCTTTTTAGGTTTGTAATAACTAATATTTAATTAATTATGTGCTAATGCTAATGATCTTTCTTGTTTTGTCGTGTGTCTTATGAGCTTACTCTAAACTCTGATTCAAACTGAGCTTAAAATTTACTCCTTGATTTGTTCGTAACTATGATATGATCTATGTTTTGGATCCGTGCTTGTCATTTAGCCTGGGGATCACAGTCTTAATTGTTGCCATGTTCTGTTACCATTTGTATGGTACATTAAATGTACTAGATATCTTCCTCGAAAATGTACTATGTAACCAATGGGATTACCCACCGGATTAGAGACCTAAGGAGGAAGATTTAAAAAACACGAATTAGGTCCCGAACTCGAAACTTGTCCCCTAGCCAAATCTCGAAGAGGGAGTACTCGCTTTCCTGCTAGATTTTTTTAGTTACAATGTTTTTTTTTCCAAGGGGGAGCACAAGGTTTCACTGTTGGTTAGTTGCATGATATTTTCCAATCCATTGGTCAATATTTTGGACGCTTCAAGTGGTCTCAACATTCATATTACACTATTTGGATTAGACCAAAACCTAACTTGTGACTCTCTAGCTAGCTCGGCTTGCACTACTATAAAACACTTTTTTTTTGGCTAAAACATTTTTTTCCTACCAGCTAGATATTCCACCAGCAATTAAAAGTTAGTGAAAATCAACGATCTTTGCTGGCAGCATCCGATCGCTAATGAAAATCGATTTTTGTTGATGGGCAAAATAACGCAGCCGCTAGCAAAAATCGGTTTCCACATTTTCATTTTGATATTTTTTAGGTGCGAAAATAAAATAAAAAAATATTTTGATTTTTATCAGGCATGTATAACACAACTACATATCCTAATTAATAATTTAGGCAATTTTTCTTATTAAATTCATAAGTATGTGATTTGTAGGATACAAATGCAAGACCTCTCTTTCCACGTATGTATTACATTACCATCTCACTATGGAGCACTTACTGTCTATATTCAGAATGCTATTGTTTTGATTTTCATTGTTCGAAACTTAAAATACTTATTTACATCTCTAAATGATTTTAAATAAAAAAAATCATGAACTACAAAGTTGTAGAGATCTCGTAGAGCTCTATAACTTCGACACATATCATTTGTTCATCAGAGGTTATTTGAATCATATATCTGAAATTTTGTAAAATAGATCTTGAATCTTATAACGAATATTTTGAACCCTAAATGATCTCAAATGGAAAAGTTTTCAGCTAAAATGTTTTAGATCTCATTGAGATGTACAAGTTTGGTATAAATTTTATTTTCACCAGAATTTTTATGAAAAAGTTAGATACAAATACATATTTTTTAAAAATTGATTTTGACTGCTTATGTCGTCCACCAGTAAAGATAACTTGATTTTCACTGGCGAATGCACATCCGTCAGTGAAAATTGATTTTTACTAACGGATGCTTATGTCATCCGCTAGTAAAAATAAATGTGATTTTTACTGATGGTTTATTTTTAGTCTGTATGAAAAAATAAAAGAGAAGTGACATAAAAAATCGTGTTTTTATAGTGTCGGCTCACTGGGAATGGTAAAGGAGTTGAGCTTAGGCCCTGTTCTTCTCAGATTATCACCCGATTATTTGCTCTACGCTTGAAAAAAATGTTTTGCTTATACCACTTGTTTTAAGCTAGTATTATTTAAATTTTTTTTTGAAAATATTTAATTTATCCCTATAGTTAAGTAGATAATCTGTCGTAATAACCCATTGAATAATCTAAGTCAAACATGGCCTAATAAAAATTATTGCTCGTTAGCCACAACAAGCCAAATGATCCAGGGAAACCAGCAGCCCAGGAGTCCACGACTACAGCCCAACATGGCCCAACGGCTTCCTACTCCTCCCCAAGACCCCAACACCATTCCATTCCATTCGCATCCCACGGCACATTGCCGCCACACTCTTCTTCCGCCTTGCCTCGCTAAGAGTTAAGAGCAAATACAATAGCAGTATATAAGTCGGTTATAAACACACGTAAAAAAAATAAGAGAGAAGAGAGAAGAAAAACGAACTACATATTTATAGTCGGCTGTAACACGGACTCTAAAACGTTGTGTGTGTATGAGAAGTGAGACCATATATTAATGATGTAGTATATATTTATTGGTAACTATTTTTATGAATGGACTATTAGATTGACTATAGATGATTTGAAGCTAGTAGTTGACTATACTATTAAACTTGCTCTAAGTCGTCACTAACAGTAGTCGCTAGGTCATTGCACGCCAACACTCGTCAACTCGTCGTACCGCGCGCTGCCTAGTGACTCTCCTTCTTGTTGCGTGTGCCACGCTGACGCCGCCTACTGCCTCCCTCCTCTCATTCCCATCCCGTGCCGCTGCGTCTACTATAGTCCGTCATCCACCTTTCAAATCGAAAGCATCGGTGAAACTGGATCGACTCGTGAACACACTTATTTACCCTACAAATGAGTTCGTGGGTCGATCAACCTGCACTCTTAGTACAAGGCAGTGAGAAAGCTACTCCACCTCGTTGAACTCAAGGTCCACGACTTGCTCTCTTCCTATGAGTAGGTGACCGGTCAACTGCATATCATGCAAGGCACAACCCCCTCTCTTCCCTACACCGCTCATTTTCGCTCGCCGCATCACTCGTCGTCGATCACAAACTAAACAAGCCGGTTGAAGCTAGCAAACGAGCTGAGGTGAGCCAAATTTTTTAGCTCATTAGGATAAAGAGGCGGGTAGAATAAGCTAGACTAAGCCGATATCCCTATACACTATTAATAATCGTCCTTTCTATCGATTCTCACTTTCACTCACATTATCTCATAATTATATAATTTTTAATATAACAAATAATCAAATGCCATATTAGAGTTAAAAAAACATCGTATATTTAAAAGGGGGAAACACTGTAAGAAAATCTCACATTTTCACAAGGAAAAAAATATATTTGAAACAAAACAAAAGTGTGCAGTATTTACAAAAGATGTTATTAATTTTAAATTTCCAAATTTAATAAGATAAATATGGCTGCGATCGTCAGCGTTGGCAATTGCAACTGTCCATAGTAGCTTATGCCTGTATCCATTTTGAAATGGTGATTGCAGGAACAAGGTCCTATGTACTGTATTAGTTTTGAATAGCTGAAACTATTGGTAAACTGATACTATCAGCTAAAGTGGAGTATTTAAAAAAAATTACACATTTTAGAAAAACCCGAAAAAAATTCATCGAGATGATGCAAATGAACTCAACGTGACTAACCGTTAGGGGGAGCAGTCAGGCATTTCCTCCTGTGCCGCGCGTTTCGTTCCGTTCCGTTTACCCTGAATTTCAAAATTCGAATTCCCTCTGCTCCGCAGACGCCGTCAGTCTCGTCTATATAAACCGTCTCGCCCGCACTGCCCCAAACCTAACACTCCACTAACGCCTCCCGCCGCCGCCGCCGCTTGTTTCCTCTTCTCCTCGCCTCGTCGCCGGTGGTCGCCAGGAGGAAGAAGAAGATGAGGGAGATCCTCCACATCCAGGGTGGGCAGTGCGGAAACCAGATCGGCGCCAAGTTCTGGGAGGTGGTCTGCGCCGAGCACGGCATCGACGCCACCGGCCGCTACGACGGCGACTCCGACCTCCAGCTCGAGCGCGTCAACGTCTACTACAATGAGGCCTCCTGCGGCCGCTTCGTCCCCCGCGCCGTCCTCATGGACCTCGAGCCGGGCACCATGGACTCGGTTCGCTCCGGCCCCTACGGCCACATCTTCCGCCCGGACAACTTCGTCTTCGGCCAGTCCGGCGCCGGCAACAACTGGGCCAAGGGCCACTACACCGAGGGCGCCGAGCTCATAGACGCCGTCCTCGACGTCGTACGAAAGGAGGCCGAGAACTGCGACTGCCTCCAAGGTACATTTCTCTCAGATCTGCCTCCCAGTCCCAGATCAGGAATCGCTCATAGATCAGATCTGATGCCGATGCAAAAAAAAATGCAGGGTTCCAGGTTTGCCACTCGCTGGGCGGTGGCACCGGCTCCGGCATGGGCACGCTCCTCATCTCCAAGATCCGGGAGGAGTACCCCGACCGCATGATGCTCACCTTCTCAGTCTTCCCCTCGCCCAAGGTCTCCGACACCGTCGTCGAGCCCTACAACGCCACCCTCTCCGTCCACCAGCTCGTCGAGAACGCCGACGAGTGCATGGTGCTCGACAACGAGGCCCTCTACGACATCTGCTTCCGCACCCTCAAGCTCACCACGCCAAGCTGTATGTCTTCTTCTTCTTCCCCTTGTTTTGCTTCTCTGTGTTCTACTCCTCATCTGACTTTGTTTTGATTCATAGTCGGCGACCTCAACCACCTCATCTCCGCCACCATGAGCGGCGTCACCTGCTGCCTCCGCTTCCCCGGACAGCTCAACTCCGACCTCCGCAAGCTCGCCGTCAACCTCATCCCCTTCCCTCGCCTCCACTTCTTCATGGTCGGCTTCGCGCCGCTCACCTCCCGCGGCTCGCAGCAGTACCGCGCCCTCACCGTCCCGGAGCTCACCCAGCAGATGTGGGACGCCAAGAACATGATGTGCGCTGCTGACCCCCGCCACGGCCGCTACCTCACCGCCTCCGCCATGTTCCGTGGCAAGATGTCCACCAAGGAGGTGGACGAGCAGATGCTCAACGTCCAGAACAAGAACTCCTCCTACTTCGTCGAGTGGATCCCCAACAATGTCAAGTCCACCGTCTGCGACATCCCGCCCACCGGCCTCAAGATGGCCTCCACCTTCATCGGCAACTCCACCTCCATCCAGGAGATGTTCCGCCGTGTGAGCGAGCAGTTCACTGCTATGTTCCGCAGGAAGGCTTTCTTGCATTGGTACACGGGTGAGGGCATGGACGAGATGGAGTTCACCGAGGCCGAGAGCAACATGAACGACCTCGTCTCCGAGTACCAGCAATACCAGGACGCCACCGCCGACGAGGAGGGTGAATACGAGGATGAGGAGGAAGAAGCTGATCTCCAGGACTAATAAGCGCAAAATGAATGTCTAATGGTGTTCACTTCTTGTGTTGCTTAGGCTATCTTAGTGTTGTCTTTCTTAATTATTACTCCTAGCTGCTACTCCTACTCTACTTGATGTATTATTATTACTCGGCTTTGATTGATGATAGGCACAATACCCTGTTGCCTTGTACTGCTCGCTTAATAGGACTATGTGCTGTTCCTGTCTAACTGATCTGTATGACTATCATCCTATTCTTGTTAATCTGTCTATTACTATCAATCTTCTAAAATGCAGAGTTGCTGCTTGCCCTTCTACTTGGTGTCACTGTCAACTCAACTTGTGTTTGTTTCATTCCAGTGTTGCAGCATGGCTGTTCATCAGTGGTGAGAGAAATGGCATAAGGGTTGTTTTAACTTGTTGGTACTGGTGCTTGTTACAGTACATGTTGCAAGTGCAAACGCTGCATTGAGGTTGAGGTCGCCTGTTCCTTGTGTCCAAGACTGCGAGTGTGCAACACGGGTAGTACTCCTAAGCAGACAAAGCAAGTTAGATGATACTATTTCCAGTCTGTCTGATCATACAGCAACTTGATCTTACTATTGTTTACAAACTACTTGCAGTACTTCTAGTTAATGGAGTACTAATACTACCGTAGCAAGTAATTTTGGATTGGGTGGATGGTCTGATTGCAACACAAGAGGAGGACAAGGCAGGCTTGCATTGTACACCAAGGGCAAGGGATGCCAATGCATTTGCTCAAGATCTCCTTTGGTCAAGTGAGGGCCAGCCAGGCCAGCATTGCATTAGCATCACTGGTTGCCTTGCCGGATCATATTCATATGACTGCATGTGCAGCACAGTCTTGCAACATGCTGATATGCAAGTTGCTCTTGCATTTCTTGGGCCTGGATCAATTATATTCTTGCTCCTGCAGCTGCACTGTTGAACCGTCCATCAAGGTCCAGCTTGGAGTCGCACAATACAAGCTGTCATATGTTTGTTTGACTGGTCTTATCCCAAGATTCTAAAGTGACACTTCATCACCTTGTTCTTTTTTATGGTGAGGCATGTGCTCAGCACGATCGCTTATACAGTAGTTGTGATGCCTAGTCCTAGTTTATGCTGCATATTTTAGTGAGTATAGTACTATACTACTAGTGTTTTCCTTTGGTTATCCAATGCGCCTCTGGTTACTGCCTTCAAGGATTCTTCATTGGTAAATGTCATTTTAGTTTCCCTCTCTGCCCACCCACGTATTAAAACATTCATCCAATATGACGTGATTTAGAGAGAAGAAGAAGAAAGAAAGATGATGCCCTGAGACGCAAAAAAGGAAGCTATTAGCGTCACTGTTCTCTGGAAAATGTATTCTCACTGATATAACCAGGTTTGGAGTCCTGCTTTCCGGAAACAACCAGGTTGATGAAGCTCAAACAAATACATACATGTACTACAAAAGGTACACTACAAGACTAATTATTTATTAAGTGAATTACACTTTAGGCTATCTTGTGTTACCTAAGTTTCGCTTTGAATCATCCTCTATCCAGTCTTTTCATTTTATACTAGGTATTTTTATCTTTGTTGTTCTTTGAACCACCCTAATATTTTTGTTTAGCCATTCGACAAAGATGTAAGCTGCACATAAATAGAAAATATCGTTGGCATGAGGGTACCAATATGCTTAATTCTGATGTTGTGCTGGCGAAGAGAGTTTGGATGATCCAAAATAAAAAATAATAAAAATATCTAATCCAAAGTAAAAAGATTGAATAAAGGATGGTTTAAAGTGAAACTTAAGTAATAAAAAATGATTCAAAATGCAGTTCACTTTTATTTATTTTATTATCACCACAGAAGCAGCCCATCAAGAGGCCGGATAACACAGGGATTAGCACTCCTTTAATTCGAGAGGGCCCATAGATAGGGAAGATGAGTACTCTGCTCACCTGAAACCTGCCTGTCCTATGGTGTGATACACCATCAGCATTCAAACCATATTTACATGCTCGAATAATCAGGGCCTATTTAGCAGAGGCTTCAACTTTTAAATTTAGTTTCAGGAGTTTGAGTTTGAAATGAAGTTGTGAAGCAGTCTAAATTCAGCTCTACCTCTTTAGTTCGTTTTGTGAGAGCATTTCACCCAACTTCACTCTTAGTTTAGTTGAAGCTGAAACTGTTTGGTTAGGTTTCAACTTTAAAAAAGATGAAGTTAAAGCTAAAGCTGTGCCAAACAAATCCTCAATGCCCACATCCATCCATCAGTCGGCCTCGGCCAAGCCAAATCCCAAACTGCTGCTTCGGCCTGTATGTATAGTAGCTTAAGTTCACCTTTGCAAATTGCAATCCTCCCCTGCAAAAGCACTGCTTTCCTTTCCTTCCTGTGCAGTTCAGTCGGCGCAAAAGCGAGCTTCAGTTCACAAGACAGGATAGAGAGTTGAGACTCTTAACCTGATGCTTTTGATCTGGCTTCGAGACGGTTTTGCCTGCCACAAGCTATACACTGTACAGCAGCGCATTCACTGAAACTGCAAGATATTAGTATCCCTTACCCCACAAACTAGCCTGGCTCGAAGTCGACAGTGCCGGTCACTGGAGCGGCCCATCTATTTCCTATCAACTTTGCCGTTGGCTGCATACATCCCGTTGGATATACATCCGGTTGGATACGTAGAAACCGGGATTATCTCATTTTCTTAAAAAAAAAAGATCAACTTTGCCGCAATGGCAGGTGTGTCCAGAAACCAGCCATATACTACTTGCCAGCAAACATTTGGAGAAAATCACACTCATACCTGACTACATTTGCAACACATTATATTTCTGTGTGGAGTACAATTCAATTGCATTTCTCCCTGCTGATTGGTATAAATTGAACAGAATGGAAAATAGCAACAACGAATATCTCTTGTCAGTTGTTACTCCCATCTTACACCATGTAACTTCAAAGGCACGATACCACCTTTTGAAGCACGGTAGCATCATGAGGTTAGCAAAACATATTTACACACGAGACATTTGCAAAATGTAAACCACATATAGAAAGCCGAGCAAATTCCTCCTGAGGTCAGTTTACTGTAACCAGCTGTACCTTGCCAATCTTATTGTGATATTTTCAAGTTCCCACCAAACCTGCCAGCCACATCATGCAAGGTCAAGATTCAGCTCAAGAGCACACACCCGTAGGCTTCACTCAAAATTTCAATACCGACTGACCAGATCATCAGAGCACCATTAGCACTGAAGCTATATGCCGCCGCCCACATGAATTTCAACAATGAAAATCCAAGAGTACAATGTTTCATCTATAAAGAACTGCTTTTCAACTAAGCCACAAAGTCACGACTACTTGATGGTTCACAAAATCTGAGCTATCTGATGCATTTTCTCTATCATCTTCGGAGGAAAACATCTCTTCCATTGAGTTAAATTACCTACAAGGATGCTAAGTTAAGCACCCCAAGTGAGGGCTTGACATCAACCTCACTTGACTCATGTTGATCCAATGATGCTAAGTTAAGCACCCCAAGTGAGGGCTTAACATCAACCTCACTTGATTCATATTGATCCACTGCAGTGCAAGATGCATATCCTGGATTGACACGCTCACTTGATAGAGTGCTGCCATTCCTGATGGTACACTGGGAATTAGGGTAATGTGCAACGATCTTAGGTGCCCTGTTTGGCCAGTATACATTGCTGTAAAAGCTTGCAACAACTGCCTGGAAGAGTATAAAAAAATGTATGTGAATTGTGGCCTATTGTTACCATGATATGTGGTGCTAAAAATTGTTTGAGAATATCTGTGTCTCAATATTTGAACATACCTGGACAGGTGTTGCAGCTTTGAGAGGTCCAGTGATAACACCACCAATCACAGAACTATCGCCAGAAGCAAGGGTTACACGCAAGCATCCTTGGTCATTTGGTGTCAAAATGGATCCGAACAAACGAATTATTTCCAAAGGACCCTGCAAGAAATGAACGAGAGTTTTGGTATCAACTTTGTCACAGTAACTAAGCTAAATAAGCAACAACATTATTCGTTTAATTGGCTACAAACTATTTAATTTTAAGTTTGATGTTGTACTTATGTAACTCTGTAACTTTATTCGTTTGCTTTTATGAAAGTAACTGCCAGGCAATGACCTGGAAGTAAGTTTAATAATACAAAAAGCTCACTTTGAGGAAAAACATCCTTCTACATTTGTGGTTTTTTATTTTAGTTTGGAACACATGCCAGCAATTTCACCCCTGAACATGGATGGGATCAAATTCAAGTCCTCCATCTCAAACACTGGCACTCCCATATTCCACCCCCAGAGTTAATCCAGGCCAAGAACTGGAATGCCCCCTCACCACTTCGTTAATTATTTAAACAATCACTTGAACATACATTTGACATTTCTATATTTGGAATACTATGTTATCTTAAGTTGTCTCATTTTGAAAGGTAAAACAAAGGAGGGGGTGTGTGTGTTAAACTTTGAGCAGTGTTTTCCTCCCCATATGGAAATAAAAGCTAAACCTTGTGATATGTAGTAACACCAGATGATAGGAGCAGAGTTGCTTCCTGAACAGCTCCAAGCACTGAAAGAACACAGATTACCCTCCCATTTGACTTTGAGAGTGCCGTAATCTTTGGTATGATTTCCTGCATGGTCATTTCAGAAGAATAAAATCTCTTGCCACATTTTGATTAGAGAAAACATAGTAAGTAGCCATACATCATCTGCACCAAAAGAACCATTATGCATACATCACCCTGCCATTTTTATGGCCAGTTATGCAGTTGCATATTTGAGCAAACTATAAACAACAACAAAAAAAAAATCTCTTCTTGGAGCGGCATGCAAAATCTTGTCAAAGTTTGCATATGGATCTTTTTAGCAAATGATGTAGTGGGCAGAAAAACTAAAAGAAAATTTCTTTTTCTGCTTCAGTGAATTTTCTACAGATATGGCTCAATTTGGTGGTGGACAAAATGCACACTTTTTTGCAGGATATGTAGAGCTATTCCCAATGTGTTGAAGCCATGTTTTTGTGATATCCCTATCGAATTCCACTTAAGGTTTGAAATACCAGTTTTCACCGAAATTATGAGTCATATCTAAGTAGGAATTCTAATTTAGAAATGGTAACCAGACAGTCACCGGCTGTACTTGTACTATCTTGATCCTACTGTGTGATCCTTAGTTTCTTTAATTCCTCACCTGTGGGTCGTTGAGGAAGCAAAATGAACAACCACAGGGGCCAAGCAAAATGAACAGTAGAGGTATAGCAGAGAGAGAGAGAGAGAGAGAGAGAGACGCATGATACTGATACATACCTCTCCTGCATCAATTTGGAGCACGTGGGGGTGGAGGCCACCTCCGGATTGTCCCTGCCCTGTCCAGATGAAGCAAAAATCAGCACATGTACAAGTGAACACTATAGTTGGAAAGTAGAGGCAGGAACGGGATTGAGCACCGTGAGCGAGCAGAGGCGCAGGCAGGAGCGCGGGGGCTTGCGGTGGCGGCGGGGGGGCGAAGAAGCCCGGGGGCGGAGGGAGACGGTCGCAGTTGCGGGGACGGCCCCGGCGTCGCTTCTCTGGCAGTGGTAGGAGGGGCGGTAGAAGCGAGGGAGGAACGGCGGGGAGGGGAGGCGGATCGGAGAGCGGCGGCGGCGGGGCGAGGCGGGTTTTCATGGCCAACACAAAGGGCGACGGGCCCCGCAGGTTGCGGTAGGCGGTCGGCTCGTCCATTGCCGTGGCTCCCGCTCGGAACCCTAGCTCACGGCGGCGGCGGCGGCGCGGCGGCGATGGTGCGGTGAGGTGAATAATGAAATCTGGCTGCCTCGCCTCGTTTCCGTTTTGTTTGGGAACTTGTACGGGAGTGAGTGGACTACTACTACTCCACGAGTTAATTATAATTAATTAATTAATAATTACCGCCACATCACCCTTATTTCTACTGTTGCTTGCTGCTACAGCCCCTATTGATAATCTATTGTGCAACATTTAACTATTTGTCGCTTTTAAGATGAGGTTAATTGAATCCATGTCATTACAAATATGTCATTTCAGATAAATATCATTATAATTCGTTTATTTATAGCCGTGCCACTGAAATTTTACAAAATTAGAACCGTGCCACTGCCGTTTTTCATCCATGTCCTTCCTTCTCCGTCTTGCATCAGCAGCAGCAACAGAAGGTGGAGCTCGAGCAAGCGGCAGCGTCGACAACGGTGGAGCAAGGGGCAGTGTCGACAACGGCGGCAACGACAACGCTGGAGCAAGCGGCAGTGGCAGATCTGGCACGGCGCGGCGCGACCCAACGAGAGCAGACCCGGCGGTGGCGGCGGCGAAAACTCGAAGACAGCGACGAGGTGCTCCTGCCGCTTGCGGAGCTCGCAGCGAGCAGCGAGGAGGCAGTCGGACAGCGAGGGAGAGCAGCTGGCGTGAGGTGCTCATCGATCTGGAGGTGGTCGCATCGGGCGGCGGCGATAAGCAGACGTCGCCGTCCTCGTTGTCGTCGAGGGAGGCTGGCGGCGCACGTAGAGGGGCAAGTGAGACTCCGCCGGTCTGCACGTCGGTCGAGTTGTCTGCTCCCGCCACCCCCGTCATTGCTCGCCCTCGCGCTGACCTCCTCGTAGCCACCCTCGCGCCCTCGCTGCGTCGGGTGAGGGAGAATAGGACGGGATGGATTGGTGGGAGGCTGGGAGGTGATGGAGAGAGATGGGAAAAAAAGAAAAGAGAAGGATGGAGGAAGAAGATGAATCTGACATATGGGTCCCATGTGCAGATGAGGAAGAAGATGAGAAACGTGACGGGAGTGGCACGGTTCTAATTTTGTAAAATTCCAGTGGCACGGCTACAAATAGATGAATTATAATGACATTTATCTGAAATGACATATTTGCAATTACATGGATCGAATTAACTCTTTAAAAGATGTGGCAGTTAAGAACTTGTCACTCATAGCTTATGACATATGAACCCTTACGTGTCTATGACATATGAGTTTAGTGACAAATTCTTAATTGTTACTTGTAAGAGTGATAAATAGTTAAATATATTTGGTGCTACTGCTTAAAAAGGACAACCCAATAGCATCCCTAGTTTTAGTATAGTACTAGTACAAAGATTTTATTTTAAGCAGGCAAATAAAAAAGAGGATTCAGAAGAATGCATGCATCACTTCAGTTCACCGAGGAAGAAGAAGAGGAGCAAACTAGTGTGAAGACCGGTCCGAAGGACATGCAAAGCGTAGCTTTTCTCTAGCACTCAAAACAAAACGATTTATTAGTACATAAATTAATTAAAACAGTAAATTTTATAAAACTTTAAAAATATATTTTTTTAAAAAAAGTTATATAGAAAGTATTTACAAAAACATACTATTTAGCCATCTTGGAAACACGCTCATATATAAAAAAGGTACTATGTTGCCAAGGCACCTAAGGTCCCAAGCCCTATATGTAAATTCAAATGGAGCCTAAACATAACTAGATAAAGCGTAGAAAAGTGCAAAACAAGTTGAGATTCGAACGGAGCCTAAGCATAACACAGAGGAATGCTCCTTCAACAACTAAAGATTGTGCCAGCTTGGTTTAACGGCAAATTCAATTCATGATGAACCAGAAATAACACCTCGCGATCTCGCGATGTAGAGGCCAGGCTTTAATTTCTTAACAAAAACACTTCGCTGACGGCCAAGGTCCATTATCCTTCTCAGAATGATGCTGCAGCATATGCATTGATGAGCACCCAAAACCACAATCTCCAACTCCTAGTCTCTACCAATTCCTCCTATACGTCCTAAATTTACAACCAAAATAACCATACGCCATTGGTATACTGGCCAGTTCTTCCCCACCAACCATTCAACCAAAACCTCTTCTTTACAAAAACAAGCATAGCCTCCCATATTCACAAAATATATAAAGAAAATGGAACATGCATTATTAGCTCGATAAGAGTAAAACAGAAACATCTACTAGATAGTAGTATCTTTCTACTTCTGAAAAAGCCTAAAATTTGCACTTGCAGTCAACACATAGGATTCTGCAATGCAACAAACATAAATGAACAGCCAAGATCCTGACAAAAAGTTCAGCGCTGCCTTGACTCGTAGCTAGTGTGGCCTAATGCCCTAATCCATCCATCCCCACCACCACCACCACCACCATTTGATCGGAGTATCCATTCCTTCCTCGATGCACCAAGCTCAAACTCAAGAATTATAATAATATGTTGGCTACTTAGTACACAAACAAAACCAGCACCATACATAATTGGCACTGGCACATCATTCCACAATGCCTAAAGAGTAGCACTCCACTAGATTACTCCATAAAACTGCCAGTTCCAATGCGCTTTCATCAGTTCAAAACTTCAAAATGCAATGACATCTGCAACGACAACATAGCATTCAAAACTGCAATGCACAATTACAACAAACTCCAAAGATGAAAGCAGGCTAAAATTTTCAAGTGGCCAGCTGTTTCCCTTTATTTATATCCTCTCTTGGAACCTGCCATTGCCCTCTACTAACTACAGAATTCCTTCCTTCTATCTGGCAATTCAACAATGATAATATTGCCTTGCTACTGATCTGCTAAAAACTACAAAGAGATAAGAAAAAAACCTACACGCACCTTCCATCTTTATGAACAACATAAAAATGCTCTTTTATCACAACAAAAAAAATATGGACATGAAACCCAATTATGACTCATAATGTTACATACCATGAGAACACACTTGTTCGCAATACCTACACTCTTCCCATGGGAGAGAAGGGTGGGTCGAGCACAACTGGTCTGGGTGGCTTCTCACTTCTCTTCTTTGTTTTCCTCTTCTCTTCTGCCGTGACTGCCTCGATCAGCTGGCTCACTTCCTCCTCAAGCAGCATCTTAAGTGAACTGGAGTAGAGCTTGTGCTTGCCCTTCTCAATACTCACGGCTGTTGAAGCTTCCGAACAGTGCAGCAGAGAAATGCAGGCTGAGAAGGCTTGCAATGCTGATAACCGCGCGTGAAAATGCACCAATAACTGTCCTTTCTCGTTGCCCTTAATGGAAAGGGCGGGGAGCTCTTCTTTGCCACCCTGTTCGAACAATATGGCAACTCATTCATTTTTGGACTAAGATCAATACATGGATGAAAACAGAGATGAATCATCGATATACTGAATAAGCCTAGATACGTCACTGACATGGTTTTAAGGGTCAAATGTCTGTCTTGTTTCCTTGATCTTCAAAATAAGCCTCAAGGTTATTGATTTTCTTCCTATAAACTCATAGGCAATACTAAAGCAAGCCATATGGTTAACATATATGATTTTAGAGCTCACAACGAAAATAAAAGACTACTATACTAAAAAAAAGGTGGGTCTAAGGGCAGTTCTCTAGGAGGAGCAAATCTAACACTTACAAAATTTGATCAATATTTCTTAAAAGAAGTTCTCGATCAGCCTTGGGTTATCTTTGGAGAGTTAGCAGGAAGGCAACCAAGTATCTTAGAAACCTAGAACATGCATAGCCCAAAGTGATTTCGCACATAAAAAATCAAGATAGAAGTGAAGTGTACCAGAACAAAGAGCTCCATAGGATTTTCGCCTTCCTTTGTGACAGAATTGGCCCAGTTATTATCATATGCATTGCCAAGGACAGCTATGGGACAAGCCATGTCCCATCCACCGCAGTTGCAGCCTCCACCGTACCTCCATCTATCTAGCAAAGGTGATGGACTGGCTTCATCATCGTTTGGTAACCCATGCAGCCCACTCGGTGTAACCACTTTTACAGTACCAGGTGACAAACCATTCTTAAGTTCTTTGGACTTGCTTCTATTAAATGGAACTTGGATGACCGTTGCTGCAATCTCCAAATGAGGATAAAGATCTTCTTCAGACCATGGACAAGATGTTGATACATCTGAGTTATTTCTTGCACTGTTTTGCTGGTCCATCAGATTATTCCTCTGGGCCCAGTCACCAGAAGCTGATTTATCGACGGCACTTGACAATGTCGATTGAGTGGTCTCTGTACATTGAGTTTTCTCCTCAACAGAAAAGCTCCGTCTTGCATGAGCAATATCATACAAAACAAACTCAGTGATGACAGAGTTAGTCAGAACACCATCTTTTCCAACTTCAGAGCACAAGTACGAAGAAACTTGCATCTGGCCTACAATTGGTGGTGAACACCAACGCCCATCTTTGGAGGCCCTTCCAGCAGCACTTGCTCGTTTTCCACCACTGTGGAAAGTGTAAATCCAGTTCAAGTCATTCCCTGTTTTCCAACTCCTAGCAGAAATGGATTCTTCAGGGCCTTCGACACAGAACTCAAAAACTGGAATGCCATTCTTGGTATCCAATTTAAGAACCGCCTGAAGATGGGCAGGTGATAGAGCATTAGTCGTATGCTGCCTCTCTCCATTCAGCTGGCAATTAATTGATTGGCTTTGTTCACTCCTTGAGAAATCACTCAGCAATGATTTGCGGGATACACAATTTTTCCTGTTAACTGGCATAGTAACATAGTTGGAGTTTTCCATGAGAGATGGGCTTCTAATAGATTTGGACTTCATAATAGGGTCCAGAATCTTTTTGAAGGGGCTTGATCGAACTTTAGTGCTGTTCTCTATGCCATGACGAACACTTTCTGATGGACGGGTGCCATCAGAGATGCTCACCTTGGCCAACATGGACTCAGGCAAACTGTTTGTTGAATTCCTCTCTCTGAGACTACGGTTACTCTCACTGGGACATACACTGATCTTGTTTTGCAGGCAGTTTGCTTCTGTACCTTTACTTGACTCTCCACCTATCAATTGAGGAGCTGCATTTCTGCAGGGACCTTTTGTAACCTCAAGTGAGATCTCCAAGAAACCATCGCCTGCATCATTTTTCAACAGGGTGCAATCCATGCGTGGCCGGTCCAACCTACAATTCTCATCTGGAAGCTCGCGGAATGAAAGATCCAGGAAGTCCCTTGATGCTCGATGAATTCTACGAGATTCCACGGAAGACTTAGCTTCTGAGCGGCGATTCTGATGTGAGAACAGGTAAGCTCCACTTGTGCTAGGCTGGGAGGATGAATCAACAATCTCAAATGACAGAAATGCATCCCCGTCAAGTGCAGAATCTATTTTCTTCCTCCTGCCTTCGTGGAGTTTTCTTATCATGCTAATTTCACTAGAGCTCTGGTACATAGAACCACGCTTTCCCACAATACTATCCTCCGCATTGGTCTTGCGGCTTCTTGTGGGCAAGCTCTTGCAGTGGAAATTTGGGATGTTCTCTACGCGTAGCTCTCCCAGGTTGCCATCTGAGCATTTCAACTGGTGGTGTCTTGTGTCCCGATAGCCATTTTCTCCGATGGTGCGGCGAGGGGATTGCAAAATTTCAGGAGCTGCTCCCAACCGAGAACGGCTCTCGCATTTGGAGGCAACATCTTGCCTCATTGCTGAAACCTAACATGTGGACACAAGGTGAAAGATTAGGCTCCACAATTTGTACTAGTCGAACAGAATAAATGGAACGAAATGCACTGCAACTAGATGAACAAAAGGACGCAAGTGGTGTTAAATCCTCTAAAATCCTGACCTCACAAGAAGAAACATAAAGGATACTCTCTAGTCAGGTATGTGCATCTTAAGTCAAAAAGAAGAGGAGAATGGGGGAAAAAAAAGAAAAGGCGATCTGAATTGGGGAAAAAATAGATGAGCAGCACATGTCACATCGCTTTGTTCTCGTGGAAGGCAAAAGAGAATACCATACCAACAAACGGAAAGAAAAAGCGAACTAAGAAGATGATGAGCCCCTACCAACTCTAGATGCTTCCAATGTATATGCTTCAGATAGGAATTTTTTTTTATCTCCGTTCAGAATAACTAACGAGGCAAATGGTTAGCAGATCTCAAGAAACAAACAAGAGAAATAGTTGGCAACCTAAAATGGTGAAAATTGAAGAAGACACCTAAAAGCAAGGGTTTTGGTTGTTGAGGCAAAGTGGAGAAATTAGTCCCCGGGGGTTAGCACTACCGAAATGAAGAATCTTTTGTTTTTGGAACAAGTGAAGATTCTTCGCCGCAGACGAACTAGCCACATTCATTCAGCCCGAAAAAAAAAATCGCATCTTAAGACACCGAAACAGTAGCATTACCGCATCGGCCGCCAACCCAAGGTGAATCCAAAGGTAGGATCAAGAAGATGAGCTTACCTTTACCTGCAGGGCGGAAGTCGGCTGGAAGCGGAGAGGGAAAGAGAGGGAGATCAAGAGGCGAAATGGAGTATTTCCCTGGAAGTGGAAGGGGAGCAAGAGGAGGACATTGAATTGGGGGAGGGAGATGCCCTTCTCTTCTCTTGGCGGGGGCGGCTATCTGCCTATCTACCAATCTACTCCTGTGTAGGAGTGTCTCTCACTCTTTCTTGCTTGTGTTCATGTGTTGGGTGCGCTTCGCTTTTGGTCGAGGAGGCGGCCAAAGCGAAATGAGATGAGGGAGAAGACAACGAAAGAGGAAGAGACTAGCACTCCTATGGTAGGAGGAGTGAATTATAATAACAATAATAAACAGTAAAAAAGTAGTCGTAGGTGGCGGTAGGGGTTAATTAGGTCCCTAATCCCCTCCCTATTGTCTCGAGGGATCTCTACCTCCAGCTGCTAATCTACTAGGAGTAACCATCATTAATCAAATGTGTTCTCTTTTCTTGGCCTTGCCACTCGCAGTACGTATTTACCCTCTGTTTTTTTTGGGAGTGATAGTGAGGATGAGAGTAAGGTAATCGGGGTGATTTACCATGTAATTCTCCATTCCATTCCAAGATACAACAACTTCTAGATTTTAAATATATTAACCTTCCCATTTACCATTTACCTATCCATACTAATCCTTAGCGTTTTTAAGCCCTAGCTAGAGTCTCTTGTCCAGATCTACACCAAAAGAGGCGACCAATTCTTTTATACCTCACTATTCATGATATCCGATGTGGAAGGTTAAAATTTACTACTTCCTTCGTTTCATATTATAACTTGTTTGACTTTTTTATTAGTTAAAGTTTTTTAGGTTTGATCAAATTTTTTTTTAAAAAAAGCAACGTTTACGACACGAAATTAGTTTTATTAAATTGAGCATTGAATATATTTTGATATAATATTTGTTTCGTATTAAAAATATTACTATGTTTTACAATAAATTTGATCAAATTTAAAAAATTGGCTAAGGAAAAAGGTGAAATGAAACGAAGTGAGTATATTTTATAATGAAGCCACGGAGGTCGGCCCGCCCCGTTGGAGTTATGGGTTGCCGACGCGACGAGTGAGGGAGTAGCCTTCCTTGTTGGTCGCTACAGTGTGGTGCCGGGCCCCGGGTAGAAATGAATGGGGTTGTGCCATATGCCATATTCACATTGCATGCTTTGTATACTGTAGTCTTGTTGGTTGCATACTTCAAACTTGATGGCTCACATACCCATCATCAAACTAAGGTTAGTTATTACTACCAGTTCAGATGGAAACCTCCATCTCTCTATCAATAATAATACTGGGCCTAACTAAGGTCACCAGCAAGGTTCTGTCTGTCAGACTCTTTGTTTGCCAACACAACATCAGCACCAGCATAGTACTAGTAGTTAATTAAACTGAACGGGGCAATGGCATGGCAGGTGTCCTATGTCCTATACCACTCCTGCTGGCTTCTATACTTTCCTGTGCTCATCTGTCTCTTGTTGATGTACTACGAGCCCAATCTATTTACTACTGCTAACTGCATCAAAAAAACAAAGGAACACCGTGACCACCCCGACAGCGATGATCAATTCACATTCAGGGCGCCACCGCTTACGTTTCGTTACCTAAACTTTGGTTACTACTCCGCACCACGTCGGGTTGCCAATCATTTCTCTCCCCTTTTCCCCTGCATCATCCCACATCTCTAATTATTAGGTCTGCCTGCCTGCCTAATCTTCTTGTTACTAGTAATAGGGGGTTCATAAGTGATTATAGTATTATTATATATACATTAATGAATATAGGCAAATGATAAAAAAAATCAAAACATCTTATAATATAAAATGGAAATGGAAAGTACTAATAGGCTAATACATAATGTCCTATCACGTGTATATTAGGTAGCCACATTTTAAGCCGGAAGTAGTACTCAACTACAGTTCTCTTCATGTCAAAGCCCTTCCAGCAGCTACTATATTCCGTTTACCAACAACAACATAACAGTACGTAATGTCAAATCTTTACATACGGGCTGATACGGCTCGTCAAAATCTTGTCTACATATATACACACATCTAGGAACTATTCACCATATCTCTGTACATCCGTAACACGCATATGCTTCCTCCAGCAAACTAGGCTACTACGTAAGGTCACCGCATCTGATCGCTTAATTAATTTTACATTGGATGATGAAATCCTTGCTCTCGTACTGGAGTGCATCCATGTACCAAAATGGACCTGCGAATGGGATGGCAAATATGCAGCCAGGTACATATGCACACCATCGATTTATACTTTGCTTGATATTGAACCAACAAGGCCTTTATTGCTTTGCAATGACATGTACTAGTATAGCCTTAATAATTCCGCACCTTTGCTCAATCAATTTTTGCTTGTTCGCTTTTGGAGCTAGGCCATCCGTTGTCTGAACATCGCCTGTTGCCACTGTCTTGGTCCTTTGTCTTGGCAGCCAGTCGCTTGTGAACCAAATTTTGCACTGACATCACATCCTGCGTGCTGTCATGGAGCTGCTTGCACAGCTCGTCTAGAGCTAGCATGGGGAATGGCTCCTCAATAAGAACACCAACCTGAAATGTGAGCAGGTGCTACTGGGTTAGTGGTAGTAGTAGTACAATACAGGTCGGGAATGGGGAAATGGAAACAACTGCTAAAGCAAGATTATCAAGTTTCAGCTGAATGAGCTTGAAGTTTGAAACACAATGAAGAAAAAACAGACCACATGCTTTAAGTATCCTCTCCTCTCAAGCATCAAAGCTAAAAAGCACCCTAAACATTTCGATACAATAAAGTAGTAAGAAACATATTCACTGAGATCTCATGTGGTTGAGGACAATCATATGTTGGCTAATTGCTGAGCATGCATATACACCGAATTTCCCAAAATTAAGACAACTCAATTCTCAACCACCTGCAGCTGCCTTTCCATGTTACTCCAAAGACCAACCACATTTGTGTAGTTATGACTAATTTTAGACTGATAAAAAGACGAGCATAAACAAAACCAGGCAAGACTATATTGATAAATGCATCCTAAAACCAAACTAAAACTAATCTTGTCACCAGGTTCTAGAGGGGCAGCCGTCACTGTTTGAAATGAACCAATGGCTTCAAAACCATGGCCAATTGATATCTGCAGCTGGTAGCTACCAAGGCCGCGATCAATTTTGAACAGTTTTTAATGGAAGCACAACTTGGGGTTGAAAAATAAGTTGAGACTTACTTCCTCAATGCAGAATAGAGAGGCAGCACTGATAAAAGTAGCTGGAACGACTATCCATTTACATTCATCCCAGAGTATCACTGGAAGAGTGAGATGCCACAGAACAAGAAACCTTGAAGTAAGTCTAGTGTATGAGAGAGGAATAGGAATCCCAATGAGCTGCTCACAAACACCAATTCCTTCAAGAAAACAAGATAGTTTAGACTCCTACAATCAAGAAAGTAAACAGCATTAGGTTGTATCATTATGGATTACATAAAGTGTTTGCAGATCAACAGGTGGTGACTATCACAGGACAATGAAGATAATAATCACTAAATACACCTAAAGTAATATTGAACACTGTATCAATGCACAATGGATGGTATCGGTGGTCCAAGACAAAAGAAAATGATGTTCAGTCATGTTACAGGTAATTGGCAAGACAAAAGAATTCTGCAGGTAGAGATAGAGGAGTTACCATGATATTCCGCTTATTTTCATCGAAATCCAACATATAGAGGCTCTGTGTAATGAACTCAATAATACAGCGAGGACGATGTTTTGATCTGAGAACAACATTCAAGTCATCCTCTGAGAGCAAACCCTGAAGGTCCTTTTTTATGTCCGAATGGCAGATTATATGACACTGAGACAAGAAGAAGAATGATATCATCAGTTGCGGCGCTAGTGAGTGAAACCTAACTACATCAGGCATAATTTCATGAAAGCACTGGTCTATGTTTTCAGAGACTAGTGAAAGCTAACTGCATGAGATATAATTTCATCAGAGAGTTAAGTTACCAAATTGAATCAGTAGTAGTATACACTAGAAAAAAATAAATACAGAATTAAATCCAAAACATATGCAAGAAGGAAATAAGGTCCCCAAGCATTCCATAGTGGCATTCGGCGAGAGGGAAGGGATGAGCTGCTGCTGCTGCGCTCGAATCTAGTACATGGCACCATTACTTACAAGCACACGTACGTAGGTGTAAGTGTAAAACAGCACAAGGAAATGAAACCTTGAGCGCAAGCGGGAAGGCGAGGATGTAGTTGAGGAGCGCGCGCGTCCCGGGGTTGTGGTGGCGCATGACCATCCCGGCGAGGTCGGCGGCGGCGGCGATGACGCGCATCCATGCCTTGCGTCCCTCGTCGAAGCGGGCGTAGGAGGCCTCGGTGCGGAAGACGAGGAGGAGGGCGAGGGCGGGGGCGGTGAGCTGGTAGGGGAGGGAGGAGGCGGTGAGGGCGTAGGCGGGGAGGAGGGTGTTGTAGGTGGCAATGGCGGCGGCGAAGGCGGTGAAGGCGGAGACGGGGGGCGCGAGGGAGAGGATGACGCGGGAGGTGAGGGAGGAGAGGAGGTGGCGCAGGTGGCGGCGAGAGCTGCGGTGCTCCCGCCAGTCGGCGTGGGTGTAGAGCGGGCGGCGGTCGCGGATGCGGCGCTCGGAGACGGCGTCGGCCCAGTCGGGCACGGCGGAGAGGAGGGAGAGGAGCCGGTTGGTGTTGCTTGGCGCCGGGGCTTTGGGCGGGTCGGGAAAGCAGCGGGCGACGTGGGTGCTTGGCTTGGCCGGTTGCCGGTGGATGGAAGGTATGGGCCTGGGCGGCGCCGCCATGGCCTCGTCGGCGTCGGAGAACGACGGCGGCGCGGTGGTTGGTCAAGCCATTGGCGTTTCGTTTCGTTTGTGGCGGAGGAACGGATGGGGCTTTTCCATTTTCCTCTGCTTTTTTTCTTTTCTACCGGAGCCATCTGGATGACTGACACGTGGAGGCACTTTCCAGGGCACATACTTCATAACAAAGCGATTGTTTCGCTTTTTTAGACAAAATAAAAAAAAAGGACGTAGTACAAGTTTAAAAATAAAACACAATTATTTCATTTTGTCTAGTTTTGGTACATTAGTAATCAAGAAAATTCGTGATCCAATGGCATTTGATAAACCAGAATACATTTTAGTTGAAAAATGAAGTTATTTTGAGATGGAGTGAGACATTTGAGATGAAGTTATTTTGAAAAATGATAACTTGCTATTTCCTCCAAATAGCTCTGAAGGTCAATATGGTCATTCACATGAAAGCAAATGATAATGATAACTTATATAGAGGTAACCACGGTCAAAAATAACGAGTAAATCTCTCCTTTTTGAGGCTTTTTTAGAAACAACAGTTGCGTGATTTGGAAAATGGGGAATTCCACAGGGTTTCTGAGACCTTCGTCGCCGCCGCGCGCATTGGCGAAGCGAAGAGAGAGAGAGAGAGTGAGGAGGAGTTTGGGTGATCTCTCCCCCGCCGCTAGAGCATTTGCTTCATCCCTCCTTAATCCTTAAGCACGCACGCACGGTGAGTCGATCGCTTCCCCCCTCGCAATCCGATTTCCGTTTGATATTTCGATTCGATGCGGCAGTTATCTGGGCATCTAAACTAATCGAACGACCCCAACGCGTGGGAGATTTATTAGGTTCCAAGCAGCTCGATTTGTTTGGTCCTGTGGATCTGGTTGCGTTGCACTGCCAAATACTAAACATCATCTGTCACGGTTTTACAGTAATTTTTCATGCGATTAGCTGTGTTGCCATCCTTTCATGTGTCTATTTTCAGGTATATGTATTTTTGTGCTCCACATATACTTCAGGATTTGTTTTTATACATCAGGAGTTCAGGACTATGTAGTGTTAGTGGTAATAGTAAGTCATAACCCAAGAACCCTGTCAGTGTCAGAATCTTCTCTTCTTTGCCAACTCCTATTTACATGATCATTTCAGCCAAGCTGTCTATTATCTAATATTTCGTCAGCAAAATCAAAACAAGTTAGGAACAGTATAGCTTTTCAGCACACCATTTGGGGTAGTCAGCTGAACAGTTCAACTGACATCACTTTGCTGCGTAAGAACATATGCTGAATATCGATGAACTTTATGCTGGTCAAACAAACAAGCAGTAAATTTTTGGCACCTAAGTATCTTCAAGAACACCACTTTGTTTATTTTGTCTGTAGCGGAGTAGTCTTTTAAAAGGATAAAAATAAAGTCTAAGCTTAAACTCTTAGCACCAGCGTTTTCTGGGACAATCAGTAACTCGAATTACAAAGATATCTTAGTGGATCAGGATGATTCAAAGACTAGAAGTAAATTTGTATACCTGCATTCGACATTTGTCAGTCTAGCACTATGGTTGCTCATGCAGGAAAACACAAAGTTCCATCTGAAAAAAAAAAGCTGAAATATTACATTCTTTCATTCTTTGATCAGTTATATATGCTAAGAGGACACATGCGTGCTTTTCTGAAAACGTATCCTTCGATTTTTCACACACAACTGTACACTGTTACACACTTATACACACAATAACAAGAATTCACATGAGGGATTGGAAGAACAACATAAGATTGTTTAGTCAGCTGCATAATATTGTGCAGAACTATCACCTTCCAAATCTGTTAAATCTATGTGCAGTGCATGGATGAGGAGTCTGTGGCATTATGCATTTATGCTGCACTGGCATCTTTCAGTTTCAGGAAGATCCTACTGTGCTTAGGCTCCCAAGATGTATCAATCAAACTAACAAGCAGTCAAATCACACAATACTTGTCTGGTCCACTGGTCCTCTTGATTCTGCCATGCGGACAGCTTACTGTCAGCAATATAACTTCTACTAATGAGTCATTACTCTACCCATTCTATATCCAGTCTACAAATAGCAGAGAAAAATACCAGCATTGACTAGGAATTGAAGCTTCAAATCAGAAAATCATTAGTGACCTCTTCTAATAGTTCATCTAGTATGAACTCCCATATATCAACAATAATCTCTTCACTTTCCGATTGAAGATTCATCCAAGTGCCATCTTCCAGATCTATGTTAACTAGCTGGTTCAACGTTCTCCGAAATTGATTATGGAGATGTCTCTCGATATGCTTATTTATTTCTTGGATGAGGTTCTCTCCCATTGGAGGTGGCTGTATCTTGTGCATGAGAAAAGATAAGCAAGGAGTGTTTCTAAAATATGTCTCCTGGATTATTGTTATAGCTTCACAGATACAATCAAAAGGGAGCTTTAGATCATCTGTTTGATTGCCTTGGTGTAGTTCTTCAACCAAGCAAGGGCTGATCAATTCATCTTCTAGATACCACACCTCTAGATTTTGGTATGTGCATAGTTCTGATAGCTCCAGCATTGCTTTTATGTAACTTAGCCTGGCATCCTCGTCCTCCCAGAAGACCCATTGGTTTGATATAGCATCTGGTATGTGGGGCCTCATCATATCTTGATGCAACTCACCTGTGGATAATCGCAAGACCAAAAGACATCACCTTTAGATTAGAACACATACTTTCTTAAGGTCAACAGGAAATGCAATTTTGATAAGTTTAGATGAGAAGTTACGTTTTATCATAGTTTCACGATCAGGACTGTCAACATCTTCATGGAAGAATGGATCAAGGACAGATACAGGGCTGGGTTGCTCTTGCTTTTCATGGTTTCCTTCGGATGAAATTTGTGATATAAGTTCAAGTGATGCACTTGATCTGGGAGTTTTTGGCTCTTGATGTTCTAGGCTCTCAACCACATTCTCAGGATAGCTCAGCAACTTCCCTGCATGCTCTCTGCCAGGTTCGGCTCCTTCAATCATTTCCTGCAGTGTAGATAAATACATTATAACTCAAACAACAATGGAGACCAGATGGAATATCACTAAGTATTGGTGTGAACATACTAGCGGTGAGTTACATCTACACTGCTCTATTAGGGTGGTCCCTGCACTGCAAATCGTTTCAGAGCAAGCTGGCTTGTCGATTTCTTCAATGTGCATAATGCCACCTGCAAATATTCCTTTGTGCTTAGAGAAGAGCCACATAATATTTGATAACTTTAATGACTATGGTATTATGTACTCACCATCTTGTGCAGTTTCTTGTTTCATGGAGTGTCTTTCCTGATCAGCCTTACCATCTAGTACTTCACTAGTACCACATGCAACACTCCCTGAATCTTCATCAGACAGATTTGTTTCTTTTGCATATTCTGTCCTCTCATCCTGTTGAATGGCAGAAATATTTGTCTCTTCGGGTGAAAGGTCAATGCAGCCTTTTAACCTGGGGCTACTCCTAGGTGATGATGCGTTGCGTTGAGGGAGGGAAAGCATTCCTATCAAGGACTTTGAGGTATGAACTGTCGGATGCTTGGTTGTTTGACTTTTGTACTCTAGAATGTCTGTCAGATGTTTCTTCGCCTCTTCATAGAAGATGGACGTATCCTTTGATGCAATTATGTCTCCGTTAATTTCACCTAGTCCATCACTCCTTTGCTTTTGCTTACCACTGGTCGAAGGTCTCAAATCGTCCTTGTCTGACTGTTTAGAATCCTTTCTGACTTTAAAGACTGAATCATTGATCCATTGTGAATCTCTTTGTGAATCATCTTCATACACTGATGGTCTTCCTCTTCTAGTATCACCAGTCACAATTTTGAATCTCCTCGTGACTTCCTTAATTGAAAATTTAGAACTCTCTGTTGCATTGTATTTTTGAGATTGAATTGTGCATGATTGCTGATCTACACAAGTAGAGGCTGTAGCTACAGTAGTATCGATCCCTCTTGGATTTGGCTTTAGTATAACTATTTTGTTAACCATCTTACTACTATTAGTTCCTTCTGATGTACCCTTTCTAATTGATTTATCTTTCCTCCAGAAAAAGATATTCCTGCCCTCTTTACTATGTGTTTTGACGGCCACCTCGTGCTGTTTTGAATTCTTAGTATTTTCACCTTTTTCAACAATTTTCCTTGGCTCTAACTTGGTCACTACCTGTCTGTTTTGATTATTTTGGGTATTCTCCTTCTCTGGGCTTAGCATCTCTGGTGCATCTACTAGTTTGTTAGATTGATATGATCTGCTGTTACAAATATATTTTTCATAGAAATGCTCCTTTTGCCCCCTGTCTGGAGATTCCTCATAAGCAAGTTGACAGGGCACACTCTTCAACTCACTAAGCTTTGTATGGATATGGGACTTCAATTCTGGACATAGTTCACTCTTATTTTTGCAATCATCATGTGACAATTCATCATGGTACCCATAGAGTTCTCCCACAAAATCTGCTAAAGAAAGTTCAAGATCATCTTCTGCCTGTTTCATGCATTTGGAACCACTTGGATCCAGCAAACCAGATGGAGAAGCCATGGCTGTGCTTGTGCTGTGACTTTTGGCTCTGTTTTGTTTGGTGCTCTGCATTGAACTTTTTTCCAGACAGACATCATGTCCCAGGTCAGCTAATATTCTTTGAACCTCTTCGTTGGGAATCTTTTTCACCTGTTTTACCTTACCCAGCTCTTCCTCCATGAGTCTTTTGACGGTTTGTTTCCTTGTGTCGCATTCCTCTATGTTCTGAGAAATATAAGAACAATACACTTATTCCAGGAAGTAATCTTTAACATGCATCAAAAGAAATAGGTAGTACTGTCCGCATGATAAACATAAACTTGATTGAAAGCCAGATCAGTTAAAACATTCTGATGTTTACCATGCCAACATACACTTGAAGCAAATCTGGTCTTAGAACACACCCAACAGATTATAATGTATAGAATGCTAGTACTGTCTACTCAAATGTTTTTCTTCTCTGCTGGTTAATACAGAATGCTTGAATCAAATAATGGATAATGGTTGCTAAATCGAAGCCTACACATGATAAGTAGGCAAAAAGAAGTATATGTGGGATCATTTTATCATGCTTTTTTTAAGTTTATTGTTTCACAACTTGCATTAAGCTAAACTTTCCCGTGCATGTTTTCAAAGCAGTACCAAGTTCACATGTTGCATTTGGATTTTGGATGACTTCTTTTTTCCATAGCTCTAGATGTGTTTTGGCTCTGAAGAAAACACTTAGCATGAAGGAATTGACTGCCATTAACATCAATATGGCACTTTCAGTTCCACACATAAAAATTATTTTGTTACACAAGTAACTGAATAGTCAAGTATGGTTAGGATCACTAGAATTCTGTTGCATATTCGCGGTGTTAACAAAAGCAGACAACAGCAACCACTAGCATGAGCATCTATGGTCTTTACCATTAAAACTACACATGCTTACTGAAAGAACTTACATCCTCCCCATATTCATCTATTTCTTCAAAGTCCCTGGATTTCTTTCTTGAGTGCCTCCTACCTGCGACCATGCAGAGTTGTAAGAAGATATACAAATTATGACAACTAAATATTTTTCTTGAATGCCTTCATATTTGCCAGATGATTCTAGAATGTAGATTAGAGGGATTTATTGACAGTCTATGACATCAGAAAAATGTTTAGTGAAGGCCAAATATCATAGATTGATTGTATTGCATGCAGGTGTTGCATTACTTAGATTGCTGCACATAGTTGGCACAATTTCACAAACTGCTTAGTAATGGTAATCAAACAAATGAGAAGCAAAATTATCGACTGTTATATTTACTGACAGTAATCAGTTTTTTTGCTGGAGTTAATAATAAGAATGTTTATATATTCTGTTTTCAGTCTCTTGCGTAGCAGATGACCACAATGCATATTAAATTTCAAAACCTTATCCTCAGAGTTCTACCAGCAAAGTAAGTGGCTCAGATCATGATCACGATCCTACTTGCATTGTCATCATGTTGATCAGGTATTACATTTTACTGTAACCATGAACCTGGAGAGAATTACCTGCAAGCCCACTGAAACTGTGCCTTCTGCTTCCTTGCTTCCTGTCCAACAGAAACTTGGCGTCACGTCGGAAATAGAGCATGCCGATGAGGCCCCACATGCAGCCTATGTTCTCCTGACGCCTAGCCAGTCTTTGACTTCTCTTCCCCATGTTAGTTGGCTTGTTCCTCTACACTTTGCAATTGAAATATACCTGATGTTCTCTGCAGTTTAGTTCATTGAGCTAATCCTCTTGCAGCAGGTTTGGTTCCTGAGAGAAACTCTGCAGTTAGCTGATGAACACTTAGGATTCATCCCAATGACCATGCATGCCAAGAATGAAAGAACAGAAGAAATGAGATTTTGCAGGAGCAAGAGAAGAGGAATGCAGCAAACTAGCAGCATAAAACCAACAGGTTCCAGTGTTCTGTTATTAATTTGTGTACTGTCGAAACCAAGCAAAATTATCAAAGGAAGATATGCTAAAAACTCCTCAAATCCACAGATATTGCTTCATGCGAAACTTACCTGATAACTGAGAGGCCTGCAGGGAACTTCGCCACTCTGAATTCTGAACCAAGAAACCAGAGGAAGACGACCATTAAAATTCTTCAGGACATGTTCTTGGCCACGTGAAGAGATGCTAGGACCTGAAGTCCCTGAGCTGTGCTTCCTTTTGGCAACGATGACGGAAGGAATCAGAAGCCTTTCTTGCACAAGCTTCGGTCAGTAACTTTTCCTCTCTCTCTCTCTCTCTCTCTCTCTCCTCTTCTGTTTTCTGTTACTTCTCTTCTCCCCTTCCTTTGAAGAATGGAAGGAAGGTAGTAGCTAGGTAAGGTAGCTAATGGCGCTGTAGCAGCCCACACCACATGGCATGCACAAGCAAAATGGACTTTCGGCCAGTGTCCCACGCACCACTTTTCCCCACTCACAGAAAAAGTGGTAGGAAATGGCTAGCTGCAGGCAAAAGCTGAAGCGAGCCTTAGATAATTCTGTGTTGAGCCTGTAGCAATGATATAATCTCGTGGGTCTTGAGGTGTTTGTAGTTGTAGGATCCCAGATATGAATGAGTATAAAGAGATTGGTTTTGCATTGAGGGTGATTGATATCTACCGTTTTGTTGGTTCTGTTCTGCTAGTGAGAGCCGAAAAAGGGCTCCATCTTGTCAAGTAGTAGTATTGAGATGGTGTATGGCATGGAGATTTTCTTAGCTACGGATAGAGTTGTCCACCAACAGCTAACCGTGGCATATCAGGTTTTTGTCGATTTGTTTACAGGAGTGCAAAAACAATCGCAACTGGGGAACATCCAATGTGCTTGCCATTTCCAATACGTATCTTTTCAATTTTCCATTCAGTTGAGAGTGGAATACTCCAGCAATTGATTAGGGCTATTTAGTTTAGAAATGGATTAGGGCGAGAAGAGTTGGTCCACTAATCAGTGGTGGACCTAGCAATTTCAGTGCCGTATAAAGTCACTTGCCTGGGGTGCACTGCACTGGAGCCTGCAGGAGTACAAGATGGAAAATGGATTTGCGTATTTCCTCAATTAAACTAACCTCCCTTGTGTTCTACGGAAGGGTGCTATGATGCGGATTGCTATGCTGGGTTTGGATATCATATCAGCAAGTCGATAGAATTAGATGGATTTTTTTTAAGGCACATCTAACCTCAATCTGGTTGGTCCTCCCCGCCAAATCTTCATTGTTATTTAAGACCGAATCAGCGACTGAATTGTCTAGCACATCATGACTTGCAAACCTACTCTACTCATGCCATGTGTGTTGCGTCTGATACTTTGCTGTATTGGATACTACTACCATTGCAATTTGTTGTTCTCTTCTATCTGATCATTTGGGTTTCTTGATAGTATATGTTTCTTGATATACTAGTATACAGTATTCATGTCTTACTCAAACAGGCAAGGAATGTCATAATCCACGGGCGATGACTCCGAGGAGTTGCAGGCATCTGGCATGTCAAGCAAACAAGGTGGCTGCAGGAATAGCGACGCAATGTGGCGGCATGCAATGCAAGAGATGAACACCATGATTGCTAGCTGCTCCATCGCATACAAGGAGCCTTAAAATGATGTCTTCAGAAAGAAACATGTGCGGTGCTTAATTTCTTCAAATTTTACACTACGCACGACCAGGGTTATTGGCCGCTAATTAAATTGCAGCTTGAAGGCACACTGAGTAACCAATGACAAGTGAGCCCTACGAATCACCCATGGCTCATTATCAATTTATCAGCAATTGCTAAACTGCTAATTATAAGTACGTGCCTTCACATTCTGCGAGTCAGTAATTTGCTTTAATAATCTCTTGCAGAGTTAATGCACCTTAGTCCATAGAACTTGCTTGGTACTTCTCCGGCTCAAAATGTAAAAATTTTAAAGGTTGGTATGGGTATTAAAAAAATAGATAAAAATGATTGGATAAAGTTTATGATTGGTTGAAAAAAGAAAGTAAGTGAAAAAGAATGACTCTGATTAATTAAGAGGAGAAGATAGGTGAAGAAATAGTTTTATTTTGGAATAAAGTGTCATGTTACAAATAACTATAGGATGGAGGTAGAAGTAATAATAAAAGAAGGCGTGGGCTTTGAGCCTCAGAAATGTGTCGGCAATCCGTTGGGCATGTGCCTGCGAGCGACAGTGTTCACCTGCAGGTAGGGCAGGGCAGGGCAGAGACGCCCTGGCTGGAATGGATTATTACTAGTACTACTGTTCAGCTCAAACGGCCTGTCCATTCTCCCATCTGATCTAACCTCCCTACCAGGCACAGCCAGCCCTCCCTCCATCATTGCTTCATCTTTCTTGTTAAAACCTGGCCGGGCAAATTGGTCGGAAAACCTAATAACTAGGTTAGTTCGGATAGTTTGGCAAGATATCTAATCAAACAAAGATATGCTGCTCGTTCAGCGAATTAAACAAGCAACTCCAATAACAATGCCTTTGCTTATGATTCCTGGTGCATATGTACCGGTCATTACACTAGTGATGAAATGTGCTTTATTATGTACTACCGCCCAGGGAGTGCAAACATGCATTGAGATAATGAAGACGTCAGTGCAGAGACATCATTTCATTAATACTAAGAAGACTCTGTCCAAGTACTAAACAACACAATAGTCGTACTGATGGGAATTGAAGGAGATGATGGTGCAACGGTTGCACTAACTAGAACTACCTACTACAGCAGGGGTATCTATGATGGGTCCGATACCATTTGTCACGCTCTGTCTCCTGAATCCTGATACGTAGCATCATTGTTGATTGGAGTTTATATATCCTTTTCAGTTTTCAAACACATTCAATGGCTTGCTAGGCAGATGGATATTGGGATACGACGGACGGCTTGTAATTGCGCCAGTCATGAGCCGCAAATGTTGTAGCAATGCGTGCTGCGCTTGTCGCAATCTCAAGCAGGCGACGTTAATTACTACTCCGTATTATACTAACCGAGATTTGGTGAGGTAGCCCAGTTTGGAGGGAGAGAGCAGAGCACTAGCAAAACGATACTCCCAATCTGCAGTGGACTGAATACTGCATCCCTCATATGCATCTTTTCTCTATCTGAAGTTCTGAACTGAAATGCCAGCGAAAAGGCTGGCAGGCACCTGCCGCTTTTACCTTTAGCCTCCCCCAATTAACAGGTCATATAAAAATCAAGGACATTTTCGAGACGAACAAGCAGCAAACACAAATAATATGCAGTAGGCCATCACAGAGAACGTACGTGCAGGTGCAGCGACGGGTTTGTCGGTGCCGGGCATCATCGCTTGTCCTTCACTTCCATGACAACTGAACTGAGAACTGAACCGAACCGGCATGAGAGAGCATGACATGAATGCCAGCAGTATATAGCATAGGATGCTACTCCAGCTTGCTGCCTGCCTGTTCTATGGGTGCGAAAGTGGACAGATAGATAGGAATGGCATCAGCTGGTTGCTCTACAGTATGTGCGAAAAGTGGAGTCTGTTTGTGATGCGGTACAGCATTCAGCAGCATAGTACTAGCATGGTAAGTTAAGTTGTCCACTCGACCTCCCAACAACGCAACAATAACAACAGCAGCACTGGACAGCAGGTTCTAGCTCTCTAGTTGAGTGGTGGGTTTACCTTTTTTACTTCGTCTTGTCTTAATCTTTATCTCTTTCCTTTGGCTTTATGTTAAAACAATCAGTCAATCTTGAGATGATGACGACGACGCATGCGCCGTTGCCATTAATTAGCTAGGATGCGAGCACGATGGACTGCATCTCTCTCCTCCTCCTCTTCCTCGCCCTCCGCAGGATCTCCAGGCCCTCTTCGGTGCCTTGCTTTGTCACTTTCCACTCCTTGATACCTGCACCATATGTTCACATGTGCGGCAAGCCGTAAATACTAGCAGTAGCAGGGTAATCAAACGCAAACTGTAAATTCTAGATGATTGAAACTCTACTCTACTACTCAATCACTCGTCATGACAGCCAGCAAAGCAGATTCAGTGATTGAAGCATCGTTTTTAATTGCTAGTTGCATGGAATTCAGCTCTCCTATCCCCTAGATCTCCCGCTGGGTTTCATCCATCGAGAAGATTGCACCCTGGCTTTTCGAGGGGAAGTTCAACTGTTGATAGCTACCTGTTTCTGTCTTCAAAATCACGCAGGAAGCACGTCCTTCATTGTCATCATCCGACTCGATGATTATGCTGACTGGTGCCTGCATTTTGCATTCACAAGCAAACAAACATGATCACGAGCTGAACATAAGGCAACTCAACTACCTACTATCTTTATTAAACCTGCATAATACAAAGCTATGCCATTTTGGTACATTCAATGATATCGATTTTAGAACATTACCAATTAGAGCAAGAGATGATTTTTGTTAACAAATTGGCCTTGTAAACTTTGTTCTTTGGTTATTGATACAGAAAGGAGCAGGTCTGCATGGCTTACCTTCTTTGCTGGCACTTGTGGATTGACCTTTCTAATCGCTACCTCTTCCTGTTTAGGTGCCACCCTGTAGTAGCTCGAAGCAAACGGTTTTTGTGGAGCTGCTTTTACCTTTCCCTGCTCCACCTTTGGCTTCAGATTTGTCACCTTTGCAGGATAAACCAAATGTGCAGAAAGCCTGACATTAACAAACAATCCTCATCAGAATAGAAATCCAACAAATATCCGAAGAAGAACAGCTGGTAGCTTAAGTCTTGCTAGTAACACAACTCGAAGGAATACACTGACACAATTCCTTCCAATAAAATGAGATAATGTTCCATTGTACAAAATTTAGAACAATTACTATTTATTAGATTAAACTGGCAGTATTTAACCAGCTTCGTAACGAAACCAATGGAATATTAATCACTTCTAACACTTGATTTTAAAGAGGATTTCAAGGATTTAAAACCGATTTGCATTTGATTCCATCAAGAGGTCTTTCAGTTCAATTCTCCATACTATAGTAGTGATAGATACATAGCTAATGACTGAACTATGTAAGGAGCCAAGAGAAGAAAATTACACTGTTGTTTCAGGTAATGGGTTCATCCGGGACCTTCCATCTGCCACTGCTGCTTGGTTCATTGGGGACCTTCCAGCTGCTACTGGTGTCTGGTTAATCTGGGTCCATCCATTTGAAACTGGTACTTGGTAACTCTGGTCCTTCAGCCAAGACCAAAAAGAAGTTAGAGAAAGATACTGGAAGACTTATGGCTAAAATTACTTGAGTCATGAATATACATACTGCCATCATTTGCATTGCAGCAGGCCTACTATTGACAGACCTGATAGCTCTAACAACCCCCTGCGCAAACAGGCAAAACTCAGTCAAATATAGACAAAAACATCACATTGGTTGCCTTCACTATGCGAAGCGATGAGGTTTGAGCATGACAAATTTAAGTTCACGCAGACTTGTGCCTGCTTCTTCAGACATCATCAGACTCGCAAACACCGAAAACTGAAAGATATCATATACTGAATATATTGGACGTTAGGTTCTCAAGTATCATGAATAATTGAATATAGAAGAAAACTTTAGGTAACTATGCTTATATGGAAACTTAACTGACATATTTGGATATACCAGAAAAAAATCACATGCTCATACAAAAGAATGATAATCATTTATATGCAAATGATAGTTTTCAGAATAATTCGTAGACACTTGGACAGTTGGACCTATCAGAGTTGTATCAAAACTGAAGGTAGGTCATAGCAGATGAAACTTAGGAAGTACCTCCATCTCTTTTGAAAAAACTCTGAAGATGTCACCCCGCAGTTGTCTTATATCTGCTTGCATTTGTGTCTGCAGGGTTGCAAGGGTCGAGGATATCTCATTCGATTTGCTGGCATTAGAATTCAGAACAGTTGTCTGATCACCCTGCAGTTGTCTTGCTTGCATTTGTGTCTGCAAGGTTGCAAGGGTCGTGGATATCTCATTCAATTTGCTGGCTAGAGAATTCAGAACACTTGTCTGATCAGGATTGTGTTTCGTGCTGCTTTCAAAGAGTGCTTTGAGATCGTCTTGTCCCTTAAGCTGTGATAACACGGTAGTATGTTAACTCTGACGTTGCCCAAAAGAAAAGGAAAGAGGAAAAGTGGAGAAAATGCTGAACCATCAATTATCCTTACAATTTGCTGAAGTGAGCTTTCAAGGAGAGCAATCTTTTGCCTTATGCTACCAGCTGATCATAAAAAATAATTGCTTTCAGTTATTTGATGCACCAGTTGCTGAATAAGGACAGAAATAGAGTGCAGAAATTCATAGACGAAACAGAAGTTGCACAATAGCTCTTTATGACTGAAAGTTATGGGCTTACAATCTAATGATGCCTCCTTCATGGCTCTGTTTAACTGCATTACATCACTTTGGACTGAGTCTACCACCATCCCCATCTTATGTACTGAACTTGCCAGATGCTGAAATTTGCGCTCAACATCCTCATTAGTAACCTGACCTGCTGATATACCTATCTGTCAGTTATCCTGATGAGAAAATACTATGGCAGTGCAACAACTTAGTGATGTGGAGTCCAGATAAAGAACAGTTTCGACTGAGCTTTTTATTATAAAAGCATGCAACAATCATCTTACATTCTATGCGGATGAGAAAAACAGAGCCCAGTCGAAAAAAAGTGTGCCTGGAACTAAGGTGAAATGCTGCTATTCTGGTATAAATGAAATGAAGGATATATGAGATGTAGCGCATGGGGCTTGAGAGTTTACATCTAGTATCTGCAATGGAGGGGTTCCAGCGGTGCATTGGGTTGTTTGGTACTTTTGCCAGTTGCAGCTGAGAGTCTTCTCGCGCGCAAGAAGCTGAACTGGCTGGCAAAGAGGACATCCTCTTGGATGAGTCATCATGCAAGCCAAATCTCTGTCCAACAATGAAAACATGAATGAATGTTATTGGGCAAGACACAAAACACTACACGTCATTTCTAACTAGTAAAGCTGTAATAAGATGTACAGGTACTCTTCAGATACAAAGAAGGAAAAATAGCATGTACAGAAATCTCAGTTTGTGGTGGTGCATCAATGATGCTTCCATGAATAATGCGAAGTAATTTCTGAGGAACAGGCATTCATGTAATGAAATCGTGTAACTGCATATATAAGGGTGGGTGTCAATTGCAAACAGTTTTATAGGACAGACAAAAAATGGAGCTCAATTCCCTGATTTATCAGTGCAAGTGTGGAGCAAGGTGGTGCGCAGCAGAGTGAGCAATTTGTACTACTACTAGTAATCAAAACAAATCTGAAATTGCAGGAACAACTTCTATTAATTGGACCTCGCACTATGTATTAGTCTATGCAGTGTCGTTCTGCAGCATACAATTTTTTGCAACTGCGACCAGATGAAAAAAAAAAAACCTGACAAATGCTGTATCAATACCGAATCTGATATGGATTTTCACCAAAAATCCACACAAGGCAATTGAGGGGAAGCGACTGATCAACACCGGACAATTCGTTGGAAGCGTAGGCAAACACAGAGACAGGAGTGATGGAATCCCCAATCACTGAGGCACTGAGAATACCGAAATCCATTGCGCGGCAGAAACAAAGGAGTGGTGTGAAGAGCGAGGGGGAGAAGGAGAGGAGACCTGATCGCGGGTTGGGGAGGGGAGGAGGTTGTCGTCGAGGGAGACCTGCGAGAACTGCGACTGCGAGTGCAAGAGCGAGGCGGCGCCGCCCTGCGAGAAGGACTGCTGCGACAGCGGCTGCGACCGCGGCTGAGACGCCACCGCCACGGAGGCGGACGCGCTCATCCCGCCGCCGCCGCCGCTCCCTCCGGTCCTCCTGAACGTACAGCCACAAACACACCACCATGAGCAAAACACAGTATGCATGAGCATTGAGCAAGCGGGATGGAATGATCGATTACCGGTGAGGGAGGACGGAGATGGAGGCGATGTCGCAGGCCTTGTTCATCTTAAGCTTCATACCGGCGATCGCCTTCTCCTTCGCCGGAGAGACCGAGAGAGAGAGAGATCGAAAGATCGAGAGAGAGAATATTCGCAAATTTGAATTTCCTGCTCCGCTTGCTTTCTGAGCTTCTGGTGGCCCCCGTTCTCCGCTTTTTATAGGCATCCCAGCCATGTGGGCCCGTGTGCGCAAGGCAGCTCCCGAGTCACTGACACCGCTGACACATGGGGCCCAGCTTTTGAATAACGTCCCTCAAGGGCGCAAATGGGTATGCATACAAAGATTAAAGTACAAGAAAGAAAGAAAGAAAGAACAGAAGAGCATAGCTTCAGAAATTAATAGGAGTGCTCTGCTCTGCAAACACAACTCAAAACAAAACATCTCCTGCACAAACTCAAGACTAATAAGGTCTAGTATTTTGTTTTACATCACTTGATAGTATTTCTTGATAGTACTACTTTGTGATAACAGGATACATTAACACACTGTTCTTGTGATCAGAATTCAGGAGCCCAGGACTAATAGTAATAGTATATGGGGAATTTGCTCTGACCATAAAAAGAACAGCATTTTTTTTTGCATTATTATTATTGGATCAATGAGCCAATAAATACACTACACATGATCCGTCGTTGGTTACTGGTTTAGTTCCACAGTCCAGCCCAAGCAATCCTCCACATGACCCATCTGGAGGCTTGTAAGTGAAGTATACAGCTGCTGAGACACCACGCCCACTCCTTGCTTGCCATATTCTACCCTGCAAAGTTAGTAGCAGAATTTTGGGATCCTTGTCATCACTCTCTCAAGAATAAATTTCTCACTTCGTTTAAATTCATAGCAAGTGTTTCATACATAATTTTGCATGCAGCAACACGATTCCATTTACTCTACAATGTCTCAAAAGATCTCAAGTTTATAGCTAACTGACCACCTGCGCGAGTATACTAGATTCCATATCATGTTGCCTTTGGGCTTTTCTAAAACAGGGAAAATGTTGACTCAGACCAAAGGCTGGTACAAGACATACAGCGAAATGCTCAAGGGAAGGAAATGGTAAAGCCATTGGTGGTGTTTGTAAACAGGATGACGTGATGATGACAGGTAAATTTTGAGGTAATAATTACAAAAGAAATAATAAACAAGAAGTGATCACAAGTGAGAAAGTCATAGCAGCACAGTGAAAAGATATGAAAAGCTAACACATGAAGCATGTAGCTGTTCCAAGGTTTTGTTCATCAGGTTTTACCCAAGTAGTACCATTGTCTTGGTGCTATTTTCATAGTAGTAACTAGCAACTCTTGTTTTATCACGGAACTGCTGTGATATAGTATGTTCTAAAGACATTAGCTGCAAATTTCTACTGCATCAAATAGCCATATTAAACAGCAAGTAAGCCTTCAAGCAAAGCAGAAGTTTCACCTTTCCCCCAGATAAGTTATGCTCCCCACAGGGGACACCACAACAGCTGTTCCCGTGCAGAAAACTTCATCAGCTTCAAGAAGCTCATCCACTGACACAAGGCGCTCCTCAACCTTACAGCAAGTTAATTGCATTAATTAAATCTACATAACATTAATTAAAGCATTTAAAGAACATATTTTTTCTTCCTGTAATCAATGAGGAAATAACCCTATGATGGGCCAACAACAGCTCTTCGAGGCCACTAGGAAAATAGGATCTAGCTAATCATTCAAGTAAACTTAATGTAGTATTGTGGAATGCATGGTAGCTGGTGTAAACAAGAATTTAATGTAGTATTGTGGAAGGCATGGTAGCTATAAACAGGACCAACTCAAATTCACAGGTAAAATGCACTAGGCAGTCATTTCTTCCCTGGTCTCCATGACACCGATGAGTAATTTACCTTGAAGCCTTTTCTCTGAGCAACTTCAAGAATACTTTTCCTTGTTATACCGGGCAGTATGGTTCCTTTTATTGCTGGAGTAGAAATAACATTGCCCTGATGCGGGGAAAAAAGGTCATAACAAACAACTAATTCAGGAGCAAATTCAGATGTGGCAGAGTAATTTCGACCTCCATGAAGAGGCAATGTTGAACATGATTACGATGATAAACAAACATGAACCTAAACGACTTACACATCCTAAGGGAACTTATGCCATTTCACTGCATAAAACCTAAAAATATATTGGTCAAATGGGAACGCCTAATCATGCAAATTAGTGCACCGCACAACAAAAAGTATTGATTAGGTTGTAATTGACTAAGTATATAACATCATCCGCTTCGATTAGGAAAAACTACTTCTGACTACAGCTACTGAAAAGATTTGCTAAAACAAGCACAGGTAAGAGAAGGATCATACTTTCACAATAAAGATATTGCATGAGGACACTTCTTCCAGATATTTGTTGTGAACGGCATCTAGATAAAGGACATCTGAATATCCTTTCTCCTTTGCAATCCTCTGTGCTTTTAATACCTACATGGTGGCAACAAATATGGAAACTGAGAAACCATATTTTCAGATTAAAACTAAAACAGTGTGAGTAATAGCACATAATGTATTTATATATGTTAGTAGTATCAGTATTCACTAAACAAATCATCACTAACTGACTCTATCTTCCATTTCAGGCTAATTTTAACACAACATCACTTCCTCACAAATTACAATGAGTGAGCTTTCCATTTCCAGCTATTTGTCTCAAGGAAAAAAAAAAAGCGGTGAGCTGACCATTTAAAACTAAATAATATGAAATCCACATAGATATCCAACATAATAGCTTCATAGGAACAAAAAGTTGTACATTTTAAGTTTCAAATACAATTACTCTTGAAACAATAGAGAAGCCTAATTGCGTAAGCAATAGAATTTAGAGGGTACATAGTTACATACTGTACATATAGCAGAACAAGAAATAGAAGTTAGTACATAGTTGCAAATATAACAACTAGATGATGGCCACAGAAGCTGTAAACTGAATAGTTATAGCTTTCACAGATGCAGTGCCAGAAGTTACCGAGGCATAGTTTCCAATGGTTTTCACGCCTCCAGTTCCACCAGGGGCAGCACGGTGAAAGTTATCTTCTATAATCAAGTTAATAGGGGCTAAACCTTCCTGTAAATCAAAGATAACAAATTTAATCAGCATGTGTATGGTAGTTTGCAAAGATAACAGGGGATGAGTTTCTATTCTTGGTGGAATTGTGATAAGCGAATCTGCTTGTGGTGTAATTACAATTCCTATCCTATATCACTGCAAAAGGAAGAATATTTCTCTAGGATACATGGTTCTTTGCATACTGGATGAGTTGCTCAAGTATCTGGTAGAAGTTAAAAACTTAACACAAACCTTGAAATAGTTCCCAACAGGGGAGACAAAAATCATAAAGGTATACTCAGGAGCAGGTGCAAGACCAAGGACAGCTCCGCTTCCCATAAGCAGCGGCCTTACATACAGGGAGCCTTTACCGGTTGGGGGCACCTACAAATATAGTACATTAAAGACAGTGACAGGATTATGAAAACAAAATATTGCTGAATGCAGAACTTAATCCAAGAGCATAGGAAAACATAAAATTTCTTACCCATCTTTTATTTGCCAAAACGGTTTGCTTTACTGCATCCACAAATTGTTCAAGAGTTGGTGCAGGCATACACATCCTCTCTGCACCATCTCTTATTCTTATGGCATTCTCCTCCGGACGAAACAGCAGAATGGATCCATCTGTTTTTCTATATGCCTTTAAGCCCTCAAACAATCCCTATGTACCAAAATAATCACTGTTGAAGCACGCTAAACTCATTTAGGACTTCAAAGATTACCTATTTGACATGTTATCAATGTTTGAAGTTCCCAATCCACTGTAGCACCTCCCTACTAACCTGTCCATAATTTAAGACTCCAGCAGATGGGCTCAGTTCTATAGGTCCAAATGGTACCATTTCTCCTTTGGAAAAGTTCCCATCTGGCCCACATTTTGCAATATACATAAAATCAGTCTGGACAAGGCCAAAACCAAGGTTCTCCCAGTCCAAATCAGCCACTGCAGAAGTTTCCCTGCAAGTTACATGATCAGAGGTCAGAAGAATATTTATCGCTTGTAGATTTAGCTGAAACGTAACCCATGGCAGTAAGATTTATCATATACAGTTCATAGTTACGTACATGTAGTTAGTTGCTAGAGAAGCTTGGCATCCTGTCGCGCAGTGAGCCTTGGAAAAAAGAGGTGGCACTGAAAAAGTGTGTGTCTGGATCTGCGGTAGCAAGAGGTGGAGAAAAGAAAGCATTCTTGTATCAGATCAAAAGGCCACTGAAAGTCGAAAGTATTTAAACCCAGATGCACCTTTGCAATGAAATAGAATATGACAAGAAACGTTCGGTGTTGAATCTATTCATGGGAGCAGCATCTACTCTACACCACTAGAGTAGCCATTGCCACATGCCCATGCTGCCATCCTAATAGACAACTTACTTGTGCCTAATTCATTTATTCAGGGATTTAGCCTAAAGCCCTAAAACCTTTTGAAGCAATCAACACTGTTCGTGAACAGCAATTAGAGCTAAATCCATATTTATGTATTATTAGACGCTGGAGTCGGTGGGAAACTAGGAGATTGACTTGTTAGTTTGTGAAAAAAGAAGCAAAAGTAGAAACGCAACGCATCCCATCCCGCGTATTGCAAAGCGAACACGCGAAAAATGGTGGGGACGGAGGCGAGCTGAGAGGAAACTACCCGAAGCGACGGCGAGGGGCGCGGCGTGGAGAGGGAGAACTGAGGCCGCCGCTGGCCGGCGAGCGGAGGAGCGGTGCGGGAGGTGAGGCGGGGCTCCATTTGGTTGGTGTTTGAGCGCAGCGCTAGCTAGCTAGCTCCCGCACTCCGATGGCAGCTTTAGAGGAGATTTGAGCCGGCGGCGGCGGGCGAGGAGCCGAGGAGGGAGGCGAAGGCAATGCTAATGCGGCGGCGGCGGCGTTGAAGACTTGGAAACCGTCGTTCGAATAAAGAAGAAAATACGAAGGCTGGCTGACTAGTTTAGTTGGTCCCATGCTCCGGATGGAACCCACCAATCAGCGACTCCGGTGCCGCCTCCATGCCTTGAGCTTGGCCAGATCCGGCCAGCTCCGGCAGCCACGAGGTCGCCGGCGGCCAGGCCAGGTCTCGTCACTCGTGAGAGAGACGCCAGCGACAGAGGAGAGAGGTTCACCGGCGAGAATTCCGGCCGCTGCCTCTTCTTTTCTTTTTTTTACTCCACTGTTGTTTCCTTTCTCTGTGTGACTGTGTCTCTGTGATGTGTTCGATGGAAAGATTAGATTTTTAATTTCTTCTTTGACATGATGATTAACCCGATTCTCGAGATTCTATTTTTCTTCTTTTTCAGCGTGGTTTGCTTTCAGGTTTGAACAGGCCGGGGTTATATATAATAAAGTGGTAATCGCAGATAAAGTGATACAAATATCTAGTTAAAAATTTCAAATCATCTGTGAAAATTCGATGTTGAGGGCTAGATCATTGATGTTGTCAATTTTGTGTAATTTACAATATTTTGGACTTAGACAATATTTGTAATACATGAGTGGTAGGATTAATCTTATCATCCGAATTAATGAGAAACAAATTTAAAGTTCATCTATTCAACCACCATACATGCAGTAATATTAAACCAATCAAACATGCCCAGCACATGTCCTCACGCTAGGTTAACTAAACTAGCCTGACTAAACAGGTCAAGGGCATCCGAGCGACCAAACAAGCCCACCGTTTGAAACTGATGAAATGAAGGTTAAGTAATATACATAGAACGATAAAATCATTAGCACATAACTAATTAAATTTTAATCATTATAAACTTGATAAATAGATATATTTGATATCTTAAAGCAACTTTTATATTGAAATTTTTCATACGAAATGTACCGTTTAACGGTTTAAAAAACGTGCTAACGAAACCGAGGTAAAATATATCTAAATCTTAATAAGAAAAGTGCTTTTTTGATTAAGATAGATTTTACTCCGATTTAATAGATTTAAGGTTGTGGCTGACACCCTAATTCTCATACATTTCTTTTGCACAATTTTCGTTAGTTGGTTAGTTTTCCCCCTCGCGCGTAGGATTCTTGCAAGCCCATTTTTTCTTCGTTCGCGCTTGGTAATGGAATTTTTTCCATCGCATTTTGCGCTTATTTTTAGAATCCCGCTTTCTCCCTCACGTGCATGACTTCTGCAACCCTATTTTTTTTTGTTCTTTCGCTCTTGGTGACAGCAGCAGCGAATCATGCATATTGAGTCGCATGCATCAACTGCTTTAACTCTATGCATGCATCAACTGCTTTAACTCAAAAACCTAAGCTATGAGAAATGACGGGTAATTCATTTTGTATTTCAATACTATTAGGATTAGGATGGAGATATCATAGTATTGCATGCGTACAGCAATTAATTTTAAAAAATAAATATGTGTGAACTAATTAAAATACGTAAGAGATACAGCATGTATATACGTACCTCTGTTGTAGCAGCTGGACAGCCATTGTGCGACATATATATATTTTTTGTCCTTTTAGGTAACTATAGTTTCTTTTCTGAAAGGCTTTAGCCAAGTACTTTGCCTCGATCTCACCACAACTGAACTGCCTATCTCGATTCTCGCCTAGCTAGTGCAGCACAAGGCAATTATATATATACTCCAGTCCCGACTCGAGTACCAAGGTACGTAGCTATTTATGTTACGTGCAGGGGTTTATATATAGAGAGAGATGACAATATATGACATGCATGCCGCACTTAGTTAATTTATTTAGCTAGATTAGGAATATCATCTGAGCTTATATTAGCCCAAGTTGCTCACGCCCTTAATTAGTTAATTAGGAGTATGAACTGATCGAGCTTTTGGGTCAACGGTATTATTTTTAGTCAGCTAGAAAAAATAAAAGAAAAGTGTCATAAAAAATCGTTTTTAAGTAGTGATCTTTTTCTAGTTAGATGATATATGACAGATTATCCGATTATGTGATAATATTTTAAGAGTACAAACGAATAAGTTACATATTACAAATTTAAAAAATTACTTTAAAATATTATAAGAAACTTGTATATAAAAAACTTTTGCACCATTAGTAGCTTAGGAAGTGTGTCCATAGCAATCGATTTAATCTGTAAGAGGAAAAAAATGATTAAGTATATGCATCAACTTTGAATGAAGATTTACTAATAGAATTACTGTCTCAATAAACTGTATCTTTTTCGTATTCTTTTTGTGTCTTAAATTTGTTTTCTCGTCTTCCTTTGTTTTGATACTTCAAATTGATTGAGTCAAGAACTTTGTAAATAAGTGAATGTAGCTTCTATAGAAGCAACGGCCAGATAATATCCATTATCCAAAAAAAATCCTTATTCTTTTATACCGCACGGCTGAATAATATAAATGGTTTGTAAATTATTTGAGAGTAATAAATTAATTAAATATTATGAAAGTTGAAAAGTGTTTTTAATAAGAAATTCATATATAAAAGGATTTTGTAAAAATCGTATTATTTATGAGCCTGGAAAGCATGCACATTCAATTCAACCGTTGATCATTCTATTTCTTGAAAATGAACATGCCATATGCAGAAAATATATATACCTAGAGGTTATATATACAATTCACAATTGAGTAATGTTTTCGCCTTCATCTTCGATGACATAAGAGCGAACAATAATTAGGTTACTTATATGGAACTAGCTAGGTAATTAAGCTAGTACTACTATACTTTCAGGACTTATGGTCAAGTCAAGTCGTACAAATATTCTAGACGGTAAATGATAACACAAATAATCTCTAGCAAACTACTACTAACAGGTGGCAGAGTAGTATAAATTCGTTATTCCTACCACACCCAACTTTCGGTTCCTTTTTAATTTTTGAGACCAGCTGGACTCGCGATACGAACGGCGTTTTTAATTGCAAGTCCAAATTTAATTGTGCGTCGACAAAGCCCGCATATATGCGCTCATATATTTTTTATATATCAAAACTTAAAAGCTACGATCGTATAGATTTTCGTTAACAAGATTTACAAATAGACTTTAATAATTATTTTCTTGTCATATGTTGGCTTTATTATCTTAATTTTTATTGTTGCCTGAGTATTTACTTTTTTTGAGAGAATTTTATAATAAATGGTTGTAGCTTCTTTAAAATTAAGGTCAAAATTTTTATTTCATTATCTTAAAAAAATGCGTGCAGCTAATCAGACATAATTAATTTGCACAAATAATACTCCCTCTGCCTCTGTTTTTTTTTTCTGACGTTGGTTATTAAAATTAAACTAACCAACTTCTCACATTGCGCAGAGTACTGATGAATAAGTAGTTGAATTGCACGACGACCACTACTACAGAAACAGCCTTTCCGTGCAGGCCGAAAGACACCTTTTCGTGCGAAAGGCCTGCCCGCACGCGCGAGAAGGTATGGGAAAAGAGCATTTTCGCGTACGGGCGGCCCAACCGCACGGGAAGATCCATTATCCCGTGCGGGCCGCTTAAGCAGACCGCACGGGATAATAAACCAACATATAAAATAATATTTTATATGCACATAAAATAATGGGTAGATCGCTTATCCCGTGCGGTCCACTTAACGCGACCGCACGGGATAAGCGATCTGCCCATTATTTTATGTGCATATAAAATATTATTTTATATGTTGGTTTATTATTTTATGTGAATATATTACCTTATCTCTCCCCTCTCTCTCCGTCTCTCTCAGTAATAGTATACATACACATCGCACGTATTAAGAATTAAACGTAATTAATTATTTTTTCATGGAATTAAGATATTAAATTTGTACGCATGCATCACATATGTATATATATACGTATCATCGCGTCTCGCAATTTACAGAAGTTTAAAAAACCACATAAAATATATCCTTAATTAGAAATATTTGTACTAGCTACTATACATATGTTCTTTTTCCCACTCTCTAAGTCGTTTGAAGGTATCCTCCGTCGCAAGCTGGCTCTCCAGATCGTAGAAATCGCCCAAATGGTTGCAGACATCGCGGCGGATGAAGCGGCAAATATCTGCACACAAGTTTAGTATGGTTCGATCGTCGAACCGGTTCGCTACAACTGGAACGGACGGGATCTGGTTCAGAAGGAATACACATTGTTATAGTTAGGAAAGTTATACAAGATCTTATAATGTGTGAAAAGATATTTTCTCTCGACTTACTTCTTCAAACTTTGTAGTGTATCTCCTGTTGAGTCTAAGCATCTCGCATATGTAGTATCCGCATAAATTAGTCTGTGGTGGTTGCTTAAAACACTATGTTGAAAAAAATTGTATACATCAATATTTTGAGTGAAACAAGTATATGTAAGAAATGTCGGAACAAGAGACATGTAATTACCGGCCATCTTGTCTTCACGAGAAGCTTCTTCTTTTGTGGATTATTGATTGGTCCACCGTGGTCTACGTAATATCTGTGTTCTCTATAAAGACAAAACAATTGTTTGAGTCAATTATGTGTATTCGAGAGTACAATAGCCAACATTTAGTGAATGGTGCATAACAGGACTTACAAATTTAATATAACGAGAAACTTTGTAAATGTTTCCTCGTCATAGTGCGCCGGATCCAGCACTACGGCCAGGTGGTCCCGTGGATATACCAGAAAAAGTATGTAATGATCGCTGCAAAGAAGATATGCTAGTTGTATGTGATACCGTACTAAAACATAAGTACTACGGAAGAATCATACGTACCGCAGCGCGTAAGGGACGAAGAGGACAGTTTTGTCTTTGTGCGCAACCATCGCTCTGCCCAAGTACAGTGCTACGCTGACCATCTTTTTCTTGTGCATTTTTTCAACGACCTCTTTTTTCTCGGATGTCGTTTTACCTTTGAGCTCAGCGGAATCTGCACGAATATTCACCGTGTGTTCCGTCCAGCAAACCCTTGTTGGGTTGATGTATCCTACTGGATGGTTGGCCTTTTCAGCGGCGTGGAATTGCATCCTAAGTAATAAAGCGGGTAATTTATCAGAAGTTAGTTAGCAAGTGAATTAATATATGACATTAATTACGAATGACTTACAGGCAAAATGCAGCAACGAGATTTATATCCATTTTGTCCAGCTTGAATAATGCGTGAAGGTTGTTGAAATCGATTACCAGCATCCCATTTGGGCCACTGGTGAAAGCGTTATCCGGGACCTTCACAGTAATCATGCCCAGGCCTTTTTTAGATGCCTTCAGATACCAGTCATGCATCAGCCTCATTTCCCAAGGAAGGCCTTCCATGAGCTTCGGGGGCAGGAACGGCTTCCCGTGCACGTATTTTGTTGGCACTTCATCGGAAGTCCAGTTTTGCAGGTCCTCTATTTGATTTTTCACCGATTTTTGTGAATCCGACAAATGTGGAGTTTCATCCTGCTTCTTGTTAGTCGACGCTCTCCCCCTGAAAGCCTGGAATACTAACCTTTCCTCGTATACGACCATTTTTTCCTTATCATAAGTTGACCTAATCATTGTCGGGATAAGCCGACGAGGTTCAAGCTTGGTCGGACTTGGAAGACTTGCACTTCTCATAAGAGGCCTTTCAGGTAGTGCCAATACAGACTGTGGTGTCGGAGGAGGTTGTTCTGCTTGGACTTCAGGGGCTGATAGATGTGGTGAACCTGGACCTAAAGGATTAGGGGAGGAGGGAGGTGGGGAGGCAGGCCTATTAGTTGGCGAATCTTGCCCTGGTGGAGATGGTGGTGCAGGCGCAGCAGCAATCTTTGGAGCCGGCGGGAGTGGGGTTGAAGGCGATGGACCGACCAGCAGTATATCTCGTCGATGCCATAGTATAAACTGATTCACCGCATCCCCAAGCAATTGTATCCCGTCTGGTGTTGGAATATCTATCTCTAAACTGGTATGCTCTGCATGCACCTTGGCCACTTGCACCTTTGCATATTCTTCAGGGATTGGCGTGTTCTGAATTTGGCGCCCTGGTATCGCAAGTCCTGTACCCACCTCCTTTCTCTTCCCGGCCCTTCCTATCGGCACGAGCAGGCTGCACGGCGTCGGGGCAGTTATGTTGTCTACTGGATAAGGTGCGGTGTCCTGTCACGCCCCAAACTGGCCCCAGGCGGAGACCAGGATAGAGCGGTCCAGATTGACCTGTATGCCTGTACCAGTCCCAGGAAATAGCGCTGGTACAACAGGAAGACTGAATATCACAACAACAGCGGTCTCTTTATTAAGAGTAGGATTACAACCAATGTTGGAACTGCGGACAGAACCCGAGTTCACAACAGCAATACAAAAAGGCGGAAGCGGAAAGCGGCGACTAGCCCTAAGCCACAAGCAAAGCCTTGGGGAAGGCCGAAACCCTACTACTGCTCGAAGTCGGCTTGCTCCTGGAAGAACTCTTCATCAGCAGGGTCCACCTCTTCATCTTCGAGAACTGGGGGGGGTTTAATTATATAGAGCAAGGGTGAGTACGGGAGTACTCAGCAAGTCAGGGGAATTAAGTGTTTGATGCAAGCTTCAAGAGAAAGCCAGTTATTTTTCACAATTGGTTTTAGTTTAAAACTTTCATAACCAACTAAGTGAGTGCTTCTCGACGGCACGGATGAGAAGGTGCGTCTCATCCGGCCGGAGCAGTGAAATTGTATCGATTGAAACTTGTCGGCACGAGAGGCTCCCTGCCCATCGTTCACCGACCCCGGCTGCTCCAACAGCCACCACTCACACACGCCGGTACGAGAGGCTCCCTGCCAATCGTCACCGACTCCAGCTGCTTCGACAGCCACAAGTCAACACATCGGTACGAGAGGCTCCCTGCCAATCGTCACCGACTCCGGCTGCTTCAACAGCCTTAAACCAAGCACAGAACGGAAAACCTCACACCAGCAGCAGTCCACAAGGTGTTCATTAAAACTACGCTAAGGAATCACCTCACATCCGCCCATGACCGTGGGCACGGCTGTTCGAACAGTTGTTAACCTCTGCAGAGGGGGTACACTTTACCCACACGACGTTACTAACCCCGGATCACCCAGCCCGCGACCCTCGGTCACGTCTGGCGACCTTGAGGCTTTCACGACAAGGCATTTCGAAAGCCGACTCAGGGTCATCTTATGCCAACGGGAGGGGTCCCACGGACCAACATCAGGTTAGGTCCCAGACCATACTGTGCCAGGAAGCCCAGGGGTCCTCCCCGACACCACCCCGGCGAATCCACTTGTCCCTTGGCATCAAGATTTCCCTGGCCTAGCTAATTACTCAGCCAGGGGCGTCCCATATCACCCATGTGGTCGTACTTGACATATGCTTGGATGTAATTCCCAAGGAAACGGTCCTTAGAGCAAGAACGGGCAGACCGTACCTCCAGTACGTCTCCCGTACCGCGAGTTTTAGAAACTCACTTTAGTTTTCAAGGCACCGACCCAAGTGTCGGGTTTTCCAAGCATTTTGTAAACTCCAGTTTTACCCAGGTGATCAATTTTAAAGTTTGAGGGGAGTCCCGATATTCGTACACGAGGTACGGATACCGAGGCATCACCTGAGGGGTGACAAGGGTGTTGGGGGTATTCAATAGACAAGGAAGGTGAATGCAGCAAATGGGTAGGGCCTGCCGGTTGTATTGCAAACCGAGGCCAAGTGCCAAGTGTAGCCTAAGTAATGCATAGTTTGCGAAATTAAAATACTTAATTTAAATTATAGGTTCAATTGATCAAAGGTGACTTGCCTTGCTCGAGATCTTGAGCTTCTTCCTCGAAATCTGCGCACTGCGGGTCTTCGGGCTCCGAGACTACACGCGAAACGAGACGACTCAACAAAACGATAAAAGAAGCCCTATTAAAGACCACTAAGCGTGCCATTAGGTAGATCTCGATTTTACGGATTTACAGGAGGTGGAACGGAGTCAATCGGACGAACGGTTGAAAAGATATGAATTTTCGAAGATTAAAGGATTTTCTGGAATAAAGAAAAGGAATTATTAATTCCCTGGAAAAGAAAAGAAGGAGGGACTGAAATTGGACTTTATTTTGGGCGGCTGAGGGCAGCCCAAAAGAATAGAACGGGCGCGACCGAATTAATTGGGCCGGCGGCCCGAAGGGAATCGGCCCATAGCCGATCGACGCGTGGGGGGGGGGTGGAATGGCCGATGGGCCGACGAGAAAGGAGTGGCCGATGGGCCGAAGAGAAAGGAGTGGCCGATGGGCCGATGCAGGCTGGCGGCCGAAGCCGACGACGGGAGCCGACGGGAAGAAAGGCGGTCGAGCCGACGGCGGGAGCCGACGGGAAGAAAGGCGGCCGATGCAGGCCTGGCGGCCGAAGCCGACGACGGGAGCCGACGGGAAGAAAAGCGGCCGAGCCGACGGCGGGAGCCGACGGGAAGAAAGGCGGCCGATGCAGGCCTGGCGGCCGAAGCCGATGGACGGCAGATTAAGACAACGACCGACGACGCGGGGCTCGGCCCGAGCGGCGGCGGCGGCGGCGTGCTCCGGCAAGGGCGGTGAGCCGGAGGGGGCGGACGGCGTCGGTAGGCGCCGGTGGAGAGAGAATAGAGAGAGGACGAGCCCACGGCTCGGATCGGAACGGGGCGCGACCACGGCGGGTTGGGACGACAGCCGACGCCGATGGGGAGAAAAGGAAAGGGGGTAACGGCGCCGGGACGGAAGAGGACGAGCGACGGCGGTGCGGGGGCGGCGCCTAGGGTTCGAACGCGCGACGGCGGTGCTATCTAGCGCCTAAAGAAGGGGAGAAAAAGGGAGAGACGGCGGAACGGGAGTTACCGCGAGAAGGTTTCGCCGGGGACGGGGGCGACGACGCGGGGCGGCGGTGAGACGCGGTCCCGAGCCGGGGAAGAAGAAGGCGCCGGGCTCCTCTTCTTGCGGCGACGGCAGCAAGAGGGCGGTGGCGCGACGGCGGGAAGGGGCGAGCTCGGGGAGGCGGCAATGGCGGCCGGGCGGAGGGGAAAGAAATTGCGGCCGATTGGCGGGGGTTTTGTAGGACGCTAGGTCGGTTTGGTCGGGGGGAGAAAGGCGGTTCGCGGAGGTCGGTTTGGGGCGTGGAGAGGGGACCGGCGCACTCCGGCGCTAGCGGCCAACGGCGGTAGCGGTGACGCCGGCCGGTCGGGAAAAAGGGGGAAAGGGGGAAGAAAAAGAAGGTTTGCCTCCTAGCCGATTTGGGCAAGGGCGCGCGCGCGGGGAGAGAGAGCGCTGGCTCTCTCGGCTCGACGCGTGCGGGGCACGTGCGCGGCGTGCACGGGCCGAGCGGCCTGGCGCGGCCCAGCGGGAAAAGAAGGCGGCCGGGCAGGCGGCTGGGCCGAGGCGGCACGCGGGAGAGAGCTGGGCCGGGAGGCGGCCTAGGGAAGGAAGAGGAGAGAGGGGGAAAAGAAAACAGGCCGAGAGGGGCTGGGCCGGCAGCGGCCCGAGGGGAAAGGAGAGGGAAGTAGGCCGGGAAAGGGGGGACAGCCCGGGTCAAGGGAGGTAAATTGGACTTTTATTGAGGATTTGAATTTGGGAGGATTAGGGCTTGGATTTGAAATCCGATTCCGCGGTTTTCTCCGGGATTGAACTGAGAGGGGAGACACGAGACCTTGGCACACAACAAGACTCAACTGAAGAGCAAACTTTCGCAATTAGGGTTTTTAGTAAATTAGTTTTCCCGCTAACGCCGCGACAAAACGGGCGTTACATGTCCACTGACCCGACACTACTTGGCACCTGTACTGTGGGTTCTTCGGATTGCTGGAACAAGTGCGGGAAGGCTTGACGATTTTGAGCAACAAGAGAGTAGAAATGTTGTTCAACTTGTTTTGCTATCCTCTCTTCCAATTTCTGTTTGTACCTGTCTCGTTTCTTGTAACCCTTAGCTTCCTCCGGAAACCCTTCCTTCCAACTCGTCCTTGACGATAGGCCCCTTACTCGTCCGGAATGTTCAGGGTTGCCTAATGCAGCTGTTAGTTGATCATGTTCTCTCTTGGCAATGAATTCCCCTGTTTTCTCTTTTTCCGCAATGTCCTTAAGACTACTGGTCACACGTTCGATATCCGGATCCTCAAACTGGATCTCTCCCGCATCGGTGACTTGCCCTGTGCTCCGTGCCCAAACCCAGTTTTTGCTTCTTTCCTTTAGGGCATCTACAAGCAGGGGCTTGCCTTGGGCGGCAAACTTCTCTTCAGTTGCTCGCCACTTCTCTACGTGGCCATCGTAGCCGCTCGAGCCCAACCGGTGTGGGTATTTGTTCCTTTTAGCTAGATCGGACATCTTTTTCCTCCGCGCTAAGGCTTCCGGGCTAGTCATCTTTGCCACAAAGGTGTCCCATTCGGCGGGCGTAATACCACCGTAGTCGGCGAATTGAGTCTTGTTCTGTTGCACTTAGTGAGTGTTCAAGTCCGATTTCCACTGCCTCCACCGATGCGCCATCGTTTTTAGGGCAAATTCTTTTCCCATAGCCTCTGAACCAGGCGGATAGACAAGCCACTTCTGCAACTCGTTCCACATGAAGTTCTTCATGTTGTCATCCACCTGCTCCCAGGAATCTATATTCAAAGGGCCGTGCGTTCTGGCCACCACACCGCAGGTGGTGCTGAATTTAGTCATTGCTACCTTGGGCTCTACTGATTTCCCATCCTGGTTCAAAGAGGTGATGTAGTGTCTCCTTGGGGGTTTGGGTCTTACTTCTCTTAGCACGTCTTCTCTTTTGACCGGACGTTTCTCCGGTGTCGGTTTCTACCGGACCGAACGTTGCCGTGTCCGTCTCGCCTTCGGCTATTACGGCATGTGCCTTCGCTCGAAACCTCTTGCGTTGGTTCGACGTTGGGTGCATCGGAGGGAGCTTTCTCGGTCGACATTTGATCTACGGTTGGTCGTAACACAATTAATTTTATTTTCATCTTATTTTAACTAAAATACCAGGCGGAAGAAATATTATACATAATATTAGCATTTTTAGAGTATTAAAATTTGGGGCAAAATTTAAACATCACATATATTATACATATATTTACAAACAATGCTAATATTATGTATAATACAAATATTATGTATATTAAAAAATGCTAATATCATACATATATTAAAAAATGCTAAATATATTAATGTAGATTATACATATATACATAAATAAACATCTAATTTACAAACATCACATATATTATACATATGTATAATACAAATATTATACATAATAATACGTTCACAGTTACATACAACACATAGTTACATATATAAATATATATATATATATATATATATATATATATATATATATATATATATATATATATGTATGTATGTATGTATTTTCATCTATGTATATATTAATGTATATATTCATTAATCCATTAATTACATACAACACATAGTTACATATATATATATATATATATATATATATATATATATTATATTATATATATATATATATATATATATATATATATATATATGTATTTTCATCTATGTATATATTAATGTATATATTAATTAATTCATTAATTACATACAACACATAGTTACATATATATATATATATGTATTTTCATCTATGTATATATTAATGTATATATTAATTAATTCATTAATTACATACAACACATAGTTACATATATAATATATATTGTATTTTCATCTATGTATATATTAATGTATATATTAATTAATCCATTAATTACATACAACACATAGTTACATATATATATATATATATATATATATATATATATATGTATTTTCATCTATGTATATATTCATTAATCCATTAATTACATACAACACATACTTACATATATATATATATATATGTATATTCATCTATGTATATATTAATGTATATATTAATTAATCCATTAATTACATACAACACATACTTACATATATATATATATGTATATTCATCTATCTAATCTAACATCGACAATTCATCAAAAAAATTCACATATATCCCTTGTAGGCATTTCGTCGAACAGTTCACGTGCCATCCCAGGATTGCCATCCATTCAATTCATCCATCCATCAAAACACATCCACCCAATCCATTAATCCATCCCACATCCATTCCATTCACAAGCATATCATCTCACCTTGCGAGGAGGGACGTCGGCGTCGGTTGTGGAGGCCGGTGTGAGGCGTCGTCGGATGGGTGGCGTCGGCGGCCGGGGCGTCATCGTCGGTGGGCGTCGTCGTCGGCGGGGCGTCGTCGTCGGTGGGCGGCAGCGCACGCGGGGATGGGCGGCGCGGCGGGGGCCGGCGACGAGAGAGCGCTAGAGAGATGGGCGGCACAGATCTGGGTGGCGCGGCGGGCTTGAGGCCGGCGGACGGGAGGGCGCTGAGAGAGAGAGAGATTGGCGGCGGCGCACGGCGGCTTAGAAAATTTCGGCAACCTGGCGACAGAGATCTGGACTCGTCGGGGACTTAGAAAATTTTCGGGATCCCGCGCGACTATATATAGGCGCCATTTATCCTGTGCGGGCGGCTTAAGAGCCCGCACGGAAAGACATATTTCCGTGCGGGCTCTTAAGCCGCCCGCACGGGATAATTGGCGCCCTTATTTTAAAACTGTAAAACTAAGAAAGATATGAATGCTAAAATATTTATTAACATATTAATTATTCCATTTATTAATTGTCCCATGTAAAACTATAAAACTAACAAATATGAATGCACGTACTAACATATCAATGTAAAATAATTCAATCAATATAAATTCGTTACATATTAATATATCAACTGCTCACATATTAATTAATTAACATATTAATCATCCACATAAATACCAGAAGTTCGATATAAAACCACATGTTCACTGGTAACACCATAAGCTTGATACATTCGCGTGCAAAAACATATTGTACAAAAAAAGAAACTAGCGTTTCACTATTTTTGGATTAACATCCTTCCGCACGGATGCAAACTTTGATTCGTCGAGGACACTCTCAATGTGTTTCATCCGCGTAGGAAGCTCTGTGAATAACTCAATGGCGTCATACTGATTATAATCACGAGCGTCTTAAATGTTGTTAATTCCAATGATGTGTTGGTTGCCCGATACAATAATGTCCATCTTTTCATCGGAAGGATCCTTCACATAAAAAACCTGTGCAACACGCTCTGCAAGGACCCATGGATCATCCTTATGTCCAATTTTACTCCGTTCGGCACAAGTAAATCCAAATTTATCTACCATGATGTCTTTCACCCATTGGCATCTGAGAACAGGGATCTGAATGCTTAAACCATAGTCAAGTTCCCATATTTCTTGTATGATCCCGTAGTAAGACTTGTTCTACCTGTTGCGTCCAACGCTACGACACGAACCCCACTGTTCTGCGCTGAGCTTTTCCTATCTTTGCTGTTTGTGTAAAAAGAATATCCTCCGATATCATACCCTTGCCATGAGGTCACAAGGCTTGTTGGGCCAGCTACAAGTCTTTCTATCGTTTTTTCCTCGATTGATTCTCCACACGGTAGCTTTTGATCCTTCAGCCACTGGAGAAACGTGCGCTTCTGTTCTTTCGAAACCCAACCGTCGGATCGCCCAGGATTGCATGCTCTGATATCGGAAGTGTGTTGCTCAATGTAGGGCGCAACGATGGCGAGTTGTTGAAGAACACTGCTGTGTGCATCTGATATTGTTTTGTAATCGTTGTCGTAGAAGCATTTTCTTCCCACAGTACCCTTCCCAGATAACCTTCCATCATGTTGAGGCACCGGTGTCCCAATGGGGTTGACATCGCTCATATAATCTAGCCAACACTCGACAACCTCCTCAGTTGTGTAACCCTCTATCATCGAGCCCTCCGGATGAGCACGATTACAGACATACCCTTTTAGAACGGCCATGTATCGCTCGTACGCCCACATTTGATGTAGGTATAGAGGACCAAGTTCAATAATTTGATGGACAATGTGAACAATGAGATGTTCCATCATGTCCCAGTACGATGGAGGAAAAAACATCTCTAGCTGGCAAGCTGTCTCGACTGCGAATTTCTGAAGGGGTCCTAATTCTTCTGGATCAAAAACTTTCTGTGAAACTCGATTAAAAAAATAGCACAGCTTTGTTATCACTACCTTGGTGTGCACTGGTTTCACCGCCCTTATAACGATAGGGAGGAATACCGTAAGCATCTTATGACAGTCGGAGCGTTGTATCCAGAAATCGACAAATCTTTCATTGATACTAGTTTCCGGATATTCGATGAGAATCCAGTCGGCACTTTCAATCCACGAAGACATTGACAGAAAGCTTTTTTCTCTTCTGGTGACATTGAGTAGCATGCCGGTGGAATCTCAATCTTACCATTCGTTAGCTCTATCGGGTGGAGATCTTTCCTTATGCCCAAATTGACCAGGTCGTTACGTGACTTCAACCCATCCTTTGTTTTACTTGGGATGTCAAGTAAAGTCCCGATGGTGCTGTCGAACACGTTCTTCTCGAGGTGCATGACATCGATGGCATGGCGAATCTTCAGGTCTTTCCAGTACGTCAGGTACTTGAAAAAGATTGAATGTTTCTTGAAGGGCAGCGTGTTTTCTACCACTTCTTTCTTCCTCTTGCCTAAAGCTGTCTTTCCCTTGCCGAACACGACCTTTATGTTTTTTGTCAGCTTGAACACCGTGGAACCATCCTTTGCTTCGGGGGCAGTACCTTTCTCAACAGTTTTGTCAAAAAAGATAGCCATTGCACGATACCTATGCTTCTGTGGTAAGAAACGAAGATGACGCATGTAAACTAACTTTTTTGACGAGGTCAGGTATATGTACGATGTGTTGTCCAGGCATGTAAGACATTCGGTCTTTCCTTTAATCTGTCCTGAGAGAGAAAAATTTGCTGGTAGATCGTTTATAGTAACGAATATGATAGCACGCAGAGTAAAATGCTCCTGTCGGTACGCATCAAACAATCGTAGACCCTCTTTCCCACATTTCTTGCATATCCTCCATCAAAGGTTCAAGAAACACGTCTAGATCGATGCCAGGCTGTTTTGGCCCTTGTATAAGGATAGTCAACAAAATATACTTTCGCTTCTGACATAACCATGTCGGAAGGTTATACATGGTGAGCAGAACAGGCCAAGTGCTGTGCGAGCTGCTTAGGTCACCAAACGGATTCATTCCATCCGTGCTCAACGCAAACCTTATATTTCTCGGATCATTTGCAAATTCTGGATGCTTCGAATCAAAGTTTCTCCATTGTCGAGCATCGGCGGGGTGTCGAATCATACCATCTGTTTTCCGACCCTCTTGATGCCATCTCATCAACTCGGCGTCGGCGGGGTTCGAGAACAATCGCTTCATGCGATCTTTCACTGGCAAGTACCACATCACCATGGCCGGAATCTTTTTTCCTGGCTCAACCAATGTATTTGGTTCGGCAACAGCACTATCAGTGGCACTGTTATCCTTTTTGTACCTACTTGCCCCACAAGTTGGACACTTGTCCAAGTCAGCGTATTCATTGCGATAAAGTACACAGTGATTAATACATGCATGGATCTTTTCCACACCAAGTGATAATGGACATATCAGTTTCTTGGCTTGGTAGGTGTTAGCTGGCAACAAGTTAGGCTTAGGAAGGATAGCTCTAAGGAGACCCATCAAGTCATTAAAACTAGTATCAGACCAGCCATGCCTGGCCTTCAATCTAAGAAGTTCTAGCACCGACCGCAACACTGTATACTGCATGTCACATCCCTTTGATTGATCGTACAAAAGATCTTTCGTTGATTTCTGCAACGCCTCCCAATTATTTAAATCTTTTGCTTTCTCTGTTAGGACCTCTGGTTCAGCGTGCCGCAACATATCCTCAAGATCAAGATCAATATCAACCTCTGCGGCGTCAAAACCAGTGCCGCCAAAATCACCAGTCATTTGACGAGACATGTCATCAATTATAAAATCCTCTGTCTGATCGAACCAAATATCACCAATCTCTACAGGAGGGGCGACTTCCCCGTGATAAGTCCAAACTGTATATTTCTCCACAAATCCACGCTGAATTATGTGTCCCAGGATTACATCCGGATCTTTTCACATCTTCTGATTCTTGCAATCCATGCATGGACAAAAAATATCCTTCCTACTCTCTCTCAAAGTGTGTGTCTTAGTCTTGTCAATAAATGTTGATGCTTCTCTCATGAACACCGGATGAGTTCTCCGTGTCTCATACATCCATGTCTGATCCATCTAAAAAATTCACAGCATTAATTAATATTATATTGCCGGTGTTTTCTAATAAACAAATTAAACTTAATTCATACTTTTTAACTAAAACCTCATTCACAACAAATAATTATACGGAGACAATATTAGCTACCAAAAATGGTTCAATCAAAAAAATAAAATATTTGACCTACAAATTACATACATATATAGCACAAAGTACCAATTCGCACAAGTTTACATATCTTCGCATTCAACCAATGAAATTTTACAAAAACGGAAGCAAATGAAGGAGATGATCAAACACATTACCTTTTATATTGATTTCAATCGAAGATTTTAACTCTACAATCTCCCACCAAAAGAAAATGCCTATTTTTGGAGAGAGAAACCGAGTTAAAATAAATTCAAATATCTTCACATTAAACCAATAAAAACTTTTAAAAGTGAAAGCAAATGGAAGAGAAGATCAAGCATGGTACCTTTTGTATTGATTCCAATTGAAGAATACAAGTTGAAAACCTTCCCCCCTATAATTGCATTTTTTTGAAGAGAGAAACACCAAGTTCAAAGTGGCACTGTCGGGGGGTGGGAGCTGTTTTATAGTGCATCATCGCGTGCGGTTGACCTAACGAACCGCACGGGATAAGCATTATCCCGTGCGGGTTCTTAAGCGGACCGCACGGGATAATATTATCTCGTGCGGTCGGCTTAAGGAAGCCGCACGCGATAATGAGTTATCCCGTGCGGTCGGATTAAACCGACCGCACGGGATAACTTAAGCCGACCGCACGAGATAACTCATTATCGCGTGCGGTTCAACAGCGGGCCCCCTCGGGACCAGTTTTTCCAGGCGCGGCCACTTATGGCCCGCCTGGAAACTGTTGGGGGCCTCATCCAGAAAGCCCCTTTCTGTAGTAGTGGACCATCCAATTTCATGCGCGGTACTGGCTAGGACGTGACATCGATTAATACTCCCTCCTTTTTATATTATAAGTCGTTTAATTTTTTTCTAATAAATTTTTTGGATTTAATTAAATTTATAAAAAAAATTAGTAACATCCATGGTATCAAATTAGTTTCATTAAATATAACATTAAATATATTTTAAATATATTTTAATAGTATGTTTGTTTTGTGTTGAAAATGTTATTATTTTTTTTACAAACTAGATCAAATTTAAATAAGTTTGATTAATAAAAAAAATCAAAACGACTTATAATATAAAACGAGGGAGTACTGGTTTTGTTGGTTCACGTCCCTGGATGGCCGATTCACTTTGGGTCACCTGTCATTATCGATGTTTCGTTTTGGATCACCCTTTAACCAATATTTTCACTTTGAACCAGGTATTTTTGTCTTTATTTCACTTTAGATCACCCATAACTATTTATCCATCTACATTTAACTTGTCATATGCCAAAAAAATGGCCTTACATATAGTTGTGAGAGTTCATTGACGAGTAAAAGGCAGCGTACTCAAAATCATTCATATACTTAAGATAGTCGGGGTGATCCAAAGTAAAACAAAGTTAAGATTATCCAGGCCAAAGTGAAAATAATGGTTAAAAGGATGATCCAAAGTAAAACATCGGTAATAAAATGTGACATGATGTGACATAAAGGGGGGAATGGGCCGAGCGAGCGGCCCGGGAGGGAAAAGAGGCCAGGGAAAAAGGAGGGGAGCGACTGGGCCGAACGGCGGCCCAAGAAGGGGAGAGGGGAGGGAAGCAGGCCGAAAGAGAAACGGCCCGAGGAAGGCGAGGGAGGTAAAGCAGACTTTTTTTGAGAATTGGATTTTGGAGGGATTAGGGTTCGGGTTCGAATTCCGATTTCGCGATTTCTCCGGGACTGAGCTGAGAGAGGAAACACGAGATCCAAGCACACAACAAGACTCAACCGAAGAGCAAAATTTTCGCAAATAGAGTTTTTAGGAATTAGGTTTTCCCGCTAACGCCACGACAAAACGAGTGTTATAAAAATTATATGAAAGCTATATACAAGTATATTGTAATTATATATGGGTTATCTCTAATATAAGGGAACATATACTATGCACACAAGCTCTTAAGTGTAGACAACGTGCACAGCAACCACTAGTACAGAATGAGTTTTTGCAAACGGGCGAATAAGATTTTCGCATGCAGTTGGGCCAGTCGCATGCGCGAAATCGTCTGCAAAAATCACCATCTTCCCATGCGGCCAGGGCACCCGCATGCGAAAATCCGATTTTCGCATGCGGGCGCTTAAGCCGACCGCATGCAAAGAGAAAATATCGCGAAAAAAAATAAAATTCCAAAAAAAAACAAACCCTAGCCGCAAGCGGCGGCATCGCCGCCCGAGCTCACCGGCCGCTTCCGCGCCACCTGCCCCCGCTGCTGGCCGCCGTCATCCGCTCCCGCCACTGGCCGTCGTCGCCGGATCCGGGCAGGACGAGGCCCGCCGCCGCCGGATCCGGGCGGGATCCGCCCACTCGTCGTCGTCATCGGGGTCGCCGCCCACCGCCAGACGCCGCGTGACCGGCGCTAGATCCACGCCGCTGCGGCCGCCGGCCGTCACGGGGTAGCGCCGTGCCCGCTGCCGTCGCCGCCTGCCGCTGCCCGCCGTCGCCGTCGCCGAGCGTCGTGCTCCTCCGTAGGGCGGCGGATCCGGTCCTCCCGAGGACGGTGCCGTCGGATCCGCCGCCGTAGGCCGTCGCCGTGCCCACCGCTCGTCGCCGAGAGCCCCTAGGGCAGCGGATCCGGCTTTCCCGAGGACGGCGCCGCCGGATCCGCCGCCGCTCCCGCTGTCTCGCCATTGCCCGCCGTCTCCTTGATGTCGCCGTCCGCTCCCTCCTAGCTGCCGCCGCTGCCGCGCCTTCTTGAGGTCGCCGCCGCCGCTCCCGCCGTCGCCCACCGCCTCCTGCCGCCGCCCAAGTGAGGGAGAGAGAGAGAGAGGACTCCACGGCGGTGAGGAGGGGGAGCGGCGGTGAGAGAGAGGAGATAATAAGTGAGAGGAGAGGAAGAGAAGATAAGGTTAGGTGTAGGAAGAGGACCATTTTTATATGCGGGCCACTTAACCGCCCGTATGAAAAAATAGATTTTCCCATACGGGCCTCTTAAGAGGGTCGTATGCAAAAATGAGCTCATTTTTGCATGCGGCTCACTTAAGCGCCCGCATGCGAAAATAAAATTTGAAATTTGAAATTTGAAACTAGTGTATCTCACTCATACGAACTCCAAATTAGATGATTCTTTTTCCTAAATGTTTCTAAAATCATGCTCTATCATGTTATTGTGTTCTTACTGCTATTATTTTGGTTATTTTTTCTTGAGACTTTGTTTTATCAATTAAAAATTTGAATTTCAAAACTTCAAATAATATTTTGAAGCAATAAATGATTTCAGCTGAAAAAGTCATCCACAACAAAGTGGTATAACTCATCAATATCTATAACTTTTATTTTGATCATTTCTTCATACGACAAAGTTATTTCTAACATTGTTCACAAAATGTACATATCTTATATAATTTTATAAACTATAGAGAGAGATATGTAAATTTTGTGAAAATGTTACGATCACTTTGTCGGATGAAGAAATGACTAAAATAGAAGTTATAGATCTTGATGAGTTATACAACTTTGTTGTGGATGACTTTTTCAGCTGAAATCATTTATTGCTTCAAAATATTATTTGAAGTTTTGAAATTTAAATTTTTAATTGATAAAACAAAGTCTCAAGAAAAAATGACCAAAATAATAGCAGTAAGAACACAATAACATGATAGAGCATGATTTTAGAAACATTTAGGAAAAAAAATCATCTAATTTGGAGTTCGTATGAGTGAGATACACTAGTTTCAAATTTCAAATTTCAAATTTTATTTTCGCATGCGGGCGCTTAAGTGAGCCGCATGCAAAAATGAGCTCATTTTTGCATACGGCCCTCTTAAGAGGCCCGTATGGAAAAATCTATTTTTCCATACGGGCGGTTAAGTGGCCCGCATGTGAAAATGACCCTCGATTTTTGCAGACGCCATTAGTTATGGTCCGTTTGCAAAAATTATGGGCTCTCGTACAGGAAAATCACTTTTGTAGTAGTGAACTAACGTCTGTTGACTAGGTTTTTTTCTTTGCTGTGTTGCCAATTTTCCTGAATAGAGCGAGTGTGTTGATGATAGTTGCAACTGTAACAGAAGATGATGATGATATGAGCTGTTGTGAAAGAAATTCCATTGATCAATTGTATGTCTGAAAATTGAGCTGCTGTTTGGTTGGTTCTTGAGACTACGCTAGGACTAGCGTAACGTTTTTATCTATTGCTGCTGCAGGTGGTCAAAATTTTTGTATATGGCCATCCATCAGGTTGCTCAGGATGATCAAACTTCCCATTTGCTCTGGTAAACGATTCGCCGCCGCAGTCGTCGGTGAAGCCTCCCCTCGGCTGATCGAGAAGGCGACGGATTTCTCCGGTGTCGGCAGAACCGCCTTCTAGTTAAGGTCTGCTATTCGCTCCTCTCCGAGAAACCGGAACAAAGCATCGATCTATACTCATTTTAAAAGGTAATGGTGATTACAGCGAATGGAAAAAAAACTCTGTTGTATTTTTAACCATCTCTTTATGCAATTTAATGTTAGTATAAAATAGTTCTTCTACATAATCTTATAATATCTTATTTCATCTATAGAATTTAAGGCCCCGTTTGGATGGGATTCAGTAAAGTGATTCCTCCGAGAATCACTCGGAGCTGGCCAAACGGGCTTAAAATCATAGTGTTTCACGACCGAATCAGGCGGAACGATTCGAAGAAAATGCACAGCTGAGGAGAATCGGCGAAAAACCAGTTTCCCATCGGAATCCAACCAACGAAATAGAAAAATACCCCTTCTTTTCGACGAAATTACCCACCACTGCCACTGCTATACCCCCCTACCCCTTCAGCCGGATGCGCTCCTCCCCCTCGCAAGCCCGAGAACCCCATACCACTCCCGCAGGTGCGCTTCTCCCATGGCTAGGGTTTCTCGCTAGGGCGGCGGCGCAGGCGCTCTGAGCTCTCCCCCGAGCTGCGCCGGCGGATCCGGACTCCGGCAGCTCCCCAGCGACTCCGGCGACCTCGTTCCGCCGTCGACGCCCCAGATCCGTCGGCCTCTCTCCCATCGACTCCGGCGGGCCGACGCATCCAGCCTCGGGCCGTCGCTTCGCCGCCTCCCTCCCGGCCTCTCCCCCAGCCACGCCGCCGGGCCGTCGCTTCGCCGCCTCCCTCCCGGCCTCTCCCCCAGCCACGTCGCCGGGCCATCGCTTCGCCGCCTCCCTCCCGGCCTCTCCCCCAGCCACGCCGCCGGGCCGCCGCTTCGCCGCCTCCGCCAGGTTAGGGCGGTGCCGACGCGGGACGCCGTCGACGCCGACTCCCTCAGGCTCGCCGCCAGCGCCAAGTCCAGCCTCCCTCCCTGCCTCTCCCAGGTACTGGTTCCTCCCCTTTCTCTTTTCTCATATATATGTGATATGGTTGGTATTCTCTATGAAAGTATTATATGGTGAATGATAAGATAAAAATGGACATATTCATATGAATGCTCTGAAAACAGTAAGCTGTAAAAATGCTAGAATACTTTGTTGTGTATGTGGTTGTGCATATATGGTGAATTAGGTTGTGCATTTGGTAGCAAATAAACCCATTATTATACCTTTACATAATTTTGTTCTTCAGATCTGAGATGTCTACATCTACGGTAGATAATGCTGACTGGTCCGATGAGAACACTAGGATAGTTTGTGAGTTGTTTTTGGAGCAAGTTAGGGGTGGAAATCGCTCCGGTACCCATTTGAATAAAGTCGGTTATGCCAATGTAATCGCCAAATTTGAAGAGAAGACTGGCCTGCAATATCAAAAGTTGCAGTTCAAGAATAAATGGGCCAAGCTGAAACTTGATTACAATCTATGGAAGAAACTGATCGCTAGGGAGACCGGATTAGGTTGGGATCAAGGTAGGGGTACAATTGTTGCTTCTGATGATTGGTGGGCAAAAGCAAAGAAGGTAAATTGATAATTTTTGTCCATGTTCTGTAAATATTTTCCCTATCATATGTGGACAACATCTAACCTTTTTTTTTTTGTCTCCTTAGGCTTTGCCGGGCTGTATGAAGTTCAAGTTAAGGGGGCTTCAAAATGAAGATTTACTCCAACATATTTTTGAAGACCTTCGCAACACAGGAAATGATCACTGGAACCCCGCTAGGGGTAATATACCTGAAAGTTCGACCCAACCTACTAGCACTATCAATGTTGATGACATACAAGACGTGAATGATGGTGATGACAACGACAGTGCTGAAGAAGATTTCTCTCCTCCTGCCAAAAGAGGGAAGAAAGCCGTTGGTAAGGATGTGAAGAAACCAAAGACTAGTGGTGGACAATGGTTCTATGAACAAATGACTCGCTTTGTCGACAACCAGGAGAAATCAGCAGCATCTGTTGAGTCTCTTGTTAGGAGGGAGGATACATCAGGGTGTTCTATCAAAGATGTCATGACCTTAGTGAAAGAATGTGGTGCTACTTTTGGTACCAAGGAGCATTTTATTGCCTCTGAGATTTTCACTAAAAAATCTGAGAGGGAAATGTTCATGACATTGGATAGTCCAGAAGAGAGGTTTGCATGGCTCACCATGAAACATGAAGCAAAGGCATCAAAAAATCACAAGTAGTGGATGTTTGCAGTGCTATGTTTGTTATGTATGCTTGGACAATTTTCATTCACGTGTGTTATGTATCCTTCAACAATTTTTCATTGATGTGTGTTCTGTACCCTTGGACAATTTTCATTCATGTGTGTGGTTTGTATCCATGAATTATTATTCCTCTCATATGTGGTTTGTACCCATGAATTATTATTCCTTTTGTGTGGTTTGTACTCATGATTTATTTCCTTTTAATTTGTGGTTTGTACTGACCATGTGTATTATGTACAATGTAACCAATGCTTTAACAATTTTTTGTACATATTTCAGATGTCGTCCAGTGAATCCAATGGAAGTGAGGCTTCAGAAACAAGTGATGAAACTGATGTAGAGGAAGAGAATGATTTGAATGTGACGATTTTACGCCATCACCAAGCTTTACAAGCCACTTCTTTTGCAGCTGCTTGCTTACTTGGTCAATACTACATGACCTATTATGATAAAAATGAACCGAGAATATCGCAGCTAAGTGGATATGCATGGGTACAAGAGACTCTTAGGACTCCAGGTGAGAGTCATCATATGTTTCGTATGAACAGTGAGCTATTTTACAAATTGCATGATTTATTGGTGAGTACCTACGGACTCAAATCAACAAATCACATGAGCTCTATGGAATCAGTTGCTATTTTTCTATACATACTAGGAGGTGGTGAGTCAAACAGAAGGGTTCAAAACAGGTTCAAGCATTCTGGTGAAACAATTAGTAGAAAATTTGAGGAGGTATTATTAAGTGTGGTTAGTATGTGCAAGGATTACATATGTCCAAAAGATCCAAACTTTCGAAGATCTCATTGTAGGATTAAGGATGACAAAAGACTATGGCCACATTTCAAAAATTGCATTGGTGCCATTGATGGGTCTCATATCATAGCAAACTCACCTCATAAAGATTATATTAGATATATTGGAAGACACAAGAGTCCCACTCAAAATGTGATGGCCGTGGTTGACTTCGACATGCGCTTTACATATGCTTCTATTGGACAACCAGGATCTATGCATGACACCAGTGTTCTTTATCATGCATTAGATGTTGACAGAGATATATTTCCTCATCCTCCACAAGGTATATTGCTTTCATGTGGCCATATTTTTTTTCTTTGTTATACATACAACATTGACATTGATGTATATATTATAGGTAAATATTATCTTGTTGATGCTGGCTACCCAAATAGACCGGGGTATATGGCACCATACAAGGGTCAAAGATACCATGTTCCTGAATGGAGAAAAGGCCCTCCACCAAATGGTGAGTAAGAGTACTTCAACCATCTTCACTCAAGTATACGCAATGTTGTTGAGCGCACTTTTGGTGTATGGAAGATGAAATGGCGAATCCTTTTAAAAATGCCTACTTATCCAATGGAGAAGCAAGAAATGATCGTTGCAGCCGCCATGTGTCTCCACAACTTCATACGACAGAATTGTGCAAATGACAAGTATTTTCGTAGATGTGATCGAGATCCAAATTATGTGCCAACTATATCTGCAAGATATGCCAAATACGCCATCTCCCAAAATGCATCAGATACATCTACTTCACAATCCAGTGATACATCTATGGATACATTCCGCGATGACCTAGCAAGTGCATTATGGCTATCTAGATGAGCTCGATGCATATGAACTTTGTTAGCATATTATTATTTTGTAACAACTCTCCTTACAAGTATGCTATCATGATATTTTGCGAGAACTCGATATTTCAGTGGACTGTACTACTATTATTTTTAATTTTTAAGTACTTGTACTATTATTACTATTACATTAAGTTTTATCTAATTTATATAATCACTTCTATTGTATGCCAAGGGTATTACAGAGAAATTAACTGGAAGTCCCCTCCCTCAGAATCCTAATTCAATGTTTCTAGCCAAACGCCTAATCGTAGTGATTCTGATTCACTCCAGTATCTGATTCAGGAGAATCAGAATCTAGAATCCCAGAATCACAGAATCAACAGCCCTACCAAACAGGCCCTAAGTTTAATTTGTCATGCAACCCGTATGAGACGCCGTTCTGTAGATTTTCTTTATTTCTCATGTACCTACTATATATATATATATACTGCATAACTGATGATGTAATCCATATAGGACGTCGTTCCGTAGAACTTTTTGTATCTCTCTAGTACCTACCTACTACTGGATAACTGGGAATAAACCAACGAAGAACTGAGTGAACGAAGCATTTGTAAAATTAAAGTTAAACTTTAATCGATCACGTTGTGACCAGGCGTAATGCCTCATGATCTTGGAAACCGACGCTTTGCCACGGCAATATGCATGGACAACACCACACTGGCACGGATTTGAAGAAAAATCTGATGCTCCAAAAACTGACTGTGATACACGAGAAACTGTAGCAATTCCGAACATCTATATATAGCACCCTGGCTTGCTCAGATAGAAATACGTACGTACTAGTACGTGGTAAACGTACAACAATCTCAAACTATCGTCTTCTCCCGGCGGTGTTGATGTCTTTTTGCAGGTTGATGTCTTGAAGAATCAGAAGCTTTGCCTACATCCATCTAACGGTGATGCAATCAACACACAGAAATATTTGAGATGGGTGAAGGGGGCCTTAATTGGATCTTTGATATGCATCTAATCATCTATGAATCGATCCGTGAGAAGGACGGGGTAGGACAGCTTGGAGCTTAGAGTCTGTTTGGTTCAGCTTCAATTTTTTTTTTTGAGCTGAGCCTAACCAAACAGTTTCAGTTCCAACTAAAATGAGAGCGGAGCTGGGGAGCGCTCTCACAAAATAAACTAGAGAAGTGAAGCTGGGTTTAAGCTGCTCCACAACTCCACTTCAGACCCAACTCCTAAAGCTAAATTTAGGAGTTGAAGTTCTAACAAACATACCCTTAGCTGATAGGAAACACTTTTCTTCTACTAGGTAGCAAGGATAGAAAAAAAATATGATGGTGCTGCTTTGAGATTTGTGTTCACGTGTTTTAACATAAGAATGGGTGCTATAAATTTTCTACTGCATTTGGTGCCATCGAATTTGAATTTTTTTTCCCGGGGACGGACGAACAGCGAACGGGACGTTTGGAGGCGCTATATATAATATGAGACTATCTCGACAAATTTTCTACTAGAAAAATTATCATATGTAAATATATAATCATATTATAATTACATTATAACGTAGATATATAACTATAGTATAACTTGTATATAATTTTTAAAATCATGTCATAGCATGCTATTTTCGAAGTGGAGATCGGAGGATCAAATTCTCTTACCCGTGCATGCGTTACGATTTTTTTCCTTTCGCTCTTAGACGAATTTTGATATAAATCTAACAGTTCAAAATTATATGAAAGCTATATACAAGTATATTGTAATTATATATAGGTTATCTCTAATACAAGAAAACATATACTATGCACACAAGCTCTTAAGTGTAGACAACGTGCACAGCAACTAACAAATGTCACAGAAAATCTAGAAAAAAAAGTACACATTTACTTTTAATAGTATTACATCTACGTGCAAAGTCCCATCTTCAAATTCATCCTACATAAAAAAAAGTAAAAAAAAGACAAAAATTATGATGGATTTATAGCCCTTATATATGACTGTCAGATTTTTAATGGTTAAAATATAATGAATTTGAGGTTAAGATTTTACATGTAAGAGTATACATAAATTTTTTTAGATTTTTCGGTGACATTTGTTAGTTGGTGTACAAAAAATGTGCACGAAAAGCTTGAGTACACATGATATGTTGTCATAATATAATTATACTATATTTACGTTTGATAAATTTTCATGATATACGTGCATGTAAAGTATACTGCATAGAGCTACTGTTGAGCAGAGTACTAGCTTCTACAAGTTGCTGATTTACTGGTATAGTAATAGTAGGATTTTGGAAAGGGAGGCGTCTCAACCACTAATATAATAGCATGCCCTTAATCAAGAAAAGAAGATGTCTTTCCCTTTCCCTTGTTAGCCGGACACGCGCTCAACGGCCAAAGTCAGGCGCGCGACCCCTCCGGCGTGCCGTCCATGGCTGTGCCCTCCGCAGCTCATAAATACCACCCTCGTCGCACCCAGCTACATCACATCATTTACCAACAGTACTCATATATACTCATCATTGCAGCAATGGCATCGTCCTCCCTCCTGCTCGCGTGCGTCGTTGCGGCGGCCATGGTGTCCGCCGTGTCCTGCGGGCCGCCGAAGGTGCCGCCGGGCCCCAACATCACCGCGACCTACGGCGACAAGTGGCTGGAAGCCAGGGCCACCTGGTACGGCCAGCCCAAGGGTGCCGGCCCCAAAGACAACGGCGGCGCCTGCGGGTACAAGGACGTCGACAAGGCTCCCTTCCTTGGCATGAACTCCTGCGGCAACGACCCCATCTTCAAGGACGGCAAGGGCTGCGGCTCCTGCTTCGAGATCAAGTGCTCCAAGCCGGAGGCCTGCTCCGACAAGCCCGTCATCGTCCACATCACCGACATGAACACCGAGCCCATCGCCGCCTACCACTTCGACCTCTCCGGCCTTGCCTTCGGCGCCATGGCTAAGGAAGGCAAGGACGAGGAGCTCCGCAAGGCCGGCATCATCGACACGCAGTTCCGCCGCGTCAAGTGCAAGTACCCCGCCGACACCAAGATCACCTTCCACGTCGAGAAGGGCTCCAACCCTAACTACTTCGCGCTGCTCGTCAAGTACGTCGCCGGCGATGGCGACGTGGTGGGGGTGGATCTCAAGGAGAAGGGCTCCGAGGAGTGGAAGCCGCTCAAGGAATCATGGGGCGCCATCTGGAGGCTGGACACCCCCAAGCCGATCAAGGGCCCCTTCTCCGTCCGCGTCACCACCGAGGGTGGCGAGAAGATCATCGCCGAGGACGTCATCCCCGATGACTGGAAGGCCGATTCCCTCTACAAGTCCGACGTCCAGGCCAAGTGAGCATCCATGGAAGGAAGAATTCGTCCTACTTCCGGCGCGGCTGCCTATATACATGCAAGCACATATACATATATATAGCGTCCACGAAATAATCTAATAATTTTTTGACCTAGGATCATGGAGCATAATACTCGTCAGCACTATGATGGCGTCTGCTCTCCCAATTACTAACTGGCCCTGTGACAATGGGGTTCATTTGTTTTTCCCACAGTTTAATTAATTAATTGATCAAAACCATATTTTCTGCTAAATTCATTCTCCGATTTTGCATGCGATTATATCATGAGAAGCAGTAACCGTGTTGCGTATCCTTTTCTTCACGTCAAACTATTTATTCACGCTGATTGGTGAATGTTTTGTATGGCCATCGGAACGTCAATGCAATGGACCAGCAGTGCAGTGCACTGGCAACGCTGACTTTGGGCCAATAGCCAACATATATATTGGACGACAGAACAGCTTAGACCTGGTGAGTATTATTCTCGAATGCAGAGGCTCGATCTTATCCTCTCTCTGTCAGTGAGCGAAAAAAGAAGCAACTCCTCTTTTCCTCCGCCGGATCCCCTTTCTCCTCTGTCTCAGGTGGCTACTAGTCGCCGACGAGGAAGAGGGGGGGGGTCTAGAGAGCCGTTAGGCTTAGTTGGGTTCATCCCATTGTAAATCGAGTTTCTCTCGTACCAGGTCTTCTTCTCTTTTGTTGTATGCCAACACCTATCTTCTTCGTCCTAGCTATCTCCTTCCATGGCTGGCTTGAGCTCTGCCTTGCACCATCTGGAAGGATGCTATCGGGTTATTCTTTGGTGTTTGAGTCAACAAGTGTAGTATATTTTCCATATGGTGGGAGGTCTTCTTCCTCCACAACGACGAGGTGTTGTCGGCCGTTAAAATCATCTCCGACAAGTTTCCTGCTGCCAATTTGGTGTCCTTGTCTCCGACGGAGTTTTTTCAGGTTAGACTGAATCTTTCTTTTGTTCATCGGGTTTGCTTCAACCTCCACTTGTGAGAGGCCCCTATTGGATTTGCGGCTCGATGGTATCTTCTGCAGTCAACCTCGCCCTTGTCGTCGGCTTTATCGTCTTGATCATCGGATTGAAAGAAGAAGTGAAGCGGGACTCGATTGCTTTTTGGTTTTCTTTTGAAGTCCTTTCTTGCTTATTTTTAGGACCTCTATGTAACTTGTTTATCTTAGAGGGGTCATTATGCAAATTGTGTTGTATATCTATCTACCTGTTCTACCGTAGGCAACCCAATCTCTCTTTCTTTGAGAGAGATGATGTTCACTCATGTACGTTGTATGTAACCTCCTATGTTGAATAAATGCATGAGTTTTCAAAAAAAAAAAGCTTAAACTTGTCGGTCGAATCGGGTTGTATTCTAGCCTCAGTCCTTTTAACTGCTTTCAATCTCATTCCCCTCCCCGTGCCTTTCCTCCAAGAAGTCTAGTTTGTGAATGTGCATGTGTGACAAGCGCACGTGCTCTTCCACGTGTTCCATTTTCCTCCTAACGGCATATTGAAGGGTTGAGCCCGAGTGAGTTGATGGACCACATAGGCTTCTTATGTTTTTCTTACTCATCATTACTTCCACTTATTTTCTTACCAATTTTTTGACCCAAAAAATATTTATTTTTATAGAAATTATAATTTATGATAAAAAGCTTCATAGCATAAAGTTTCTGAGTATAAAGTTTTTATTCCATCATAAGGTGTCCTATTGGAGGGCGAGAAAGGGTCGTCTATAAAATTACCATAGTGTGTCCCTCTCGTCGTATGCCATGTCACATAGCCCGTCTACCATAGGACGATTTATATGCCATATCCTACGGTAGGGTTGGCGCGGCCAGTTGCCTCTCCCTCCTAGGCTTGTCGGTCTCCTCTTCCCCCTCTCCCACTGGCGCGGCTGGCCGGCTCTCCCTTCTCTCCCGCAGCCCGCTACCGTGCTCGCCCGCCGCTGCCTCGCCCGGCGTCCACAATAGCAAGATTTCTGTCAATCTCTACCTCTCCCCCGTTCCCTCCTCCTGTCGCGAGGCGCTCGAGGTGGCGACGATGGCGACGGCGGAGCTCGACTGGGCTCGCCGGCCAACTCTCCCCCATCTACGGCTGGTTGCCCCGTTCCCTCCTCCCATCGCGAGGTGCTCGAGGCGGCGACGACGGCCCGCCTCTCCCCCATCTGCCGTCGGTGGCCATAGGAGAAGAGAAGAGAAGAGAAGAAAGAAGAGATGTGGGTCCCACTTTTTTCTCACTTACATGTGGACCACATAATTTTTTTAATTCTTTTTTTACTAACTAGGATGCCACGTCAGCAAAATCAGAGACCCATACTATTCTGGAACCCAAATTGCATGATTTTGTATAGTTTAGGGATGAAGATTTTTTGTATTAAAAATTAGGGATGTCATACAAACTCGATGTAAAGTTGAGAGATGGCTGATGAACTTATTCCTTTCAAAGATATCTACAAGGATAGATTGTAGTCTCTAATGTGTTCATAGTAGTGAGTATCCTTTCTATTATGTTACGTTAAAAAATATTAGTAATTAGATGTCGTAAAGCGGTAGAGGTACGGTATTTTTTACTGAGAAGACGTGTACACATTATGTTGATCATCTGCAATCCATGAATAGGCATGACATTGAAGAATCCGTTCAGAACATTACATGACCAGGCCTAAGTTAATTTGGATGAAGGCGGCCCAACTATGCGACGTAAGCTATAAATAAAAGCACGAAGCGATTGATCCGTGGGCCTGCAAAACGGGGTGCAGCTGCGCCAACTATGCAAGTCGCGCACGGCTTTGCCCCCACGCCCACGCCGACGTCAATGATCGATGGTGATTAACACTAAGCACAACTTTTCCTAATAAAAATAATTAATTAATAGTTGTATTAAAAATTGTCAAATATCGGTCGACAAAATTGGTATTTGGAGTTGAAAGTTTAAAAATTTGGGTTGAAAGATTTAAATTTGGAGTTGAAAGTTTTAGAATTTGAGTTGAAAGATTTGAATTTGGAGTTGAACATTTCAAAATATGAAATGAAGATTTCAATTTGGAGTTGGAAGTTTCAAAATATTGAGTTAAAAATTGTAATTTTGAGTTGAAAGTCAAATTCACATGATAGGAAAATACAAATAAAAAGTTGTATACTTAATTGGGCCATAGCCGGCCCAGGCGAGCAGGAGCAGCAACGCGCAGCTGCGCCGGCCTACACGTGTGCATGTGCTCTTCCGGCGCTCGCGTGACCTTCCGGCGCAGCTGCACTAATTAGTACTTTGCTGCAAAATCAGTGATACCTCTGAATAATTAGAAAAATAATCTTAGCCTTATTGATTGCCCACATTTTTTAAAAAGCACAAATACTTATTAGAAAATAAAAATAGATTTATAGGTAAAACTTTTGTATATGTGTTCTTAGCGACTTAAAAGCCAATATAAAAAAATTACGTTGAAAATATCTTAAAATTGACTTCAAAATTAAATTTGAAAAATTCAAATTTTGGCTTTGGCTTTGAATTATTAGGCCAACTGATGGAGCCTTCTGCGTCAAGTGCTCTACGACTAGCAAATTTATTTTTTATTTTTTTCCGAATGACCTAAGGAGGTAATCCAAATGTTATTAAGATAAAAGGAAAAAAGTTTTAAGAAAGTTTTTCAACGATAGCTAGATGTCGAGAAAGGATGCGCATCAAAGCACACTCCTCAAAACCACACAACGATCACACAAACACAAGCTATAGAGAGAAGACCCGAACACCAAACCAGTCGTTCCTATGCGAGGTCGGTCGCCATCGGGACTCTTAAAAATATCGACACCTTCACGAAGGTTGCAACGCCAAAAGACGTCGTCGTCGCCCGTCCAAAGGAATGAACATGGTTTTCACCCAGAGATCCTCGCCGAGGAAAAAGGGATACCTCAACATTGCCCCCAGGAGAGTTACCCCGTCCGAACGCATAGCCGCTATCGGCCCAGTGAAACACTAGGCTAGGCTTTTGCTTGGGACCTTGTGCACCCCAAACGCTATGGTCCATTGCCCACCAACTCTGACATCCATCTCAACATCGGTAGCACGTGGCCTCGGTCACACCGGACCGACTCCCCTATCCTACACGCTGGGCTATGCCTCCTCCACCCTGTCGCCTACCAATCTCTTTGCCGAATCCGGCCAAGGAAAACCCAAAAGTGGACGATGTCGCCTCGGCAGCACAAGCCTTCCCCTGTTGACATACCCCCCCCCCACCTACTTATAGAGCATCCCACAGAGAATGGGAGAAACTCCACAAGTAGAAAGGGCAGCCGACCGATATCAAAGAAGATGGCCCTACCTCGCCGCCAACGCTCTCTACCTCACCACCACTTCCCCACGCGTTGTCTTAGGTCTTCTTCGCCCCGCCGTCTACCAGCCTCCTCACCGAATTGGACCACACCGCTTTGATGGCCCAAGCCTTCCTCTGCTGTCAAGCCGTCACCTTCACCCTTACCTATGGAGCTCCCCACAGAGGAGGGGAGGAGGTCCACAAGAGAGAGAGGTGCTTGGCCAGCGTGAAAGGAGATGACCCGCCATCATCCTCAAATCTGTTGCTGCCCCTGACTGCCATCCACCAAGGCCAGACAACGACAAAGGAGTCTCACCTCACTGCTCTGCCGCCCGTGACCATCACGCTGCGTACTATGCCGACGTCGACTATCCCTCAATTGCTGCGTCATTGCCAGAGACTACCGCATTGCTGCTAGCGCCACTGGCACTGTCGTGTCACCACCTCGCCAAATCTGACCAGGGGCAGAGTGGATCTGGCCATTGGATGGCCAGATCTGGCCTTCCCCACTATGTCCAGCCATGCCCCCTACACCCTCTATTCCTTGGTCGGCTACGACTCCCTCGCTAGTTGCTGAAGCCTCCTGACCATCGCCAATTGCCATGGACGCCATTGGCCGTGCCTCGCGTCGGTCTTCGCTGCATCGCCTCCCCCGTCGTCGTCGCTCGTGTGCCACCCCTCTCCAAGTTAGAAGTGGTCGAAGAAGAGGATGGACCACCCGTAGCTCTTCGCAAAGGCGTTGGAGCGCTAGACAACAACCCTCAAGGTAGGCGTTGACCCAGACTTCCCTACCACGAAGGGCCTTGTTAACGACGGATTTTGGTAATCGACTCGGAAAGAAAAGAGGAAACCGAAGCAGAGAGGAAGGATTGAGTTGGAGTCGGACCAGGCTTTGTATCGGACCCGGTAACCGTATCGGACTGGGGAGGTGTTGCTGTAAAGAGCGTATCGGCCGATACGGATTTGGTTTGGTCGTGGGCCGATACGGGTTGTGAGTTGACAGTGTCAACGTGGGCTTGGTCTGGGCTCGAGATAAGCTTCAAGGAAGTTGCCAAATAGAGATAAAGCTCGGTTTTAGGCAATTGTATCTTGTAAATTAAGTAGTGTAGATCTAATCTGTGGCTTAAGTCTGCCGCAAGGACTTGTTTGTTAGTTGTAGATAAGATCGTGCCCTACAAGGGTTCTGTTGTAACCTCGGGTATAAATATCCCGATAGTTTGTACATGTAATGGATCTCAATCAATCACACAATCAAATCAATTTACTTTCGGCGCATCGCCAACCCTCGCAAGAGGTCTTCTTCGACGAGTTCTTGCTTCCTCGGAGCAGAGGTAAGAACTCGTCCCCGACGATCTGCATCGTCGGAGCTAACGTGTTGCTTTAGACACGTTAAGCCTCGATGATGTGATCGTCGATTATCATATCTTGAATAGTTTTGACAGGTATTTTAATTAAGCCTTGCCAGCGGTTTACTCGCTTTAGGGTCTATTGCCGACGATGGTTTAATTCTTATGCTTGGCTAGATTGTTCAATACAGTTGCCATCCCCAAAAGCAATCGACGACTTGATTTTCTTTGTGTTAAGTCTCAATTCACACTTCGAGTTGCTATCGACCTTAGTCCTGTTTTGAGATCTAACACGAAGCCTGTTTTCGGTTGTAATTAAGGATAGTGCCGGGGTTTTAGCCGGTCTTATCTAACATATGTGATTGCTTTATGTTTCTTGCATGTGTTTGCCACTTATATGTGCAGATCGATAAGTATAGATATGTCGATCGTGAAGTAATCTTAAGATTTCTTTGTGGTTGATGTGTTTATATTGGCCGATTGGCTCGTATAAGTTTGCACTAGAGTATTAGCTAGTGTAGTTACCTTTGTTATCTTTATTGGCCGATATTATTAGTTAAAATCTACATATCAGTGAAGGCCGATAAGATTAGATTCATGTTTTACTTATTTTCTAAGTGAGCCGATATAGCTTTGCCCGATCGGCTGGGCTATGACAATGTGTCATCGGTCTGTTGACCGATCGGCCGTTGTTTTCTGACTTGGTTTACTTGTTTCTTGTTGATTGCAGATCAAATCAACTGGCACGCTCTACTTACGACTAAGCAAGCCATTTGGACCTGCACTGGAGTTAAGCAGATCTCCCAGGCCGCCGTGGTAACGCGGAACCCGTTTGGTTGCTGGACGGGTCGAAATTATGCGCCAACAGGCCTCTACGGCTTGTTCCTTTCGGGCAGCGTTGGCCATCTTCTCGAGCTCCGGTTTCTCAAACCTCGCCTTCCAGTATTTGGCACGGCGTTCTCTCTCCTCTAAAGCGTTCTCGAGGCCTACGCACAACATGTGATCTCGATTAGCTTCCCCTGCGTATAAGGGGGAAAAGGCTACAAAGGTCAAGTCTCATACCTTGATTCTACTCGAGGAGAGAGTTGAGTTGGAGTCCCTGTGGATCCAGCATGCTATCCAAGTTAACGATGACCAAGGCTTGGTTGTCGCCACTCGGGGTCGAGGAAGCATGGGGAGAAGGAGGCGCAACGTTATAATTGTGGGGAGATCCTTCTTGCCGGACGACCTCGTCTTTGATGAATCTAAAAATCGGCATAATCACACCAAAAACTTAAACACAGTAAAGGACATCGTTCTTGGAAGACGACAGGACTAACGCTCTGTTCTTAAAAGTTATAACAGGAGCAGTGGTTACTGTTCAAAATAAAGGATGATGCTCTCTCCCAGATCAACGAGTTCAGACATCACGTCCTCGCGTGTCGCGTCAGCCCCATCCTTCTTTAATGCCTCCTCTAGGTTGACCTTGAGGTGCGTGAGCTTCAGTCATGCTAGAACGTGACACGCACCGGTCCGGAGACCGGTGCACATCTCCTCAGCAATATGCTCGGCGTGCTTCGTGGATGTGCTCTCCGGCTTGCCGAAGAGAGAACCTAAAAATCCCAAGACAGTTGCCTCATCGGGGAAACTCGAGACCCTTCTCGTGCACGCCAAGCTACGGGCCACCATGTCAAGTCGCCCATAACTGTCTTGGAGGCCTTGTTGGAGCGACGCCAGGTTCTCCTGGGTCTCCTCCATCCATTTCTTCCAGCCCTGTCGTTGTCTCTCGTGGCCGGTGACCAAGTCCTTAAATTTCTTCAAGTCCCTCTGTGCTTCTGCCAGTTGAGTTTCTAGCTCGGCGACGCGTTTTTCCGAGGTCGAGGTTGCCTTCCTGAGCTGCTCGACTTCGACAAGAATGTTACGCGTGCTGGACTGCAGCAGGCGGCTAGCCTCCACCAGTCTGTCGATCACGAAAAGCGACACAATGACGGGTGAGGCACTTGGCGGAGGGAGAGGTGGCGCTGATGCGGCAACGACGATGATGGGGGATGTTTAGCTCGTGTCCTTGTGGCCAATACTTTGAGCCAAGGTCATGGGAGAGGGGCTACAATAGAGGGAAACATGCATTACAGAAGATACTACGAGAACACTGAACACGAAATTGTGGAAGAGGTCACTTACTTGGGCTTAAACTGCTTCAGGAGCATTTTCTTCCCCTGAGAGGAAGATTTCATGCCAGAAGTGGTCTGCAAGATATGTGAGTCAGGACCAAGGATGCTCTTCAGGTTGGTTTATGGACCATAGGGAGTGTGACTAACCTCAGATCCGTTTGTCTGTAGCGTTCCTGCTCCGGATGACTTCGTTAAAGCCGTTCACCTCCTCTTGGAGGGTTTTGTTGCATTGCCGCTTGGAGCGTTCTCGGCAGTGGCCTGTTCTGAGATCGCCTTCTCCTTCAGAGAAGTCGCGACTTGGTGGTCGGCGAGCGAGCCAATGACGTTCGTCAGAGGCAGGACCTACAAAATTGAGATTACTACTTTTTCGGATAACAATAGTTTGAGGAAGGATAGTAATCGGGATCACTTACATTGATAGCGGCGTCCTTGTCCGAGGATGGGAGGTCGCTGAGTGGGGTGAGGAGGTTGTCCAGGTCTGGTGGACCGCCGTTCACTAGATGACCTACTCGGGTGGCCCCAAATCCGTCATCAAGTTCCACAAACAAGATATCAATATTAATTTACGTCGATTGGTCGTGAATGGATTAAGGTCAGGAGGGTTACGAGACCGTATACCCCGAACTAAAATCCGTGTTTCATCCTGTACCCCCATGTACTCGTACATGGGTGAGTGCGAGCTTGGAGGGGCTGAATTTGATGTCATATGAAGTCTTCAGCGACTTCTTCGTACCCCGACAACCCTTGTTCTCCGAGTTCCCGGATCTTGTCTATGAAGCTTTTGAGGGAAGGGGTTAGGGAAGGTTTGGATGTCCACAAGGGGGAGCGCGAGGGCTTCTCGTCTGGGACAACAAGGCTAGCAGGGCAGTCATCGACGTGTAGGTAAAACTATTTTGACCTCCACGATCCTCGAGAGGAAGGGCAGTTGAAGAGGATATATTCCGCCTTCATCCCATCTCGGAGGCGGATGCCATAGTAGCCGAAGATTCTACGGGATTCCATCCATCTAAGCTCATAAAAGTATCTAAACAGATCTAGGAAAGGCGGTACTGCAAGGTACAAGGTGTGTAAAGATACTAAGAAATACAATGGAGTTGGGGTTTAGATGGAGAAGGTGGATGTCGTAGAAATTCAAGAGGAGAAGAAGAAATTCGAAAGAAGGAGGCAGGAACCCATATTGTGCGAAATCTTCAAGACAAACAATTTTGCTGAGTGTGGGATTCAGGTTTGTACCTCCTTTCAATCGGTCCAGGGTTTTCTTTCTTGGGAAGGATCCTTCGATTAGTAGCGCCTTCAGGTCCTTCGCGCCAACGCTGGATTTGCCCAAATCCATTGGATTGGTTGAGGTTGAAGGTGAAGAGCAAAGTTAGGGTCTTCAACTAGCGAAGGTTGCGAAAGTTGGAGAGTGCAAAGGAGTAAGGGATCACTTGTGGGAAGGAGACAAAATGAATCTCAAAAGATTGGGATTTATAGGTCATGACCGACGGTTCGTATTTTGAGGAAGAAAGAGAAACGGTCGTCATGATTTTTCTCGATTTGTTTATGATAGTTTTTTAGACTTCAATTCAAATTCATGGTGGACCGTTGCTTTTTGATGGTGTTGTCGAATGCTTCGTACCTTCTTGATAACTCGAGAACGGTTAGGTAGACACAACATCAGTTATTCGAGAATTCAGGTTCGAGAACATTGTGAGTTTATTTGATTTGAAGTTGGGGGCTACTTTCAGGGTTACGGATAAGGCATACCTCCTATCCTTGGGGTTGTGAAGTATACGGATACCGCATACCTTAGCATTATGGAATTCGGCTAAAAAACAGAAAAATTGTAGCCCGAATAGAAGGTTTTAGTGTCCTATTCGGGAAAGACAATATCTGTGCTCTCGTAGGCCAAAAATACTCTCCGAGTTCTACTTGGAGGCCAAGGCAATCTGCGGCATAAATATAAGGCCCCTTAGGGGGTACATGATCATTGAATCATAACACAAGCCACCACCATAGCAGAGACAATCCGTAGGACTTGAAGACAACTCGCCGGTTGGATCTCGTCAAGTTGTTCTCGATAGAGATCTTGTTGGTACTCGATACTTTCTTTTGTTCTCTATTTTAATCTCTGTGGTTCTCGTCATAATTCCATATAAACTAGAGTAGGGCTATTACCTTACGAGGGGCCTGAACCAGTATAATCCTTATCTTTTGTGTACTTGATGTAATTTCGTGTATATCTTTGTTCCAACGTATCCCAATACCCTCAAAATATGGTTTACGGATATAACTCGTTGACATATTACAAGTCGATGTTTCATATTTAATATAAAAATATTTTAATTAGGAAAAAATATTAATGTAATTTTTATTAGAAATATAATCATGTGAGTTATTATAAAGATTTAATTGCAACAAATATAACGGTATAATCAAATAAAGATCAGATAAATAATTTTTTTAAAAAATAATTTAAAGTTTTTCTAATTGTTCCCTCCATCATTTTAATATGAAGTATGAACTTAAAAAAAAAACAAATAATTAGATAGAGGAGAGAGGTTGTGCAAGTCCTGAGCATTCAGACTCGTGCATGCTAGGAAAAGAAAGGAGGGAGGGAGAGCAAGGAGTTGCATGCTAGGTAAGAGAAAGGAGGGAACAAAGCTAATCGCAGTATGCACCAGGGAGCACCTGAGAAAAATTGGGTGTCCAATTTCTAGTTTCATCTAAATAATTAGAGCATCATATCCGAAAATGCCGCTCAGCCGGACGAAACTAGCACTCGCCATGCGTCCATCCCCGAGCCCCTTTCGCGCGATCCCGAAGGAGCTCCATCCATGGCTTTCCCGTCTCCGCCCATAAATGCCTGCACCCACCATGGCACCGAGCTACATCATTCACAAATAACTAACATGCACCCATCAGCAACAATGGCATCGTCCTCCCTCCTGCTCGCGTGCGTCGTGGCGGCGGCCATGGTGTCCGCCGTGTCATGTGGACCGCCCAAGGTGCCTCCTGGCCCTAACATCACAGCGTCCTACGGCGAAAAGTGGCTGGAAGCCAGGGGTACCTGGTACGGCCAGCCCAAGGGTGCCGGCCCCAAAGACAACGGCGGCGCCTGCGGGTACAAGGACGTCGACAAGGCTCCCTTCCTCGGCATGAACTCCTGCGGCAACGACCCCATCTTCAAGGACGGCAAGGGCTGCGGCTCCTGCTTCGAGATCAAGTGCTCCAAGCCGGAGGCCTGCTCCGACAAGCCCGTCATCGTCCACATCACCGACATGAACACCGAGCCTATCGCCGCCTACCACTTCGACCTCTCCGGCCTTGCCTTCGGCGCCATGGCTAAGGAAGGCAAGGACGAGGAGCTCCGCAAGGCGGGAATCATCGATATGCAGTTCCGTCGCGTCCGCTGCAAGTACCCCGGCGACACCAAGATCACCTTCCACGTTGAGAAGGGCTCCAACCCCAACTACTTTGCGGTGCTCGTCAAGTACGTCGGCGGTGACGGTGACGTCGTGAAGGTGGAACTTAAGGAGAAGGGCTCTGAGGAGTGGAAGCCACTCAAGGAGTCATGGGGCGCTATCTGGAGGCTAGACACTCCCAAGCCACTCAAGGGCCCTTTCTCCGTCCGCGTCACCACCGAGTCCGACCAGAACCTCGTCGCCGACGACGTCATCCCCGAAAACTGGAAGGCCGACGCCCTATACAAATCAGAGATCCAAGTCGACTAAGCATGCATGGAATCCTCCTTCCGTCAATCGTCCGGCTGCCTATGCACACAGGGGACGGAAAAAAATTATGTATTTTAAATTAAAAGAATAGAGCTAGGTTTGTGGAGTGGGCAGGCAAGTCTATCGGTCTATAGCGTCTGCTCTCCTACCTGGGCCCATGATCAAGTCTTCAATTCTCGATCAGAAAATTTTGATATAACATTATTTGGCGCTTTCAGTTTTAAGGGACAAAAAAAGGACATACAACCTTTTTTTTAAAAAAAACAAACCAAATTTATTATGACCATCAGATATATTCATATATAGAGACTCATTGGAAACCATGGAGGATTGATGAATCAACGGAAATTTAATAACGAATCGAACATTCGGGAAATTTTAGCAATTTCGCAAACAAAAGTCAACTTCATCTTATCTGCAAATTATTCCTGTAGAATTCCCACTATATTTGAAACTGAAGCTTTCAGCAGGAATTTTGAGGTCATAAAATATCCTTTGTTATGCAGAAATTGCAGAGTGTGTTCTTAACAAACGAAATCTGAAAAGATTTGTAATAAAGTTAATTAGTATTGTGGAGAATATGAATACGGGATATTCACACGACCTTCATATTCGACTAGAAATAGAAGGTGAGCTAGATCCATGTATTATATAATAGAGTAAGACTCAGCCGCAATGTTGTCTTCTGTTCCATGGCAGGAGCTAGAGTCCCGATTGATTACTACCGTATAATAAATTAAGAAACTGATGTCGTATCCGGCTAGAATTTTCTTTTTGTAACTCTGCCCCCCAACCTATATAAGGTGGGCAGGGAGCCCTCTAGGGGCATAACCAGATAGACAGCGATATAAGCTACAATCAGATCGTCAGATCAATATACGTCCGACGGATACAATCCCCAAACAGGAGTAGGGTATTATCTCTCATCAAGAGAACCTGAATCTGTCTAAATCATTGTCTACGCATCCATCTGCTTTTAGGTCTCATGCGCTACCCCCTTTTGTTATTGCCGATTTTCAGAATCGACAGTTGGCGCGCCAAGTAGGGGTGGCATCGAGTTTACCATCAACGAGTGCGATGGAACCAACCTCTAGCGTCGCCGGATTTGTTTTCGCCCCAAGTCTCCGTCTCAGATTCAGTCTAGCCAGGAAGATCAATCTCGGTGAGTTCGACGATTTAATTTCCGATATCACTGGGTTTTTTCCCTTCCAACTTATCGCTGTTTATTAGATTGATTTCTAATATCAGATTAATCTCTTGCTGTTTTATGATGTTGTTCGTATATAATTACATGGCACTACTGAGACAATTGATGTCGATCATGGACTCATGGCGTCGCTACGTGGTTAATCGGCCACGAGCCTACCCCATTGCCGGCGTTGCTGATGACGACATCGTTTTCATCGTCGGTCGTCTCCGTCGTCGCCGACTGGTTTCTTCGCCACTACGGTTGGTGGATTTCGCCGTCGTTGATGACGACGACATTGTCTTCATCGTCGATCGCCTCCGTCGTTATCAATTGGTTTCTTCGCCACCATGGTTGATGGATTATCGGAATTGCAAAACTTTGACATCCAAGACGTCTTCTCTCAAAGCCAAAGGGAGAAAGAAAAGAGAAGTGTCTCGTTTTCAGTCACATCAAAATATCTACAACAAATATTAGTCACTTTTTTTGTTAAGATTTGTGCAGACAACATTGCCCTTATACTAGTAATCTCTCTGTCCCAAAATATAAAGAATTTTAGTTGAATATGACATATTCTAGTACTATGAATCTGGACAGACTTCCTATTTAAATTCATAGTATTAGGATATGTCACATTCAACCAAAATTCTTAGGACGGAGAGAGTATATTCCTCTCTCTTCGTTAGGTCATGCACAAAGCATAGGCATATATGCTCGGCCCACCGCCGGATATCTGCCTCTGCCTACCAGTTGAACCCAACTGATGGCTATTAGAACAACATGCTCGGTCAGCGATTTTTTTTATTTTTATATTTTTAAAGATTTATAAAAATTAATTACCATTTTAAGGTTTTTTTAAAAAATACTCCTCCAACCCTACCGTAGGATATGGCATATAAATCGTCCTATGGTAGACGGGCTATGTGACATGGCATACGACGAGAGGGACACACTATGGTAATTTTATAGACGACCCTTTCTCGCCCTCCAATAGAGCGATTTATCGTCGGGAATAGGTCATCTGCAAAATTGCCATGCCGTGCCACCTACAAGTGTCATTCTCCACCAAAGGGAAGGACAATTTATCAGCCCAGGCTATATAAATCTTCCTACGATAGGACGATCTATGTAACATGACACTCTGTGGGAGAGGCGCACCTTGAAAATTTTGTAGGCGGCCTCCTCCGACGATAAATCGTTCTAAGGAGGGAGACCTTGCAATAAATCGTCCTACGGAAGAGAAAGAAGTGGCTGCCGGTAAAATTTGCACGGCACGCTCCTCTCGTGTGGTGCCACATCACAAAGCTCGTCCTACTATAGGACAGGGCAGGGTAGGACATATAAATCGCCCTACGGTAGAACTGGAGGGTATATTTTTGCAAAATTTTGAAACAATAATTTATTTTTTTAATCTTTTCAAAGAATAAATAATAAATAAAAAAATCCTCGGTCAACTAATGGCCTATCAAAGCGCTACTTTTTGGCCTACTATTGTTCTGTCCACTAAGGCCTATTAGAGCGTCAAGGTCGACTGACCCACAAACAACCATCAAAGTGACACGTTTGACCTACTAAAGGGCCGTCAGAAGGACAATTAAATTAGTCGACTAATGGCCCATCAAACGAGGATCTACAAGAACCACATCCTACCCAGTGGGTGCCCGGCCGCATCACAACAAATCACAACAAACCGCATCATACCGCCTCCATGTCATGAAGGATCAGTGGTGGGGAGGTAGGGTTTGGGAACCACTATACTCACTCTCTCATAAAAAAACCAATCTAAAAAAATATGACACAATCTAGTACAACAAATCTAGTATCATTATATTTTTTCTGTCCATATTCGTTATACTAAATTGTGTTTAGATTCGTTGTATTAGATTGTGTCACATCTTCTCCAAGGTTAGCTTTTTTTGGGGGGTGGGGGAAGGGGGGGCGTAAGGAGTATGCTAGTGGTAGTGAGGTAGCCTACTATGACTGACTGATGTGACTAGCCTACTAAATGCTTGCTTACGATGCCTTAGAAGAGAACCACACGTTGTATCCATTTTTGCAAGTGAAATTAGAAGAATTGCGATATGTACTAATTTACTAGTTAAGACACTTACTTATTTTTTAACCAAACCATATTTCTATCATATTGTAGCATTTTAAATGAAACATATCTCTCTACATTTACTCCAAATTTTCTATAATGCTCTAAATCTTTTTGACAATTTATATAGAAACAAATATCTACCAAAACTATATAACTTTCTATTGATAAACTTTATGATGGGATAAAAACTTTATATCGGGAAACTTCATGGTGGAATAAGAACTTTATACTAGGACACCTTATGATGGAATAAAAACTTTATACTCAGAAACTTTATGCTATGAAGCTTTTTATCAAAAATTATAATTTCTATAAAAACAAATATTTAAGTTACTAGTACGCTATTTTTGGGTCAAAAAATTGGTAAGAAAATAAGTGGAAGTAATGATGAGTAAGAAAAACATAAGAAGCCTATGTGGTCCATCAACTCACTCGGGCTCAACCCTTCAATATGCCGTTAGGAGGAAAATGGAACACGTGGAAGAGCACGTGCGCTTGTCACACATGCACATTCACAAACTAGACTTCTTGGAGGAAAGGCACGGGGAGGGGAATGAGATTGAAAGCAGTTAAAAGGACTGAGGCTAGAATACAACCCGATTCGACCGACAAGTTTAAGCTTTTTTTTTTTGAAAACTCATGCATTTATTCAACATAGGAGGTTACATACAACGTACATGAGTGAACATCATCTCTCTCAAAGAAAGAGAGATTGGGTTGCCTACGGTAGAACAGGTAGATAGATATACAACACAATTTGCATAATGACCCCTCTAAGATAAACAAGTTACATAGAGGTCCTAAAAATAAGCAAGAAAGGACTTCAAAAGAAAACCAAAAAGCAATCGAGTCCCGCTTCACTTCTTCTTTCAATCCGATGATCAAGACGATAAAGCCGACGACAAGGGCGAGGTTGACTGCAGAAGATACCATCGAGCCGCAAATCCAATAGGGGCCTCTCACAAGTGGAGGTTGAAGCAAACCCGATGAACAAAAGAAAGATTCAGTCTAACCTGAAAAAACTCCGTCGGAGACAAGGACACCAAATTGGCAGCAGGAAACTTGTCGGAGATGATTTTAACGGCCGACAACACCTCGTCGTTGTGGAGGAAGAAGACCTCCCACCATATGGAAAATATACTACACTTGTTGACTCAAACACCAAAGAATAACCCGATAGCATCCTTCCAGATGGTGCAAGGCAGAGCTCAAGCCAGCCATGGAAGGAGATAGCTAGGACGAAGAAGATAGGTGTTGGCATACAACAAAAGAGAAGAAGACCTGGTACGAGAGAAACTCGATTTACAATGGGATGAACCCAACTAAGCCTAACGGCTCTCTAGACCCCCCCCCTCTTCCTCGTCGGCGACTAGTAGCCACCTGAGACAGAGGAGAAAGGGGATCCGGCGGAGGAAAAGAGGAGTTGCTTCTTTTTTCGCTCACTGACAGAGAGAGGATAAGATCGAGCCTCTGCATTCGAGAATAATACTCACCAGGTCTAAGCTGTTCTGTCGTCCAATATATATGTTGGCTATTGGCCCAAAGTCAGCGTTGCCAGTGCACTGCACTGCTGGTCCATTGCATTGACGTTCCGATGGCCATACAAAACATTCACCAATCAGCGTGAATAAATAGTTTGACGTGAAGAAAAGGATACGCAACACGGTTACTGCTTCTCATGATATAATCGCATGCAAAATCGGAGAATGAATTTAGCAGAAAATATGGTTTTGATCAATTAATTAATTAAACTGTGGGAAAAACAAATGAACCCCATTGTCACAGGGCCAGTTAGTAATTGGGAGAGCAGACGCCATCATAGTGCTGACGAGTATTATGCTCCATGATCCTAGGTCAAAAAATTATTAGATTATTTCGTGGACGCTATATATATGTATATGTGCTTGCATGTATATAGGCAGCCGCGCCGGAAGTAGGACGAATTCTTCCTTCCATGGATGCTCACTTGGCCTGGACGTCGGACTTGTAGAGGGAATCGGCCTTCCAGTCATCGGGGATGACGTCCTCGGCGATGATCTTCTCGCCACCCTCGGTGGTGACGCGGACGGAGAAGGGGCCCTTGATCGGCTTGGGGGTGTCCAGCCTCCAGATGGCGCCCCATGATTCCTTGAGCGGCTTCCACTCCTCGGAGCCCTTCTCCTTGAGATCCACCCCCACCACGTCGCCATCGCCGGCGACGTACTTGACGAGCAGCGCGAAGTAGTTAGGGTTGGAGCCCTTCTCGACGTGGAAGGTGATCTTGGTGTCGGCGGGGTACTTGCACTTGACGCGGCGGAACTGCGTGTCGATGATGCCGGCCTTGCGGAGCTCCTCGTCCTTGCCTTCCTTAGCCATGGCGCCGAAGGCAAGGCCGGAGAGGTCGAAGTGGTAGGCGGCGATGGGCTCGGTGTTCATGTCGGTGATGTGGACGATGACGGGCTTGTCGGAGCAGGCCTCCGGCTTGGAGCACTTGATCTCGAAGCAGGAGCCGCAGCCCTTGCCGTCCTTGAAGATGGGGTCGTTGCCGCAGGAGTTCATGCCAAGGAAGGGAGCCTTGTCGACGTCCTTGTACCCGCAGGCGCCGCCGTTGTCTTTGGGGCCGGCACCCTTGGGCTGGCCGTACCAGGTGGCCCTGGCTTCCAGCCACTTGTCGCCGTAGGTCGCGGTGATGTTGGGGCCCGGCGGCACCTTCGGCGGCCCGCAGGACACGGCGGACACCATGGCCGCCGCAACGACGCACGCGAGCAGGAGGGAGGACGATGCCATTGCTGCAATGATGAGTATATATGAGTACTGTTGGTAAATGATGTGATGTAGCTGGGTGCGACGAGGGTGGTATTTATGAGCTGCGGAGGGCACAGCCATGGACGGCACGCCGGAGGGGTCGCGCGCCTGACTTTGGCCGTTGAGCGCGTGTCCGGCTAACAAGGGAAAGGGAAAGACATCTTCTTTTCTTGATTAAGGGCATGCTATTATATTAGTGGTTGAGACGCCTCCCTTTCCAAAATCCTACTATTACTATACCAGTAAATCAGCAACTTGTAGAAGCTAGTACTCTGCTCAACAGTAGCTCTATGCAGTATACTTTACATGCACGTATATCATGAAAATTTATCAAACGTAAATATAGTATAATTATATTATGACAACATATCATGTGTACTCAAGCTTTTCGTGCACATTTTTTGTACACCAACTAACAAATGTCACCGAAAAATCTAAAAAAATTTATGTATACTCTTACATGTAAAATCTTAACCTCAAATTCATTATATTTTAACCATTAAAAATCTGACAGTCATATATAAGGGCTATAAATCCATCATAATTTTTGTCTTTTTTTTACTTTTTTTTATGTAGGATGAATTTGAAGATGGGACTTTGCACGTAGATGTAATACTATTAAAAGTAAATGTGTACTTTTTTTTCTAGATTTTCTGTGACATTTGTTAGTTGCTGTGCACGTTGTCTACACTTAAGAGCTTGTGTGCATAGTATATGTTTTCTTGTATTAGAGATAACCTATATATAATTACAATATACTTGTATATAGCTTTCATATAATTTTGAACTGTTAGATTTATATCAAAATTCGTCTAAGAGCGAAAGGAAAAAAATCGTAACGCATGCACGGGTAAGAGAATTTGATCCTCCGATCTCCACTTCGAAAATAGCATGCTATGACATGATTTTAAAAATTATATACAAGTTATACTATAGTTATATATCTACGTTATAATGTAATTATAATATGATTATATATTTACATATGATAATTTTTCTAGTAGAAAATTTGTCGAGATAGTCTCATATTATATATAGCGCCTCCAAACGTCCCGTTCGCTGTTCGTCCGTCCCCGGGAAAAAAAATTCAAATTCGATGGCACCAAATGCAGTAGAAAATTTATAGCACCCATTCTTATGTTAAAACACGTGAACACAAATCTCAAAGCAGCACCATCATATTTTTTTTCTATCCTTGCTACCTAGTAGAAGAAAAGTGTTTCCTATCAGCTAAGGGTATGTTTGTTAGAACTTCAACTCCTAAATTTAGCTTTAGGAGTTGGGTCTGAAGTGGAGTTGTGGAGCAGCTTAAACCCAGCTTCACTTCTCTAGTTTATTTTGTGAGAGCGCTCCCCAGCTCCGCTCTCATTTTAGTTGGAACTGAAACTGTTTGGTTAGGCTCAGCTCAAAAAAAAAAATTGAAGCTGAACCAAACAGACTCTAAGCTCCAAGCTGTCCTACCCCGTCCTTCTCACGGATCGATTCATAGATGATTAGATGCATATCAAAGATCCAATTAAGGCCCCCTTCACCCATCTCAAATATTTCTGTGTGTTGATTGCATCACCGTTAGATGGATGTAGGCAAAGCTTCTGATTCTTCAAGACATCAACCTGCAAAAAGACATCAACACCGCCGGGAGAAGACGATAGTTTGAGATTGTTGTACGTTTACCACGTACTAGTACGTACGTATTTCTATCTGAGCAAGCCAGGGTGCTATATATAGATGTTCGGAATTGCTACAGTTTCTCGTGTATCACAGTCAGTTTTTGGAGCATCAGATTTTTCTTCAAATCCGTGCCAGTGTGGTGTTGTCCATGCATATTGCCGTGGCAAAGCGTCGGTTTCCAAGATCATGAGGCATTACGCCTGGTCACAACGTGATCGATTAAAGTTTAACTTTAATTTTACAAATGCTTCGTTCACTCAGTTCTTCGTTGGTTTATTCCCAGTTATCCAGTAGTAGGTAGGTACTAGAGAGATACAAAAAGTTCTACGGAACGACGTCCTATATGGATTACATCATCAGTTATGCAGTATATATATATATATAGTAGGTACATGAGAAATAAAGAAAATCTACAGAACGGCGTCTCATACGGGTTGCATGACAAATTAAACTTAAATTCTATAGATGAAATAAGATATTATAAGATTATGTAGAAGAACTATTTTATACTAACATTAAATTGCATAAAGAGATGGTTAAAAATACAACAGAGTTTTTTTTTCCATTCGCTGTAATCACCATTACCTTTTAAAATGAGTATAGATCGATGCTTTGTTCCGGTTTCTCGGAGAGGAGCGAATAGCAGACCTTAACTAGAAGGCGGTTCTGCCGACACCGGAGAAATCCGTCGCCTTCTCGATCAGCCGAGGGGAGGCTTCACCGACGACTGCGGCGGCGAATCGTTTACCAGAGCAAATGGGAAGTTTGATCATCCTGAGCAACCTGATGGATGGCCATATACAAAAATTTTGACCACCTGCAGCAGCAATAGATAAAAACGTTACGCTAGTCCTAGCGTAGTCTCAAGAACCAACCAAACAGCAGCTCAATTTTCAGACATACAATTGATCAACGGAATTTCTTTCACAACAGCTCATATCATCATCATCTTCTGTTACAGTTGCAACTATCATCAACACACTCGCTCTATTCAGGAAAATTGGCAACACAGCAAAGAAAAAAACCGAGTCAACAGACCTCCAACGCTCCAATGAAATAGTAACAAACTTCCCTGTTCCTTGATCTAAACCTCCGCTATACCTCTATCATCCCAACTAGAGGCCCCATTTCACCGAAAATGGCCAAGGCAAACAAATCTACATCGTCTGCAAGCCTGGGCGCCGAGGCTTTGTCGGCCAGCAGTTACTCAAGTAACAGGTGGACACCAGTTCGGTCTCTAGATCTCTTCGAAGCTGCATGTGCACAAATTTCCTGTGCTTCTGCTTGTTGATCCTGGCGCTTAACATTCTCACCTGTGATTGAACCCTGCAAAAACGCAAATAAGATTAAACAATAGTGGTTGATAAATGCAAAATTCTGCCTAGAATCACTGTTGTCTATCTTCGATGCTTGCTTAGAGAAACAGGGGAAATAAGTGAACACTCTTATTGCTTGCACACACCAAACACAAGAATTTAGTTAACTGTAATGTTTCAATTTGATTTTAAATACCTGCAGGTGGATAAAACCACATGTAAATACATGTAATGTTTATTTATGATTCCATAACTGGTTGACAGCATAATATGCCCTTTCTTAGGTCCACAAGGCCCAGAACGTTGCATCAAAGAGGGGCTAGCTCTTGACAGAAGATTTTCTTTACCTCATTCGCAAGGTACATTTTTGAACTCCACATGTGAAGTTGCTTGCTATACAGTTGACTAGGTCATGTTAAAATTTATATCTGTGCTTTCTTCTAGGATGTGCGGAAACTGCACCGTGCCACTGAGCTACTCTGCCGCTTGGACTAGGGAATACAAAATTTCTTCACGAAAAATCCATATAGAAGAAATTACCAGAAAATCTTTGCAGAGAACCATTGCCACCAATCATATGTGACTCAATCCTTCTTTCTTGGCCTAAATGCATTCTTTCAGGCCAAACAGAATTCAACCTCCTTGCAAAGTCCTCCACTTCTCTGCATGTTAAAAGTAAAGCTTGTCAGGCATGTCAGTAGTAAATGATGTCGATCGCTCTCTGAAACTTTCTGAACATACGGAGGAGAGTAACAAACTTGAACAGAAGCAACTTCAATTATAAGCAGGAGTTGAGTTAATGGCCCATATTACAACTGAATTATATCGTGTTGTTTTTCAGCTGTGAATTTTGAAATAACCAACTTATAATTCAGTACAAATGCCTACAAAGAATTGTTTTTTAGGGGAAAACATGCAACTCGCTAATGCATAAAAAGTAAATGCAAAATAGGGTGCTATGGAGTTCTTATACTATGGAAAGAAAAGAACGGCACAGAAAAACAAAATTTGCACATGGGAAATCTCATATTCTCACCTGTCAAGTTCTTCCTGCATTGCAGGATCAAGTCCATCATCAAGATCAGCATCTTCAAAGGGGTACTCAACATCATCTTGCACATCTGAGCTTTGGCAAGGTGTTCTAGAAATATTACCAGTACCCGCATTGAATGGAACTCCACGAGCAGCTTCCTCCTAAAATCAATACATAAGTAAGAACTTGACTGTTCTCCACATAACCACACAACAAAAAACAGTGAGGACACCTAACCTTGTTTACAGGTTCAGGATTAGCTTTTGGAGGGTTCTTAGCATGGTCCTTTCTTCTCTTGTTCTTTTTCTTATTCTTAGAAGCTTTCCCACCTCCAGAACCTATCAAATGGGCAAAATTTACATGAAACTGCTAATTTTCTTTCTATAAAGAAAAATACTCGCTCTTTTGTTGCATGTTTGCAGCCATGTTGTAATATGATTAGTTAAAATTGACTATAAAACTACTTTGACCCTGGACGACAACCTAGCAGTTTACTGATTGCTTAGCTTTATTCAGCAGAACAGGGTAATCATGGTTAAATGAGAAGGGAAACAACGAAGTTATATAGTCAATATAACTCACTGTAATTATACCTCCATCCCCATTTATAAAACATAGTATCTCATCCAGTGACCGCTCATCTTTTTGCTCTTCTTGTACTTGAACATCCTGAAACAAAATCAGCATAAGATTCCAACATGTGACATTCAAACATGAACGACTGCTGAATGGACAGGATAAATATCATTTCACATGACCTACAGACCTAATATCAGAAAGCCTACTCATGATAATACAACAGGTTGAATCTATCATATTCACCTTCAGTTTCTGGCGCTCCTGTAGTTCCTTCCGCTTCTTTGCATATAATCGATTCAACAAACGGATCCTGGGGTCATCATTTATATTTTTCAGGGGTTCCAATTTCTCTTCCTGATTGAATGCAAGTTCACAGTAAGCATTATACATGCTGATAACTATAAGCAGACATGTGATTTGTACCTCTGTTAAGTCATCTGGCAAATGGAAAATATCACGAATTTCCTCAGGTGTCTTCCCTTCAATTATTCGAGCAAGCGCCCGACTGGTAAGATCAACCAATGGCTTTAATTGGAGACTATCAGCTGCTGATGTCAGCTCACACAGTCTTTCTGTATCTATTCTGACAAACTTTTCATCAAATGATTTTCGCTCCTGCACAATAAATGTGACCATAATAAGATAACTGGGCAATGTAAATTCATCAAATGATTATTATCCTCTTATAACATAAAGTAAATGCTTAAGTGCCTAAAAGAATTAGCATCCTCTCCAGAAAGTTTCCTGTCATAAGCTGAATCATGCACTGATCCTTATAATAAAAATAATACTAATTAAAGAAGCAGTTTTGCTACAAGACTACTACTTGTAACAAAAACAACTATGGGAATAACATGGTTGTCACAGGAAGCAAAATTATATAATGGTCTATACTTGCAACAGGTGAACGCCTGAAACAAGCAGAGGAGAGAAAGCAGTAAAAAGGGAGTTGCCAGAGCAACAAAACTTAAATCACAACATACCTTGTTTGAGCGTCCTGGGACTTGATGAAACCGACAATAGTCAAGAATCAAACTCAAACTCGTAGGGTTAACTCTTTCTGGGAGAGCAATTGCATGATTTTTTGATGACCCTGTTCCATTTTTTACTATCTCTCGACATATCATAGGGCAAAACATGGCAACCTCCTCCTCCACTTGTTGTATGGAACCATCAAAGCACTGAAGCCAAATATAACTCTTCAAGGCCTGTGAGTTCACAATGAAATTAAATTAGGGCCAAATGAACAGCTTATAAGGCTGGAGGACAACTGTTTCCCCTCCAATAAACAGCAAAAGTAGTTATGATTTAGAAATGCATAGGAGTCATACCTCTGGCTTTATTACTGCCAACTCACTTTCTGACATTATTGCCAATGCCAGAGAAATAACAAAGCCACAAATACAATACACAAGAAAATTTACAAGAAACTCCTTTCGGGGTATAACACCAACCAGTACTCCAATGGCCGGAAATTATCTCAGCTAACTTTTATCCTGTACAACAAATCACAGTACCCTGTTTTTGGTCTTCAATTGGATAGTGACCTTATTTCTCTCTTGATTCAACAATTGTCTCTTTTTATGCCTAATGGAATGAATGATCTTGTTTAGCCTACAGTACAGAAAGAGAAACCCAAGATGAATAAGTTATGGCATTTTAGCTACACAAGGGGTAAATAGTCACCTAAAAATGCAAAATGACACATGAAGCAAAACTACATCAAAAAAAGAGAAAAAGATAGATCATCCAGCTTCAAATAGATAAATAACATATGCAGCCTTTCTACAGTTGTACTCTCGAGGTAGAAGCAATTAAATGACATCGCCAAATGACGTATAGCCCACTACAGCCCTTTGAAAAATCAAAAGTAGTGATAAGTTCCTAGGTTAATCCTGCCTACACTATGTAGACATCTCGACCCAATAGGTAGGAACAGATTCATGCGGTACCATTTGGCAGTATACAGAACATATCTAACTGATCCATATTTGAGGTCCACAGGTTCAGTTCATTGAAAGAATTAAAACTCTTTTCATCATAAATGCAGAGAAGAGAAGGCAACTAGTCTATGCACCTAATCCTGGTCCCAAACATGAATGGGAAATCCAGTCCAATAAAACAGACATCCAGCAAGCAAATACGGTATGAGATACGCATGTGTAATCACAGCAATGAAATGGATACTAGGTAATCAAATGTACAGCGATCTGCATCGGACGACATGTTCCCCTGTGTAATCGGCAAAAATTGGTCTGCAAGGCATGCCCCCATTTGGTCCCCGTAAAACACATAGCTACACAGCCTAACAAGGCCGCGGCTTTCCATATCCAGCCCCGGCAAGAAACTAGGTAAGGAAGTCGTGAGTCACAACCCGGAGCAGCGAAATGGGGTTAAACCCTAAACGAGGATTGGCGGCGCGGAGGCAAACGGCAGGCGTATCGCGAAAGCGAGCAATCCACGAAGACCAGTTGACGGCGACGGTGTCGGCTGTCGCCCCGGCCAAAACCCTAACCCGGCCGCCGACCCTACGCACGAACGCAAACGAAGTAAAGGATTGGGCGCGGGGGCGGGGGCGGGGGCGGGGGCATACCTCGTTCCGAAGAGAAGGGGAGGCTGGAGAGGGAGAAGGCGGCGGCGGCGGCGGCGCCGGCGGCGAGGAGGAGGAGGAGAGGTGTGGTTTTTTGGTTGGTGGGGGTGCGCCTGCGGTTTGGGGGAAGGGAAGGGAAGCGAAATGGGGGAAGCCGGCCGGTGGAGTCCTTATCTATCCCGCAACCCAGCTTGGGCTTGGGCCTTCCAGCCCACTGGGCCGTGGGCCTCCCCGTCGTTCTCAATAATAATATTTATTATCTCACAAAAATATTTTTCATATTAATAATAATAATAAGAGGGAGAAGTGCCAAACTGAGGATCTCCAAACGCTTCCATGGTAGATGTCAACTGCGAATAATGCAGCTGCAAAGCCTGCGATTGCAGTATATATATCTTCTTCTTTTTTTAAACTCGAGAATCGCAATATTTACCGAATTGTCCAATGATCTCAACAACCTACCACAAGGACAAGGATCACAACTCACAACAGTGGTAGCTATGATTTCAGTTTGGTCTCAACAGGAGACAGCAGCAGTTGTTGGGGGGAAAAAAACGAAAAGGAAATAGTAAGTGACAGCGTGATACAATATGGACTCGCTGGTCGTACGTACTGTGAAGTAGCAGCTCAGAGGGGGCACAAGGTAGAAGATGCTCCCGCTGCCAGTATAAACCTAGAGCTCCGTCTTAACATTCTGAGCACTAATCTTAACACGGTATCCTTTCTGCGACAACAAACCTAGGAAGAAACTCAACATCTTGGAGCTGAACGAGGCAGGGCTCCTCTCTTACCGCCGGCCTTATCTTGCATAGGGCATCCAAGTCATACTTCAGGTGGGGTTCAACTATTTTTTTCCTGCACATGAAAACAGAGCGTCAATGAGAGATGTTCAACAGATAACTGCTAAGGGGAATGCAGTTCGTTTTCTTGAATACAGTGCCTGAACATTACCACCAGCCCATTTCAGTTACCTTGAACTCTTCAAATGGGCAGAAATCTTTGTTCCCGCATCCCCGGGCGGAACACATCAGGGGATTTACCTAAATTAGCTTACAAATTCGCTCAAGTGGGAGCCGGGGGCTCTGGCATCATGCCTATACTAGTTATATGCAAAACCAATACACACAATTTTCTGAGAGTGATTGTTAATGGCACTTATTATGCCACTATGTCAATTTGTTTTTGTTGTTATCTAAATTGCTAAATAAAAAATATGGACAATTACAATTTTTGGATTAAGTCCTCAAAGTTATTAAAGCCTATTGGATGCAAAGGATACTAGATGTGGAATTCTCCTTGAGCCATTTATTCTGACATTCTGTTCCAAGCCATTAACTGAGATAATATCAAAGCCGAAAATTTGAGCAGACATGAGGGTTCAAGCTTGAAAGAGCAAAGGGCACAAAGGACTACAGGTGCATTTTGATAAAAGTATGTATCATTAACCACAGAACTTGTAATTTTAGGTCATAATACAAATCCAACAACTTTAGACCAAAAAAGGGGTATAGTAATGTAGCATACTGGCCGAGTGACCTTCCCCCAGAAAATGGGAAAGAACACATACCGAACAAACCACAAATTAGAAAACTGTCTTACCGGCATTGAAACTGGAGCTCCATTGTGAAGAACCTGCACGAAGTATGAGCCCTTGTGATCCTGAGATATCTTAGTGCCATCAGTTTTTCCTGGGCACTGGTACAAAACCAACATATTACTACCACAGCAAAAGGTGCTACAATACTGCCCTTCCAATTTCTTCCCTGTGGTGGCATAGGAGGTATTTCCAATGATTCCTCCCATTGTATCTTCTCAAAATCTATGCATGAAAGAAAAAAAACATTTCAAATGGACAGTTATAAGATATATTATTCATCGAGAATAATCATGTGTGAATGCAATTTTCTCAATAAGGAAAGATACCTGATCATACATTCAGTAAAATTGCTGTAAGGAACTCACACAAATAATCATCTGATAATACACGAATTCCAAGATCAATGGCAAGATGAATGCATAAACCTTAGGAAGGCAGAAATGGGTACTATCAGCTAACTTATTTGCTAAATCTAAACTACGGAGGCATCAGTACCTTCTTTAGCTATGACTGCTTCTTCCATTGACTGGAGAACATCCTTGAGCAACAGTAGTCCCATCTGATAGTTTATTAACTCACCATAACCTTTTATCATAAAACTCTCCAGATCATCTGTCCATTCTAGTGTGTAAACCTGACCAAACAAATTTGTTAGTGCTCAATCAAAGTAAGTCAAGGCCCGGTAATATTTTCAAAACTTGCTTTACAGTTATCAAAAGGTTTGTACATACTACATACCTAATTGATACAAAGTATTATGATGATTAATAGTTTTAGAAGCATTCATATGCAGTGTATATAATTTCCAGATGTCTAATTTTCTGCACAGCTTGAGCTGATTGAAGTGAGATAGAATAAATAAAAGTGAGATGGCATATCTTAATAAATCTCTATATGGCTCTCATACTTTCAAAAAAGAGTGTGAACAATATCTTGCTGAATGCAAACAGTAATATTGGTTTTATAATGGTACAGGCTGGCAGCAGCTGAAAAGTTCTATACTCCACATTTATGTACTACTCCAGTAACTAGCAAGCCCAAGCAAAAGAAGATCTCCATACATGAAGATGTAGCACCACGACTTCACAAACGATGCCAATAATCAATAGTTTCGCAGTCAGACACACAACATTTTCTTACTAAAGTACACAAGCTAGTTTGGCACAGAAGTATAGTGGCATAATTGCTTGAGAAAACTGAAATCCAAAAGCAACCTGCCTCAGCTTCATTAAAAAGTTGACAGGCTTGATTGGTTATATTCCGTAAAGATGCTTCCTGCAAAGTGAACCATTAACTAACTGAATATCCATAGGTATCACTCAAACTCTAGTGTCCTCAGGCAAGTCAAGTTGTTACCTGCTTACAAAGAAACCAGAGCAAAGAAACATCTTGTGTTGTAAAATTGAGGTGATAACAGTTGACTAATGCCGATGTGACATGTTCCAAAATTGGTTCCTTTTACTTTACAACATCAGGCTCCTTTCTTTTTCTGTAGTCCTAAACATGGTATTGTAGTTATAATCCTTTGTCAAAACAACAAGTCAATAGTGATGCCACAGTTCTATGAACAAAGGAAAGTTTATCTTCTATAGCATACTAAAGTAAATTATAACAGTTCGCTAGCTCTAACTGAATAGAGAGTGATAATCACACAACAAAACAAGAACTCCAGAGAGAATAGCCAAATACACATGCCAACAGGCAGGAGCAGAAGTGTGAATGCACCAAGCAAGAAACGGTATATGCAAAACCCATCAAATAACATGTACAGACTGATCACACGAGTGCATCTAGCAGTACTTGGTGAAAAGAAAGAACGCCGTTATAATAGCATACGACATTGCGTGTTCTCTTAGCTGAACAGGCCCTATTCAAAATAGGGCAATTAAGGTATCCGTTCAACATTTTGCATGTCTTACAAATATAAAATGTCAGCACACAAAGAGAAGGTAATAAATACGTCAAGACACATGAGCACATTGTCCTTCTTGCAAATATGATTATTATTTTGTGTCAGTGTTACCATAGTTCATAAACAGTACCTTATATGTTTCACAGCTATCGAAGAATCAGAGACAAATATCACTTGCACGACTTTCACTCAGAACAGAAAAGGCACGGTATTTCCCTGGTCCAAGCTTCCCTTCCCCAGAAAGCAGACCCAAGCCAAGTGCTGCTGCACTAGCTGATGCCCGAGGAACCTTCATTCTCAAACAGAGAGCAATAGTTGAACCTGCTGCACTGAAGTGAATTAAACATCCTTTATCAGCTTAAGATCATTCAACAAGTCAACAGAGAATTGTGTAACATGTTCAAACTATATGTGCGAATCTACTTGCTTTGTTTCAGGCAGTAGGATTCGCTCTTATTTAGATGAACCATATTACATTGACTTTCCAAAATTTAAAAAAAAACAGTGAAAAGTAGAATATCCCTTTGATGTAGGCATTTTGGCTCAAGCGGTCAAAATGTGCATTTAGTAGCCAAAAGCCCATTGCCATGCCACACGGGACTCACAGTAAAATGAGCTTATTCTAAAGGCTGCATATGAAGAACATTGTAAAGCATGATTCCTTAGTGTTTTGAAGAATAATGCATTAAGCAAATGCAAGAAGCTAGGTCGAGCTGACCTGTGTTGCTCTTATGGAATACACATCAGGGTGATATTCCTCATCAAATAGGCCATGAAACCTCTCCTTAACTCTGATAGCAAGGTTATATAGCTCTTCCTCCCCTTCACTAACCAGTTCACCAGTTTTCACCCTACCTTCCAGGGTGACTCCCACCCTTTCATCCATGACGGAATTCTCTTCATGGAATCGCTCTCGGGCCCTTGTTTTGCCTCATTGATGAGAGCCTTCAACCGAGCCGCCAGTCTATCCAGCTCTTTGATTCTCCTTTTGGTAGGAGCGCGAGTCCCATGCCTTGCCTGGAGAACAAAATTACCAAATCAACTCAGTCAGTTTTTAGCATTTTGGAGAGGAACTGTAACCAACCGTGGAAAAACTAAACCTACACTAGAGTGTACATTGTTCTAGTTGAACTAGTTTCTAACTGCTAAATGTTAATCGTTCAGATCAATTCTGGCAAATTGAGGTAAGTCCTTACAACAGTTGATGGTGGGGTGGCTATTGCTGCAATCTCCTTCGCACAACACTGGACTAACATGGGGAAATATACTAGAACAGCGTGGCTTAAAGAAAGTGAAAAAAATATTTAAAAAAATGCAGGAATGAGAATTACCACGAGATTGAGGTGGATGACGCGGCACTCATCCGAGATAGGCGGCGCGGAGGCTACGCTGTTGGATCCCCTCGCCACATCATACCTGCAAAACCACAAGGGATTAAACCCTTTCCATCCATCCATCCCCACAAACCCTAGCTCCATTCTCGGACTCAGTAACAGGACGCAAACACCCTAGCATGCCATTCAAAACTAACTAAAATCCCATCCACCCCACCATAGAACAAATGCTCAGATCAGCGATCGGAGCTTAGACGTATACCTGGTGACAGTGGAGAGGTGGCGGCGAACGTCGAACCCGCCGGTCGAGAGGAAAGCCACCGAGAAGAACGCGGCGACGGCGACGGCGACGACGAGGGGAAGAGGCGTGCAGGCAGCAGCCATGGCGAATCGACAAGCTTTACGTCTTGTTTAGGAAGAAAGCGGAAACTCCAGCAACACGACTTGGGCCTTCCAGCCTACTGGGCCGTGGGCCTCGCGTCGTTTTCTTTTCCTTTTTTTCTATTTTATTTTTTATAAAAAAAATTAATACTCCAGTAAGAGGGAGAAGCGGAGAGAGAGAGAGCGCGAGAGCGAGGGCACGGGAGACGGGAGGGATGGCGTCGCTGGAGGAGAGCGCAATGGCGGAGCTGGTAAGGGTCGCCGATTTCTTACCGGCGATTGCCTGGTCCCATCGGCGATGTGACGATGCTTTCTTTCGCAGGAGACGGTGGAGGAGGAGGAGGTGTTGCGGCGGCTGGGCACGGGGGAGAAGACGGGCCTCACCGACAAGGAGGCGGCGCGCCGCCTCCGCCTGCACGGACCCAACGTCGTCATCCTCTCCCACCACCAACACCAAGTGCGTCCCTCTCTCTCTCTCCCTTCCTCCCCCCCCGTTGATGATTCAATGCTCCGGTATCTACTGTTTCACTCAATCACATTATCACATTGTTGAATACTCTGAATGTTATGGCCGCTCTATCTCTGACTGTGCGCATTGTTGTGTTAGCATATTTATTTATTTTGGAATCAAATTTTCCGCGCCGCTGATTTTGTTTCTGCATTCTGGATGAGTCTCTACATTGTAAACCACAATTCAGTAGCTTCCGTCTAGTAACTGCACACACTACTATGCAAAAGGGACAGCGCCTCCCTTTGGTGTGATTTTTGTTGAAAACACTTGTATCGCAACAGTGGATTGATCCAAATGTCTACTATACATGTTAACTCTACTAAATTTGTTTTCTATAAAAGCAGGTGTCCCTCTATAAACACACACTAATCGGCTTATTATTGTAAATGCAACTACTTGTACTCTCATGTGTAAAATGGCAATTGACAAATAGAAATTACTCATGATTCTTGAGAACTTGGGGTAGTACTATGGTACTAGAAAATAAACTACACTGAGGATTAGCCGCCTGTGAATATATGTTTATAATATGGCTCCTGAGAATTATTGCTGCAGCTCAAAGAGTATCTGAGAAATTTCCTCTGGGTCAATACTACAGAGATCATGCCTCCTCCCTCATTGTGTTCAAAGCAACGGTTTTGTATTATTTCTCCTGGACACGAGACACAGATATGAGCACAGATTATGATGTTACTAGTTTCTTTATCATTTACTATTTCATTTATTAAAATAATGCTTCCCAAATTGAGAGTTTCAATGTTCACCATGTTTTGATTTTTACAGTTGGTTTCTAGGTTAAAAAAACACCGTCTTGATTATCTAGGTCTCATATACCAGTTACTTTTCTAACTAAAATCGATCTTTGTAAGATCATTTTATTTAAAGAAATTAGCTTCATAAGGTTGAATTTATGGTTGCTGCAGGAGGACAGCAGGCTTCGAAAATTCCTGATGAAGCTCTTCTCACTCTGGGGATGGAATAATGTCTTCCCCAAGTACAGGAACATGGTCCGTGTCATACTTAACTCCATGTCATGGGTTACAGTATTAACTACAATTGTGTCCCTCACCATTGCCTCAGCTGGGCAGAGATCTTCCATGATGTCCATCACTATATATTTACTAGCTACAAGCTTGACAGCATGCTTGACTGTGAAGCTTGTTTTGGAGTATGCTAAGGCTCCATTGGAGGCAAAAGCATATGCACCAAGGGCGAAGGTTCTGAGGGATGGGATGTGGATAAATGTGCATGCAGCAAATCTGGTACCTGGGGATATAATATTTCTCAAAGTTGGGGACATTGTCCCTGCCAATGCTCGTGTCCTCCGGTTTGAAAAAATCAACACAATGACTTGCTGGGCCAAAAGGTGTGTTGATTGTGTACACGGGTTCCTCATTTACTATGCTTGGACTGTGTCCTGTGGCCAAGGGACTGCTGTTGTTATTGCAACTGGGCGTGGCATTCCTAGAAGCACACTGCGACTCTACCCACAACGGTACACTCGGCCTGGGCAACTTAAAGAGGGAATCATGCTTGTTGGCTGCTTCTGCTTTTCTCTTATGCTTTTTGGTTCCATTGCGGAGATAGTCTTAAGATTTTTGTCCCAGAAACACAGCTCTGGAGCTATGCTGCAGAGTGGCTGTTTTATGCCATTAATTGGGGTGGTTCCAATGGCAATGCCTGTTGTCCTCTACCTTGCATTGGCATTTGGATCTCTAAGGCTTTGTTTACTGGGGATTGCTAGTAGAGGGACAGTTGCCCTTGAAGATCTGGCAAGCATGGATGTCATGCTATTTAACTTGATGGGTACCATAACATGTAATAAACCCTGTTTTGCCAGGGACAAGATTGAGTTGTTTGCAAAAGGTGTTAATAAAGATCAGGCTATTGTGTTAGCTTCACGGGCATCAAGATCCCAACACGAATTGTACATTGAACCAATTGATGCGGCTATTCTGAGCCTCTTGGATGATCCAGAAAAGGTTCCTTTTATCTTACTATGTTGCATTTTAATCCCTCCTCTTTGTGTACTGCATGTGCTTGTGTGTTATAAATTAACTTAACAAGTATATCATATCTGTAGGCAAGGGCTGGTGTTCAGGTCATAGAGCACCATGCCCATTTCTTTGTTGCACTGAAGTTGATGTTCCTGACTACATATGTCGATGAAAATGGTTCTAAGTGCTGTGTATTCAAAGGCGATCCTGCAAAGGCAAGTCAATTATACAAATATCCACACACAGAGAGAAGCGTGCGAGTCCTGCCATTGTCGCTAAAGGTACAATTGCATGTATTGTGTTAGTACAGGCATGTTCATCAGTAGTCTTCTGTTTTCATGCTATAGGTTGCTCATCAATGCGGCTGTAGCAAAGCAGTCAAAGAGACAATAAGTATGATAATGGATAATCTCGCTGTTGATGGGTATCAGGCCATAGCTGTAGGACATCAGGTAGGCAATTCGACTCCGTATTAACACCTTGAAACTTGCAAACTTATGATGTATGCCACAATTTTATCATTTAATTTATGTTATTTTCCTCCAGTCAGACTCATGTTGGGAATTTGTTGGCCTACTACCTTTCAAAGATGACCTTAGACATGATAGCGCAGATGCTCTCAATGTCCTTATCAGTCTGGGTTTGGATATAATAGTCCTCACAGGTGATGCAGAAACTCAGCTATCTTCTTGTTGAGATCTCAATTAATTCTTCATCAAATGATATTTCCTTCCCTCTCCTCAGAAAGTCCATTGTTGGTTACAAGGCAAGTGTGTGGAAGGCTTGGAAAACTAGGCATCAATGTGTTACCTGCCCATGCAGTGTTTGAATTAGCTCGTAACAACAAAGAAGTTCACTTAAACATCAATGGGATTTCAGATCTCTTTCCAGGTTGATCTTTATCTTCCAAGTGATGCCATACTTCATGCCTCTCCTGTCACTCCAAGCAAAGTAATTAATTGCAAGAAGTTCTTGTTTGACAGTGGCAAACACCCCTGCTACTACACTACAAACAATGTCGCTTTAAGATTTATGAAATTTAGCTATTTTTATTAAGCACAGAAGCACCACTCTTACCATTTTGCTCGCTCTATTTGTTAGTGCAGAGGACAGAAGTGATATAGTGAGAAGACTCAGAAATTTTGGATGTCGTTGTGCAATGGTTGGGTGTGAATTTCTTGATCATGATGCCATAGGTGAAAGTCATATTGGAATCTCAGTAGCTGATGCCACTGATTACACCAAAAGGTGAATCCGATCTTGTTTTGACTCAGCCTGCCCTGATACCTATTTCTTCAGCTGTGCAAATCAGTAGGGAGGTTTGTCAGATGATGAAGGGCTACATGGTAAGTCAATTTTGATGCAGTTCAAAGAGTTTTTGTTGCTGGCAAGGCATTTGATGTGTAGATGACAAAATGGGTAGTCAGTTGAGATACATTGCTTTTGTTGCAGATCTACACTGTCTCATCAACTGTCCATCTTGTGAGTACAAACAGTGATTATGTTTTGAAAACTACAGCATTATGCAATGCTAACATTAATAATTATATTTATTGAAGTTTGGTGTCCATGCCATTTTACTTTTATGGAACTTCGACTTACCAAGTTTCTTGACTCTGGTGATTGCTGCGTTCAATTGCTGTGAGTTTCAGCTACACAAGGCTGTGACCTTACTCTACAATAAATATTGTTTGTGCCCTTGTTTCTTTTCATGATTAGTAAGTATTGCTTGTTGCTTTTATCTGATTTCAGGTACATCCTTTGCAATGTTATTCGAAAGGATGAAACTGAATAAGTCACGGGATACACTGAGAGTTAAGAAAATCATTGCTAGCGGTGCTGCTTTTGGTAGCTACATTGTTCTGAGTACAGCCATTTTTTTCTGGGCTGCAACAATGACAGACTTCTTTTCAGTAAGCACCTTTTCTTCTTATTAAAGGAGATTATTTTGGTCCGAAAAATTGAATGAGCTGATTATTTAAGCCGTGGACAGTGCAAAATTGAACGTAAATCACTGATGGGCACCGATGAGGAAATTAGAGCTGCTTTGTTCCTTCAGATGAGCATAGTGAATCAAGCTGTTGCACTGTTTGCTCATTCAGATGATTGCTGCCATATCAGATGTCCTGGACCTGTTGTCGCATTTGCCTTTATTTTTACCCAGATGGTGAGATCGTTAACTTTTCTCTTTCTGCTTTTGCCGAGTCCATGCTTCATTTGCTGCTTGTTGAATTCAGGGAACTTCTACCTACTGGTCAGAACCATAATTTAGCAATTGGCCACTGTGTTTGTGGCTAGGATTCTAGAAATAATTGCCTAACTGTTATTTTTTTTACCAGCATTGTCTAATCGTTATTTACATTCAGAGCTAAATCATTTGTACCAACTAAAGTTTGGCAAATTATTAATGTTCAGTTGGGCTGCTGCTTACCATAATTCCTTCCAAGAAAACCCTCTGAGTTGTATCGTTATTCATCCTCTCAAAAAAATAGTACGTAGAAACTATGAAGTTTCTAAATACTTGGTGTTTATATGCTAGATACCAATTATATCGAGTGATGTTTCCTGTCAGGTGGCAACCCGTAAAGCTGTAGGAGGTGACTTGGATTTTGCTATTGCAAAGGGTGTTGGTTGGCTCAAGGCTGGATTGATATGGCTGTACAACTTTGTCCTGCTCTTGGTCCCTGTTTTGATTTGTAAGTTGATGGTTTGGGAATTTGACATTGTAAATTACTAAATTTTCTTTTCTTCACTCCCTTGTTATAACCATTAGTTTCCTCTTCTTTTACAGGTCAGAGATGGAAGCATGCAAAGATGACCGGAGAAAAATTGTTGACAACATGCATGCGTTCAGCCATCCTACATACAGTTCTTCTCTGGTTACTGTACATAATACTTGATGTCAGGCTACAGAAGCCTTTCTCCATTAAAGAACATTCTTGTAGCATGTCATTTCACAGTGTATCACCTTAAATGCCTAAGTAAATATATCTCGGTCGCAAATTATACCTCTGATCGATCCCTCTTGATTCAGAAAACCTATTGTGCATTTGAAGGTTTTTGGAGGCGACAGCAGTTATAACAAGGCGGCCACAAACTTCAGCAGTAAATTTGGTCTCCTTATAACAATGTCCAAGCTATCCTTTATTTTTCATTTATGTCAGCTAATGTTGCAAGAGTATTTGCATAACAAGATTTTGGCAGTTAAAAACATTTGTCAGAGTATAAGCACCATTCGGTCTTCTCATTCCAGAGAGAATTGGGCTCCAGCTTTTCTCAGGGTTGAATTTAACCATTTTCATATGCGTCCTTTCAAACATTGAACTTATTTGACATACTTGTTTTATTTTTTTATATTAATATTTATTTTGTTTTGTTTTATCGTCTTATTAAAAATCAATTTGTGGATTCTGTTGTTCCAAAACAAAATTTTGTGGATTCCAAGGCCTTCCAAATATTTGACTTGTCCAGTATGCATACTGTCAGCTGAAAAGAGTTCATTGCTATCATTGAATAATATTGAAAGCACTATTCAGAAAAGGTTAGTCTTTTAGGTGAGGATGGATTATAATTGGACTAACCATCTTCCTTTCTCATTTTGATACAGTATAGTTTGATCTACTGTAAAATATAGTGCATTCGTCATCATGTAAAAGAATACAGCTTTACCCTCTGAGTTGTCATTCAGGTAATTTCTCATATATTTCTTCTATTAGGATGACTTTCAACTTTACGTGATTCATATGGATACATTAACTTGATAGATTAGGGGTTAATTTAGTGATTACATTGCCAATTGTGCAGGCACGTATGACCTAGTTGGCTGGGAGGCTATCCAAGTAGATGCATCAACTGGTGTCTGCCTGGCTGCCTGAATAGTTTTATGGTGGTGCAGTTAGCATGTCTGATGACGGCATTGGCAGGTGAGTTTCCAGCGTCACTCCCATACAATTATTATCGTTATACAAATATTTATACATTGGCAAAAATGTGTTGTCGGATGCACAACGCCAGTACTGAGGTAGCATCGTTGCATGCATCATCCTTAAAAATGCCATATGAATTAAAAAATGCAATGCAAATATTTGCACAGTGGAGAAATGTGTTGTCGGATGTACAGGAAGTCTCTTGCAATTGAAAGACTGCATCACCTTAAAAAATATAGCCTGAATTTAAAAATGTGTTGTCGGATGGCCATTGGAGTAGAAAGTAGCAAGGTTTGCATCATCCTGTGAATTATAGAAAGAGGGGTGGTTAGGAAGATATCACGTTATATAGGAGAAAGTAACCTATCGTTGCGGACCAATTTCCTATCGATCGAGAAATGCTGTTAATTAATTGCCTCTTTTTGTTGACCCTTTTTTCTGGAGCAATCCCGCTGAGAAGAATATGCTCGATCCTGAGATATTTGCTCATGTGCTGTACACATTTCAGTTTGGAATGTCCTATTATGAGAAAGATAAAACTTCTGAATTACAAGTCCTAATGCCGTAAAAAATATTACAAGTCCAAAAGAATATATACTTAGACTATAGTTCGCAGATCTTTGACACCAACCTATGAAACACTTGCATTACATATACTCCTAATCCAAGAGGTGCCATTCGTCTCCTTTTATGCTTTTTCCCTTTTTTATGAAAAAAAGTAGCTGTCTTTCAATAAAAATTACATTTGACAAAAATGCATGGTTGGTGAAAGTGGGGAATCCCCAGCCGTGTTAATGCAATTTTGAATTCATGAATTCGGTTCGTAACCTAAAGACGTTTGGAACAAAAGATTTGCATGCCTTCATGAATTTGGGATCCCCAGCCGTTTGGAACACAAGAGGTGAGAAAACAGAGGTTTCAGAACTTCTCTTATTATTGTTCTAACCTCTGATCATCAAAAACAAAAACCCTGATGTAAAATGTTAATTTTGTCATGATACATAGAGAGCAATGAGATGTCAGTAATCTCACTGCCTAAAATACAGTTTAGAGCATTTAAACCCTCTTAATTACTACTAGGCGGTGCTGGGCAAACAAATTAAAGGTACAAGCATACACTCTAAAATCTTCTATTTTCTGGCTGATGAAAGTACAAGCACACAGTATTCTGCATTTTTTGCCGGCTAGTGGATCTGCTGTGTGCTGTTGTGTAACTTAATTTATATTCAGATTAAGTTGGATTCGTTGCTTTTTAAATGAAGGGAAGTGAGATTTGCCTTTGGAAAGCGACAGTTATCATTTTTCTTGCTTTTGTTAATGAAGAGGGCACTTGTCATTTGCTTTTAATTTGGACCTGATTCCGTGATTGTGGGAGTGCCAACTGCCTCGCAGAGTTCTTTTTTGTTCTTTTGGAATGGCAACAAGAGCATGCATGCTGATATTTTAAGCTACAACTCTGCATACATGGAGCAATTAAGTAGCATCTCTATGAACTGAGGTGACAGGGAACGAATTGATTAATTAATTAATTAATTAATTAACCTAGAGTGAGAGAGAAGCCAACAAATATTTGTTTGAACAAGCCTGCAGCTGTGCTACATGCTATATACGATTGAGATGTGTAGAAACATTTTTTCCATGTTTTTTGAGGAACATGCACATATCAACATACATGTAATATATATGATGTTGAATTAAGCAAATTTAAGCATGCAGTGTGCACTGCTTAGCACACACCGCATGTGTAGCTCGCTAGCTCGCTAGCTCCATCTAATTCCCTCTTCTCATCATGATTGACACTTGATATAATTAAGCAAGATTGAGGTGGCTAGCTGAGCTGATCACCATGCATGCAAGCAAGGCCAATTCAATTTCAAGCTCGCCGGCCATACACAACAACACATATACGCGCGCGCGTGAAAAAAAGGAAATCATACACAACATTGATTCTCGTAATTAATTGACTTGACTTGAGGAGCATATATATACGTGCATGCATGCATATATATGGTGGTCGTCGACGACGATGATCGATGAGCGTAATTAATCAGATCGATCAGATCAGATCTTGCCGATGAGCGGTATGCCGATGGCGGTGACGATGAGGGTGGAGGGGACGCCGAAGACGATGTGCTGCCAGAAGGTGAGATCGTAGGCGTTCCGCGGCGCCCTCCTCGCCTGCTCGCACACGATCAGGTTCGCCGCCGACCCCAGCAGCGACAGGTTCCCCGCCACCGTGCTCACCCACGCCAGCAGCAGCCACGACCGCGTCACCGCCGCCGGAGATATCAGCGCCGCCGCCTTCGCCACCTCATCACCCATAAGAAGCACTGCATGCGCGCATATATATTAATTCAAATTAGTTGGTGTTAGTAATAACTAATAATTAATTACTTACCCGTTGGTACGTTTGATGCTAGGTTGGAGAGGAGGAGGATGATGACGGAGAGGACGGAGATGCCGCCGACGCTGTTGACCTTGGAGTAGGGCGCCATGAAGTCCCAGATGGCTCCCGGGAGCCCCGTCTTGTTGAAGCCGCTCACCGTGATGAACATGCCGGAGAAGAAGACCAGCAGCGAGTAGGAGACCGTGTCAAGGCACGGCTCGGCGTCGCGGAAGTCCACCACCACGAGGGCCAGCGCCGTGGTGATGGCCGTCCACGACATGTTGAGCCCCACCATGTACGCCACCACCATGCCCACCGTCACCACGTACGCGAAGCTCTTGAGGAACAGCTTCCGCCGCTCCTCCGTGCACTGCATGAACCACGGGTGCTTCGTCGTGATGTTCTCCGACATCTCCAGCGTGCCGTTGCCGTTCAGCTGCGGGCTCTTGAGCGACGCCACCGACGGCGACCGCCCCTCCTCCACGGCCTCCATCTGCTTGCCGTCGACGCTGAGGTCGTCGGCGCCTCCGCCCAGCTCCCTCCAGTACATGCAGAGCAGCATGACCATGTTGACGGCCATGCCGGCGAGCATGGCCGGGAGGATGCCGAGGAGGAACTTTGGGAAGGGGATCTTGCTGTTGAAGGCGATGACCAGGTTCTGCGGGTTGCCGATGGGTGTGGCGGCGGAGCCGATGTTGGCGCTGGAGGCGAGGGCGAGGAGGAAGGGCTTGGCGGGGAGGTTGCGCTCGGCGGCGAGCTCGAGGACGAACTCGGTGAGGACGACGCAGCAGGTGTCGTTGGTGAAGAGGGCGCTGGCGAGCGCGGTGACGATGCAGACGCGGCACATGAGGTCGCGGCCACCCTGGCTCTTCCAGGCGAGCAGGCGGCCCAGGTGCTTGAACATGCCGGCGTTCTTGAGGTAGCTGCCGACCACCATGGTGGCGAAGAGGAGGCCGAGGATTGGGAGGTCGATGGAGGAATAGGCGTCGTCGGGGCTGATCACGTGGAAGATCACCATCAGCACCGCGCTCAGCAGCGACCCCGCCGTCCGACCGATGGGCAGGAACGGCACCGACGGGAACACCGCCATCATCCAGAACACCGCGAACGCGATCGATCCCAGCGCCACCTTGGGCGCCGACGCCAGCTGACTCATCTTCGACGACGACGATCCACACCTAGGTAACTAACTCAACCGATCGAGAGTGATATACGAGTAATTTGATCGATCGATCGAGCTCACGTACGTACGTACTAGCAGACTATAGCTTTTGCTCTCCGATCCGGTACGCAGTAGCTAAGAAGCTGCTAGTGCATGCATGCGCTGCTGGTGCTTCGTCTCGCTTGCTCCACGGCGGCTATAAATACAACTCGATCCAGTCGTCTTAGCTAGCTGATCGACGTCATGAATAACTAATACGCATCATCGATGTAGCTAGTTAGCTAGGGTTTTCATTCATTTCTTTCTAATTACAAAATACCAATAACCACCTCAAGCTAGGTAGCGTACAAACCCTAAGAGTCAAAGCCATGAGATCAAAAGGGTAATGTAAACTAATTAGGCTCATCTGTCATCCCTCTCGTCACAATATATGCAACCAGCTTTATGTTCTAGCTAGGGACAAATTAATAACCACATGTGTATTTTGGAATGCAAATGCATTTAATTTGTACACACTTAACTGCATACTATATATATATTAGCATATATCGCATACAAATTAATATATACATTATCAATCTAGCTAATTCGATATATCCATCTCGAATAATATAGCTAAATCGATCTCTCTCTCTCTCTCTCTCTCTCGAATAATGCTAGCTCTGCGCATTTCTGCATTGCAGGCATGCCAAGTAGAATGTCTCCGTCTACTTGTGGTACAGCTGGCACACTCAAAATTACTAAAGGTTAGACGACTTAAAATGGATTGTCCTGGCCTTCCAAATTAAGTAAGCATGATTAGCGATCGATCGAGAGGGGGATTAAGTAGTTGGCACGCGCGCCAGTGAGAAGCGTCGGCCGGTAGCTAGCTAGCTTGGTTAATCGCAGCGACGACGCGAGCTAGCTCTCTAATATATTAATTCAATCTCAGCGTTAATAACAAGAACGTATGCACCTGTGACCTGTAGGATTAGATATAATGTATATATCGATATGGAGCAGTTAAATGTTGCCATTATTTAACTAACTAATTAAATCTAACATACAACAATCAGCTTGCACACTGTCTCTTTCAGATCATGCATCATCACCGCCGCGCCCTTAATTAAACTAGCTAGATATATGTATGTGCTATATATTTATATCTGTTAATTTAAACATCTTTTTGCTTTCTTTGTTTTCTACATGTGTGCATTTAGGCATCTCACACAACAACAACAACAAAAGGAAAATGGGAGTGCGCTTCGTTAAGAGGACACCATCGGTTTCAGGAATGTCTTTTTTCATGCCTAAGCTTCCATCTAATTGGTAAGTAGTATTACTCTGTTTCTTTTATATTATATAAGACGTATCGATTTTTTTAATTATTTTTTTTAATTTTATTTATAAAAAATAGCAAACACATCGCAGCCGCTACAGTACATAATAAAGAAAATGTATATATCGGTTGTACAACGCAGCCGGTTACAGCTGAAGAGCAGCGCTGCCGAACAAAGTCATCTACAACATCTAATTAGTTTTATTAAATCTAATATTGAATATATTTGAATAGTATATTTATTTTGTGTTACAAATATTACCATATTTTTTTTATAAAATTTGATTAGAAAAAAATAAAAATGTTCTATAATACGAATTAACGGATCGGAGGGAGTACATACTAAGTATGCGCTGATTCGGTCGACCATTGGTCGGATTAATTTACTCTGATGATCAGCAAAGTAGTTAGCAAGGCAGGTACTGATGAGCACATCATATAAGTAACGGTAGTAAATAATCATCAAATTGCCGATCAAGGCAATATAATGCATGAACTACTATCTATCTATGAACAGACTGAAAAATATCTACAGGTGCAACGCATATATGAAGCATGTGTACTCGATCATATACCATAATGTATAATACCGTCAAGGAAATGACTATATGATCTCGTCATATATCAAATTAACTCCCTGCAGGCCACCACTCGCCTTGATACATGCGAGACAACTAGTAGTTCGGTTTGCTACCAATTAACACAAATCGACATACACATACGACACTTGGAAAAAGCTAAGGAATTGTGTTTCATCAAAAGTTCAAATCATAAAGGCTAGCATATATTAGCTAAAACCGACGAGTCAGAAGCCACTACTAGTATTACATCATATCACTGATCCGCTGCATGCAGGAGGCTGCTAGAATGAGCCAGGCCAGCTGATGGGATTCCATATTCTTAATTTTCTGTAATTTTAGCAACTGCGACATGATCGACACGTCACTAATTATATTTAACTACTTAACCAAAAGCAGACATGATAAGACATTCTTCTTTTAACTCGATCGGGATATATATGCATGCATGGCTGGATCGATTATCGCTCGGATGCTTACCTCATATACATTTGTAGCTTGATAAATCTCATCTATCCATGGCATCATATATATGTATATATATCCTAGATAGGTAGCTATATATGCATGATTGTGTGGACAATATTGGCAGGCAAATTAACCTAGCTGTCTTAGTGATTGAACATGTCCAACGATCAGAGCCACTGAGATACGAAGCAGTAGAGATAAATTAGCTAGCTATATAGCCCTTTGATTAATTAATTACATGCATGTGAATAATTTGTCAGGAAGACATACATTACATTACATTAGTTGATCGATCGATCATATCATGTCACGTGTAACACGATCTCGCCATTATATTGTAGAGTCCTGGAATGCATGCCCTCCACACAAACGGTCTCGCAACAAGTTAAGCTATTCTTTGGCAGCATGCAGAGTAGCTAGCTTCGAATGCATTTGGACAGACAAAATTAGATTCAGAGTTTCAAACGAACTCATTCTCTCAAGCTCTTTTCAGCTGTTTAATTTCTAAAGCCTATCTACACGGGTCATGATTAATTAATTTACCAACCTCGCATAAATGTAGTTCTCGATCGATCGATCATCTCGCGAAGATCGATGATGACCATACATATATCATGGTGGAATTAATTCTCACCATTAACTGGAAGATTAGTGCACACGCATGCAGATCGCAAAGTACTATGCATTTGGATAGCTATATATAGAGAGAGAACTGAAAGACGACATAGATAGATTCAGACTTATTCTGATCAGTTCTAAAGCCTAGTGCTTCCTTCATCCCAAATCATAAGACATATACTTTTTTTACATAATTTTTAATAACATATTTTGATTAATAATTTATTTCATATTATGTTTTTAATGAATATGAATTAACATCACATAAAAGTATTTCAAAATATGAATCTAGTGATATAACGTAATATTTCGTATAAATATAGTTAATATGATTATTAATCAAAACTATCGAGTTTAATTTTTTAAAAAAAATAAAATGCTCTATAATTTAGGATGAAGGAAGTAGCTAATTAGTACATGGCCTGATTCGCGCCAAATCTTCTCTTCTGTAATTCTCTGCCTGTGTCGTCTTATCTGTCCCACTTTTAACCTGACTGGCTAGCTACTAATAATACTGCATTGTGAGCCATATAGACAGGCAGGCAGAGAATAGGATAGCAGACCAAACAAGTCATGAAATGGCCCTCATACCCTTTAATTTAGACTTTTTTTTCTAAGTAATTACCATGTTTATAGGTGATTTTAGTGCGGAATGTTAGGTAAAAAGATGATGAATTGGTGGCGAATCCAGAACCCTTTACTGGCATAGATGAATTTATCATCCATATACACGTTGTTCTCTCCCTGTGGGATCTCTCTCTAGAAGTTCAATTGACTTTGAAAGCCCATTCATGTTTATAATGGGTCGGGCCATATCTCCTTTGTAGTTTGCTCCCACGGCTCACCAGGCATCCTGCGTGCTTGATAGGAATAAGTTCACTTTAGGTCTCTCAATATATCTTTTAATTTGATTTTTTGTCCTTAAACCAAAAAATCAGATATAACTCGTCCTCCAACTTACAAAATCAGTGCAAACGAGGGCTCTCGACAGTATTGTCCTCGGTTTTGGCTGACGTGACGTCTGCATGGCTCATTTGACTATATATTCGTTCCATGTGGCATCAACGTAACGCTTATGTGCCAAATTGATCTGGAAAATAATAAAAACTACGGGCCCACATGTCAATTACACCAAAAAATATTTTAAAAATAATGGGCCCCACGTGGGCCCCACATGTCATTCTCACTCCCCTCCTCTTCTCTCTCCTCTCCCTTTCTCCCGGGCAGTCTTCTTTCTCCTCCCTCCCTCTCTCCTCTCTCTTCATCATCTCCTCCCGGCGCGTGGACGGGAAGGGCGGGCGGCGAGGAGAACGGCGGATGGTGTCCATGCGGCGTGCGGCGAAAGCTGACCCAGCTGGAGCGTTACTATGTTGCCGAAGATGGCGCAGGATAGAAGTTGAATGGATATGAATATCACACAAGAAAATGCACTGTCCTAACTACCTAGTGATTGAGCAAACAGATGATTTAGATTAAGTCATCCCGGTGAACTGGCCCTGGCCTTGATGCCGACATGGACGCCCAGCAGAACTTTTCACATGTTTATGTGGTACTCGTCGTCGATCTTCTTCCTGAAATCCTTTGCCCCCTGATGGTTCAGCACGGTCCTGCAGATGATCAGTCACTACATGGGCGCTCCCTCATCTCGAACTGCAACACAAAATCATCAGAATTTGCAGTCAATTCGAACAACAATTCGTTCAGCAACCTGCTCGAACTAGTAGACTGGCTACTGACCACGTAGAGGGAGTTCTCATTGCGGTCACCGCGAACAAACTCACCAGCTCGAAGAGGAAGAACGCGGAGCGGAGGTCTTCGGCTCCGGTGCCCCAACTGAGGTCCTGGATGCTCCAACCGAGTCAGCCAACGCCGCAGGGCTCGACTCCGTGGCCATGTGGAGCAGCACCGCGAGCTTTAGCTCAGACGGTTGTCAGTGATGGGAAATAGATGGTCCCGCGGCGGGCCATGAGCTCCAACAAGGTCGTAGCGGAGGTGCGGAGGCGGTGGAGGTAGTGTGGGTAGCGAGGAAGAGGGAATTGGCGTGGAGGAGGTGGAGGGCCCCGTGGGCATGGAGGCAGTGAAGGAGAGGGGTGGCGCGGGAGAAGGAACAGGGTTCTTGTCGTGGCGGAGGCGGTGGAGGCGACGCAAGCGTCGCCTGGAATCTTGCCGGAGCACTACTGCAATTGAGCTATGCCGCCTCGTGCTTTTGCTCGCCATGTGTTAACGCCAAATTTTTGGTAAGATTCTATACTGGATTCTGTTAAGGAAAAAAGACAAGCAGCAGATGAAAGCTTATCCAGAAGAGACTGATTTCAAGAAGGAATCACGAAGAGCACGACATGACAACTTAATTTATCTATTAATTAGACATGATTTATTTTTAGGAAAGATTGCTTAGAGTCTGATCAAGACTTGTATCTTTTACTTTATCTTTAGGAAGTATGAGTCATGTCCAATTAGAACTCTTATTGGTCTGTGGATATAAATATGTACACCCGGGGTCTTTATAATTTATCTTTGAGATCAATACAACTTTTGGCGCATCGCCACCCTTTTTTTTGAGATTTTCTTTTACTATCGGCGGAACTTAACACCTGATGCGGGGTTGCATCGGCTTTGATCTTCGACGAAGGGGTAAGTTATAAGTTCTGTCAGCCCTGACAATTGTATCGGCTGCATTGGTATTGTTCAAGGCTGCATCGCTTCGACCTCTTGGATCACTCTGGTTTGGTTGATATATTTTGCCTACTTTATATTTCAATTTTATCTTTAATAACATTGTATTTAGAGATGCATCGGTTTAGTTGAAACTGTCTCGGTTAGGTCTGATCTTCTGTCTTAGCCAATATATCTCTACAATCGCAATGATGCTTTAGATAGATTTGTTATATCCATCACATTAGACAGATTTATCAGCTCACTAAATATTAGATTATTATATACAATCTCGTGATGCATCGGTTAAGTTCAACCTACTAGATTGTTGTTAATAATCTTATCCGATGTGTTAAATTTCTTTTTAATGGTTTTACTGTCTTGGTTAAATTTAATACATGACCACTTTGATCGGTGTCATATCGGCTTGCTTAAATCTATCAGACAATTATCAACCTTATTTTGCATCGATTAGGTCCGACCTATGAGGTTGTGGTTGTAAGTTAGATTTATTTAAGTCAGCAGGCATCAATCATTGTTTCATCGGAGTTTCGGCCAATAAGTTATCTAAGTGTTGCATCGGCTTATAAGGATTATATACAAGTTGGTTGTAGCCGATTGCAGCAAAGGTTTCATTGACCATTTAATCACTTGGATTTAATAACATCGGATTTCCAGCTGATGTATGCTTTAATTATCGGATCAATGTCTATTCTATCATACCATTATCAGCCGATTAGTTTGTTGGATACTTGCTTCATTATATCTATATCGTCTGACTGGTTCATCGGATATTTACTTTGTCACATTTATATCGACCGATTGGTTCATCATCTTATTTTACCATTATTAGCTGATTGTTTTTATATCATTATTTATTTAAGTGTCAGAATCTATATCGGACATATAACCAATTGTTCAAAACTCTATCGACATCGGCTAGTATTGCTACATCTGCTTGTTTGCCGATCGACTTTTTGGTCATCAACATATTTATCCATCTTGTCAATTGTAGGATCAAACTAACTGGCACGTCCCTATCTCATCAAAGTTTAGGACCTGCATTAGAGCTAAGCAGATCTCTCAGGCCTTCGTGTGCTACACGCGGGATCTATGTCAACACATTTTTTGGCACACCTGACAGGACACTCTCCTTCGAACACAAGAGAGAGGGGAAAGAGAGGGGTGATGACGTGGGTCCCACAGTAATTTTTTTATTTTTAACCAAACACTCACTCAGTGACATGTGGGTCCTATGGATTTTTTTACTCTGTCAATGCTACGTAGGCATTACATCAGCTGAAACCGTCGTCCAAACCGTCTTGGGAGCTTATTTGCATTGATTTTCAGAGTTGAGAGATGCGTAATATCTGGTATTGCGGTTTAGGGACGAATTTCAGACTCGACGATAAATTGAGAGACCTTAAGTGAACTTATTCCTGCTTAATACTATGGGCCGCCCATGTATTTCATGACGTCGGATCAAAATTAGGCCCAGCTACAAGTGGCCCTAAACTCCAAACGGGTTCTATGCATTTGTATGCTTTCTCGGATTCAAAGTTTGTGTTTGTTGTTACTCTTAGTTTTATTAAACACGATACTGGCAGGTTGGTGTGATTTGGTATGAGAACTGGAGAACGAAACATACAAGGGCAATAACTTGGTAAGTTGGTGTGCTCTAATACAAGAACATGGTAATTTAATATTTTAGTGCAGTAACTTGATTAGATATGTGCTATTTTAATTAGTTAACGAGTGCTATATGAGTTTCTTCACAATATCAATATGTTATCACATAGTAATCATGTGGATATTGTTTTACAATCTTCGACGTAATCTATAAGCTAGAATTGTGTTTCTCATGCAATTTACATCACCTGTTTGGATTTTTTCTTCATCATCTCAAATCTCAACCGAAAAAAATTTCCACACACTAAAATTTAATTGACCTTTACTTACTAGAATGATAAAAAATTAACATGCTTATACAAATCTGCATAATTATATTAACAAAACAAGTACTTAAAAATTGAATGTGTATAGCTACAAAATGCTCAAAATCATTAAGTTGTTGTATCATTTATTAAGTTATTGTAATAGATTAAATCCACTTGCTAAGTTAATGCACTAGTACCTTATTTCTCAAGTTCTTATACTAAATATTATACCCATTTATCAAATTCATATATCGTGAATGTAATTTACTTTTTTTTTATGGGATGTGTATATATTTTAATTTGCATAATTGTACCTAGATTTTTTCCTTTGCATTCTACCTTTATTATTTATACGATCCGCATGGGTCATGGGTCCCATTTGTTTTGTGTTTTGGTGATCTGATCTCATGACCGAACACGTACCTAATGACGATAGACGAGATGAGAGGCAGGCATGCAAATGCAGTGCAGAGAAGAATCTGTTGATCAATTTAATTATTCAATCAACATCAACTGGTAGACGTACTACGTGTAACCTGTACTAACTAACTAACTAACTAACGAACACATATATGCAATGCAGGCGTAGATCGATTGGTGCACGTACGCACTGTTGGTGAAAGGAAACATACATACATGTAGTGTACAATTTAATTAGTGCAGCTAGTGGACCATTGTACCTGAACTTGCCCCGGCCTTCGAATTGCCTTTTACTCAGGCCCCAGCTTCATTAGTTCTTAATCATTGAGGCAGCAATTAAGCAGCTGGGAAAATAATTCACAATCCTTGAATTATACGTAGGACCAGTAATGCACCAATTCTTGCTTTCTTTCATTAGTTTCTTGTTGAGAGAATCAGAGAGCAAATTAGCAATGCATCTGATCTACTCCCTACTACTATGTATGTCGTGCTACCTGAATGCCTGCAAGAGACAGGCACATGTGACAAGAAATTAATTAAAAGTTGCATCGTACACTTCCAACGGGTCGAGCCAGCCGTGGTCCATGCAATGCATCGAGAGGGAAAAGATTGACCTTATGTGACCGCAACTAATTAGATATCATTACTGTATTTCTATCATCAAACCAACCTACTAATTAAACACCTCGTTTCAAATATAATTAAACCGTGCTGTACCTGCACCAGCTCGATCGATCGCGATACTTAGTACGGTTTTAAGAGACGACGGTTTTGAGTTAACTGAAACATCAGCTAGTTAGCTCCTAAAAATTCTGAGAAACTGGAACATTATTGTTAGGACTGTCAAGTGTCAAGAGGATCAGCCACCTGATTAAGCTCGTTGTGCTAATTAACCACTTGTGTGCTTACTGGACATGCTACATCTGACATTTAGCTGGCTGCAAAAAAGCCTGAAAACTCTGTGATCAGAGATGGAATCGGTAACACGCACAAGCTAATTACGAAGGTGACAAATCGGCCATTTGCAACCGAATATTCCATCCACGTGCTGCAATGCATATACGGGCCGGTGTGTTGTTTTCAACGATGTATTTATTTTTTAAAAGTCTTCTACATGAAAGGTGTGGTAAAAATTCATATTAATTATTTTTTAAATAATACTTAATTAATTATGTAGTAATCCATCGTTCTGTTATGATCTTCAACCTTTCCAAAAAGAACAGAGTCCCACAATGAAGTTCATACACTGATTAGTGATTACACACCACCAGGCAAATCGAAAGCTGTACGTTGATGCTTACCCGAAAGTGGACAGAGAATTGTTAGACGCATGCATGTGGTAAGTGGTAACAAGACAAAACCAGCAAATTAAGGAAGGCGAGATATATCGTTGATGCAGAATAGAAAGCCATAGGTAGCAGTACTAGTACAACTACAATATGATGAACGATCGATGTGTCCGACGTGTGCGTCCATGGATCCACCAATGAAGTGTTGCTATCAGCTGCAGTGACGTTGTAACTACTAGTAGGGAATAGAAAGAAAACAACAATTAATGGTAAGTTTCAGGAGAGGATGATCAGACGAGTTGAGACAGCAGGAAGCTGACGAATTACTTTAGGTTTGTTTGGTATACGTGCGTACAAGTAACCCCAACAACAACGCATAGATAGATGTACAGTAGTATGTGTTTATTTGGGGGGGAAAAACTGACTGACATCCCAACGAGCAAAGAAAGCAAATTAAGTATACATACGTTGATTAAATTTACAGCTAACGGTTACTGTAGTTCAGTACTACTAGCTGTACATTGATCTGATCTGAAATCTGATGCTCGAATGTGAGTAACGGTGAGCTTGTCTGTTGCTTTGCGTCCGTCGATGGCCGGCCATGGCGGAGCAGCGGAGGTGGGGAGGCGACCATTCCCATGGCGCGTGGACGACACGACAAACGGCCAAAAAAGAAAAAGAAAAAGCTTAGTAGCTTGGCTTAGTGAGCAGCTACAGTAGCAGGAGTGGAGTATTAGTTAATTAATTACTCCACGGCGTTAATCATACTCCACCGATTGAAAGAGGAGCAGAAAAGGGGAATCCTTTCCAACACCACACTTCTACTTCTACCTTCTTCTTCTTCTTCTTCTTCTTCTTCCCCCCGGTGAGACATGGCGCGAGATCCATGACCATGAGTAGCTTACGAGGATTCCCCAAACCCACCACACACCACCACCTTTTGCTGCACAAGCGCAATGATTTCTTCTTCTTCTTCTTCTTGTACCTTGCTGCCGACGCCGCCGCCACCACCACCAAACCCCAATCTTGCCTGACTGCTCTCTCCCTCTGACCACCGTCCCCCCATCGCCTCGCCTCGCCTCTCCGCCGATACACGATGTTCAAGCTGCACCGCCACCGCTCGTCGGACCGCGTCGGCCAGCGCTTTGACTTCCGCTTCTCCAACTTCCGCGCCGTCCAGGTATACCTACCATGCTCTCCTCTCGATCCATTCCTTCTTGACCTGCTCACCTTGGGGCGTCTTGGGGTTCGGATTTGGATTCCTCACATGGGGACTCAATGGCTTCGCGAGCTCGATTCATCTAGCTAGGTAGCTCACTAGCATCCAAAGTTTCGCATTTCCTGCATCTGCTACCTATCACCCCATACTTCCCTGCTCCAATTCATCCATCCAGTCATTCAATGGCAAAGGAGCAATTTTCCCCAATAAAGAAGACAACTTTTTTTTTGCCGTTATATGCAACCACACCGATGGTTTCAGTTCAGAGAGCACAGGATTTATGCTCTTCTTGCAACTGGCATATTCAATTCTCAGAGCTAACACAAAATCGCATCCCAATGGAGGGCAATGCCGTCCCAATTATAGTGTGCATCTAGTTGTTATCCTGGTAATAAATGAATACAGAAGCCTGTAAAATGTGCTATGATTCCAGCTGCATTTCCCGCAGTACCTCTGGTACGCATATTCCCCCATCTTTATATCTTACTGATCTGTGTTTTGACAGGTCCCGGCAGTATCAGACAGGCTATTCCTTTCGATTATCTCAGTGGATACTGGAAAAACAGTTGCCAAGTCCAGTAAAGCAGCTGCCCGCAGTGGAATTTGCCAATGGCCTGACAGCATATTGGAATCAATATGGTTTTCTCAAGATGAAGTTTCAAAAGAATTTGATGAATGCCAATACAAGATTGTTGTTTCTGTGGTATGAATATTGCTTGCATTGTTATGATTTTGCTTTCAGCGTATGTGATCTGGACCAGCCTATCATATCGATGTTGCTGAACTTTACTGTTGTTTGTTTGTGTCACTACCAACAATTCTCATGTTGCAGGGATCTATAAAAAGTGGTGTTCTTGGGGAGATCTTCCTAAATCTGACTAACTTTCTGAATTTGGTGGACCCAACTGCTATCTCTTTGCCGTTGAAGAGATGCAACTCTGGAACAGTTTTACAGGTAACTTTACTGATTTTATACTTTTCCCNCCCCCCCCCCCCCCCCCCCCCTCAATACATTGGCTCAATTCTTAGTGTTATGTGTTTCTTTATTAAAGAAAATGAAAAAAAACTGCTTATAGTGCCATTTATTCTTGCTGTGCAGCTTAAGGTTCAATATCTTGGCACCAAGTCTAAGTCGAGGTAACTAATTCGGAAGCTTCAGTTTGTTCCCCTTACTTTTTTGTTATCCTACAACACAGCCTTTTAGTCTCACTATACTGTTTTCCACTATATTTCCCCTTTACCATGTTCCCATTTCTACACAGTGGTGTGAGATCTTGGAAGGATTTGTCCCCTAGTCTTGATGACCGTAGTCCAACCAATGATGATATTGACAGCAAGTCAGATGGCTCTGATAGTGTTGCAAATAGGAGTGTTCGCTCTTCATCAGGAAATCCTTTAGGTGGCACTACTCAAGATGAACTTGGAAACAGGGTATGCCAATGTTTAAAACAGTTTTCTCCATCCTAAGTTCATTTGTCTTCCCCAAAACGTGTTAATGTAATTTTTGATTGTTTAGACTCATATCTCCAATATTAAGCATGCCATTCTTGTTGGGGGGCTCTCAAGATGGCTTCTCATTTGACTGCTAAATTTCACTGAAAATGCTAATTGGTTTGGTTACAGATGTTAGGCTCTTCCGATGCTCCATCTGTTCAATTTCTAAGCCATTTTTGCTACTTCAATATAGTTATGATAATTCCCTAAACATATAGTTATGCTAAGTTGGAACACCCCAGTTTCTACGTCCTGATATGTAGATACCCTGGAAAGAAATGAACAAACTATCCACTTTTGGGACCTTTTCTTCAAAGCCAACTCCTGACTCTGAAGTCATTTTCCTTTGTTCATTCGCACATATTGTTAATTTGTTTTGCATATTTCTCATGTGCTAAATATTCATCTATATTGTGTGGGAACTCTAGCTCCATGAATGTCTATATGTTTTGTTTTATGTGGGCATAAATATCACTTCTGTCGTTTTGCAGATGATGTTTATAAGAGCATTGTGCGTGCATGATTATTCCCTGTCTTCTTTTTTTCAGGAAATGAGTTTCTCAGCATCTGGGTCCCACCGGAGTTCTAATTCTGGAGATAGTACTGCGGATAGAACAAACTTATCCCCTAGAGATGGCTCTAATGGTGGTGTGCATGTGGGAAGGCAGGATTCTGCCAGCTCGTATGTGAGCTACGTTAGCGCCAGTCGTGGTGATGATGGATTTAGATCAAACAATTCATCTTTCAGTTCCCGTGCATCAGGTCCAAATGTGTTGCAAGGGAATACTCCAAAATCATTTGGAAATGGGTTTGGTCAGTTATCGTTAGGGGCGTCTGATTCATCCAAAGAGCTTCTTGAAGCGGCTGAAGAAACAATTGAGGAACTCCGTGACGAGGCAAAAATGTGGGAACGGCATTCTCGCAAGTTGAAGGCTGATCTGGAGATGTTGAAGAAGGAATGTTCCGAGAAATCCAAGCAACAGGCTGAGCTAGAAGCTGAACTGTCTGCTGCGCATGCTGAACGGGATTCCTATAGGCAAGAAATTGAAGAGTTGAAGTCATCTATGCAAGAGGTCACCACACGACAAAAGGTTGGAGGAACCTCCAAATATGGGGACTGGATAGATCTGCAGAAGGAACTTGAAGATGATGTGAAGTTTCTGAAAGAATCAAATGCAAACTTATCCATACAACTGAAAAATACTCAAGAATCAAATATAGAGCTTGTTTCTATTCTTCAGGAGTTGGAAGAGACCATAGAAGAACAGAAAGCAGAAATATCTAAAATTTCTAAGGTCAAGAATGTCACTGACCCTGATGCCTTAAAAAAGGGTCCTTTAGTCAAACAGGACACAGAATGGGCTAAGCAACTGTCAATTAAAGAGGATGAAATCGCAATGTTGAGGGAGAAACTAAATCGTGTGCTCAATATTGAAAATTTAGGTTCTGATGCTGTTTATCTTGAACTGGAGAAAGAAAATGAACTTTTAAGGGTTAAAATACAAGAGCTTGAGAAAGATTGTTCAGAGCTAACAGATGAAAATTTGGAGCTTATATACAAGCTGAAAGAAGTGGGTGGCGTTACAAAGGGTCTGGGCCCTTGTATTCCAAACAATAGCAATTTGCAAATTGAAGAGCTTAAATCGCAGATATGTCAACTGGAAGAGGAGCTTAGGAGCAAGGAATTGCTGCACACTGGAAGTTTTGCTGATGCGTCAATATCTAGCTCAAAAGTATTACAGGAAAAATGTGCTGACCTTGAGCTGAAGCTGCTGAATTTTAGGTCTCAAACCTATGAGCTAGAAGAGAAGTTCCAAAAAAGCCAAGAGGATCTAGAACAAAGAAATCTTGAGTTATCTGAGCTGAGGCAGAAGCTTGATAGTTCCCATTCCACGGTAGGGGAAGGTGTTCAAACTAGTGGTGCAAGAGGATACCAATTTAGAGATGGTATGGATAGTGAATCTGAGACAGATATGTTGAAGGCTAAAATTCAGCTACAGCAGCAGGAAAATGATGATTTGCAATGTTCCAAAGTTGAAATGGAAAGCGTTATTTCTAAAATTCAGGCAGAGAAGAGTCGGTTGGAGAAACGCCTGGAAGCATCACTTAAAGAAAGTAGCATTTCTTCAAAATGCTTGGATGAGGTGCGGCAAGATATCCTTGTGCTTTCAAGCAGCATAGATTCCCATGTTTCTGCCAATAAGGTTCTGGAAAGAAAGGTAACTGAACTGGAGAGTTGCAAAGCTGACCTAGAGCTACATATATCGGACCTGGAACAGGAAAACATAGAGCTATCGGAACGCATTTCTGGACTCGAAGCTCAGTTGACATACATGACAAATGAAAAGGAGTCAAGCGAGCTGCAGATACATGATTCTAAATCACTAATCGTCAATCTAAAAGATAAAGTAGAGCGCCAGCAAGCAGAGATGGAAACTCAAAGGCTTGAGTTTAAGCAAAAACAACAAGAAGCTCAGAGAAAATTGTCCGAAGCACAAGATGATTCAGAGGTTCTGAGGAGATCTAATTCTAAACTGCAATCCACAGTTGAGAGCCTTATTGAAGAGTGCAGTTCTCTGCAGAATCAAATTGCAGATCTAAAGAGGCAGAAATTGGAGTTGCATGGCCATCTCACTCAGCAAGAACTGGAATTGGATAACTCAAAAAAACGAAACCTTGATTTTTGCAAAACAGTCGAATTCCTAGAGGCAAAGCTTTCTTCACTTCAGAAAGACATGTCTTCCAAAGAGCAGTCTTTACTATCAGAACTGGAGAGTATATTCCAGGAGCACATGGAGCAAGAAGAAAAAATAAACCGTGCACATTTCATGCTAAACAAGATTGAGAAAGAAAAGACTCTTGAGGTAGAGAATCTTGAGAGGGAGGTCATGAGCCTCACTGCACAGGCCTCCTCCACTCACGAGGAGCGAGAAAATGCCACAGTGGAGGCCATTCGAGAGGTCTCTGTCTTACGAGCAGACAAGGTCAAACTTGAGGCTAGTCTCCAGGATGTAAGTGCACAATTGAAGCATTACGAGTCTCAATTGGAAGACCTTCGGAAGGAGTCTAAAAGCAAGATTAAAGGCTTGGTTGACTCCCTTAATGCATCCAAACAAAGCGAGGAAATGTTGGCAGCAGATGCTGAACATATGAAAAAATTGATGGAAGATGCTAAATCCAATGAAGATAAGTTAAGGAAATCTTCTGGTGAACTAGAATTGAAGCTTAAAGCCAGTGATTATGAGAAGCAGCAAATGATGGAAGAAATATCTGGTCTGAAACTTCAAGTTCAGAAAATAATGGGACTTCAAGACGAAGTTCTCAAACTTAAAAGTTCTCTTGATGAGGCTAAGTTTGAAAGAGGAAAACTGGAGGAGCTACATCGTTCTGTTAGTGAGGAATGTGAAGAATTGAAGGCACAGAAGGCTATGCTGACAGATAAAATGTCCAATATGCAGGAGACTTTGGACAATGGTGAAGAAGAAAAACGAAGCAGAATAGCTATGCAGGCAAAGCTTGTAAGGCTGGAGAGTGATCTATCTGCAGTGGAAGCATCGCATGTACATGAAGCAGAGCTAAAGAATGAACTTAATAGAATCAAGAGATCAAATAGCGAGTACCAGAGAAAGATACAATCTCTTGAGCAGGAAAATGAGGACCTTACAAGTCAGCTCGAGCAGATGGCCCACATCAAAGAAGAGGACCTTGGAAAGCAGGTAAGCCCTAAAAAGTGCTTATCATGATTATTTTTTGTTGATTTTATTGGTGTTCTTAATGTCTGTCTGTGCCATGTATTTCCTTGTAACTGCAGGAGATTGGGGTTTCTCCAGTTGATGAGGAATCTGGCATTCATTTGAAGATCCAAGTATTGGAAGCTAAGCTTTCAGAGGCTTTAGAGGAAAATAAGATGTACAGAGCTCAACAGAAGAGGTATTCCTTCTGCTCCAAACTTATATGCCTTTTGTTATATATTACCCAACCTAGAAAACCCCAAGCACAGAAGCACATTTCTTTCCTTTGTAACAGTTATCCATTTAACCTTTGAATCAAAATTCGATATTCTTACAATGGCAACTGCAGTCTGCTATATATATATATATAGCACATTAGTTTGGAACCGCATGATGTGTTTGAGCTGCTGGTGAGATTTAAGCTGAATTACACAATGTTAATGGAACATAAATCTTGATGACATATGTTTACACTATGTTGTTAAACATTTCATTTTGTTGGTTTGCTAAATCATCAATACTGTTGAACTTGGACAGCATATCTCCTTTGGCAAATCTCTTTCATGGCTAGTCTGATAATCTCAGCTGCCTTCCATTCAGAAGATCACAATATTCTTGTTTTATATTTTTTTTTACCTTTTCTGTACAGTCCCATGCCTGATGGGCAATCTGCTGCTGGGAACGGCAAGGAGAGTAGTAACGAAAGGGTTTTGCAACTAGAAGGAGAGCTAAGAGATATGAAGGAGCGGTTACTCAACATGAGCTTGCAGTATGCAGAGGTAGAGGCTCAGCGGGAACGATTAGTGATGGAACTGAAAGCTACCAAGAAAGGAGGAGGACGGTGGTTCTAGCTTGTTGGAGAACTATCTCCTGCCATAACAAACAATAACATCACAGGTACCTGTGTATACATTCTTGTCACATAGGTTGCTTCCAGTTATTGATACTTGTAGTTTGGATGTGCACGCCAAAATTTCTTGTGAAGCTGATTCGAGTTCGTGACCAATGGGATCCCATTGTGTACCGTGGTGCACAGAATGCCTCTTATCATTCAGTCTGTTATAAAGGAACTCGCTAGCTAGTACCCAGTGTAAAACCCTTCTACTTTCGCAGATGGACATCATGAACCAGAGCCATGTCTGCACCATAACAGTATGTTATCATGTGAGAGCAAAAGCCAAGTGCTGAAGCAGATGTGATGTGTACCAGACTTTGTTAGTTGGTACTGGAGCATGAGCTGCAAAAGACTGAAGGTCTTGGTGATAGGGTGAACTGTGAGTCTGTGACTTCTCCCTGGAGAAAAAGGCTACCACTAAACCTTATCAAGATAACGCCCTTTTAACTGATTGATTATTATTTGTGTAATATCTTGTTCTATTTTTTGTCCGGTATACCGGTTTCTCGATTGGCTCGGAGGGTGAACGTTATTTGTTAATATGATTACTCGGATCACCCGAAGATTACATCCATTCCAGCAAGAGTGAGCTTAACTGTTGATAAAAATGTATTAGCTCTTTTTTCCCTCTCCCTGAGAACAGTGTGATTGTGTCAAGAGATTTAGTTAGTAGTACAGTCACCATACTCTCCTAAATTATTTATTTATTGTAATAATGAAAAAGCAATATGTACAACATCAAGGGTTGTGCCCCTCTTCTGTTTCATGACATCCATCCAATTCTTCTTGTATAATGGGGATTGATGAGTACTTAACGACGTACAACATTTCAGTGTAGCTGAGCAGAATCGTCCTGAACATGTATATAACCAGGTGCCTCATTGTTATTTGTCTCAGGTAGGAGTGGTACTGATCTCTTTCTTATCTGCTTCTCAAGAAGTTAAAGAATTAGCATGATGATTACATCCACTTGTGACTGCATGTTCAGGTGAGATCAATCGATGATCGTCATAGGCAATTGCGCAGTTACAGTGCTATCTGTTTGCTGACATGTGTCCAGCTTCTTTACCACATGATCATTAACTTGAATAGTCTACGTGTTGACGATCATTGCCTGAAAATTCAGACAAGAGGCATGCAGGTACATGTTCTTGTTCCCAGTTCCCATTGGTGGTCCAGAAACCTGACTGACTGAAGAACTGATCTGCATCTCTTGGATCACTAAACTCCACTTTACAAGGTCCAAGCAAAATGAAGGATGATCAATCAGATAAGAAGATGAACAATGGCCGACTTGTTGTGGAGTGACACTGAAACAGAGGAGTAAAAGCAGGCAGTGGATGATTTGGCCTGCAATTTTCTGGCCTTGGAACTTGGATCGGCACTGAAACCGTAGGGTATGTAAGGTGGCCAGGGGGACACATCACCACTCCTTCCTCTCCTCCAATCTTAGCTTTATATTCAGAGATATACTATATGGATCATGGGCATGGCCAACTTCACTCAATTCCTATGGATCTGCAATTAGTTCTCTGCAATTCTGCATGCATTTCATTCCGGTGTTCCCTCCTGCCTGTCTCCAGGAAGCTGCACCTTCTTCCTCCAAGGAAACCTGATTTAATCTTGAGATCATGAGCATGAAAAGTGCACCTGTATAAAGAAATCCAGCTTTCTGATTTTTTCTTGTTTTTCCTGAAAATTGCAGAATCGTTTCTGCGAAAATGTTAATGAGCATTAATTAAGTAAATAATACTATGCAGAAACCAACATTGGATGCCACTAATTTTTTTAAGAAGAAAACGAGACATTGGATACCACTAATAATGATAGAAATGATGATATAGTGAGTGAATCCAGCAAAGGACAGCAGCTAAAGAAGCTGACAAAGAAAGATGGATACGATTAGCTGGACCCTGAAGATCATATAATAATAAAATGGTTCATTGCAACAATGAGCCAGCCTAGTGACTAGTGAGAGAGGTAAACATGTAGTACTCTGTAGTGAACAGTATTAGATCGATCGATCGCGTCTAATAACAAAAGGGACGCACGCACGTTGGTTGGTTGTGACATATATAGAAGAGAAACGTGCCATATGAGTAGGATATAATGCAGAAAAATGCTACCACTGTATCATAAACTAAAGAAACGGATCGATCGATTTCATTTGGTTTATTTTGCTCCTTTCGTCGTCCATCCCTTTTCTGATAAGCAAAAGGCTAAAAATAATTTGAGGATCAAATAAGGATAATACTTCCTTCGTTTTTTAATATATAACATCGTTGACTTTTAACGTGATATTTAACCATTTGTTTTATTTATTTTTTTATAGATATTGTTTATTTTGTTGTGAGTTGTTTTATTATTAAAGAAACTATAATATTAACTTATATTTTTATATATTTATACTAAATTTTTGAATAATACGAATGGTAATAGATAGTACCACAGCATGCAGTTTAACAGATCAACTAAGGGAATTAAGCATGCAGATGGAATTAACACATGAGCTAGGCAAAAGCGTTCAAGCAGAAAAGGGATGAATGTTCTGAAGAAAGAAGCATATGCAGCAACAGTAGCACGACATGCATGGATATGGTAGCTAGCTGCAGGTAGAGGAGAGTGACCCGGCCGTACGTCATTGTCAGTACATCAATCAGTACAGTAGAGATCGATCGCCATGGATGGATGCATGCATGCATGGCCTACTAGTCAAGCTCAATTAGCCTATGGGGAAGGGAACTGGATCCCCAGGAATCCAGCCATGGAGGTAGGCAACAAGCAGGCAAGGCCTCTCGAGATTACTCGTGGATTTGGCAGCTAGGGACTTAGAAGCTAGCAACCCTGCTGCAGCTCGATCGATCAGTAAACGTACAGACATGGGGGCAGGCAGGCATGCACGCATGCAGATGATCGAGATCGATCGCTAGCAGCTACGCTACATGGATATATGATCGGCCGGCCCGCCCATCATATATCACTACTACAAAAACGATTTTTCTGAACGAGACCTCCGATAGATTTCAGACGGGCCATAAGTGGCCGCGCCTGAAAAAACCGATGCGGCATTATCCCGTGCGGGCGGCTTAAGTGGACCGCACGGGAAAATCCATATTTCCGTGCGGTCCCTTAAGTGGACCGCACGGGATAATGCCGCACTATTCCATGCGGCCCACTTAAGCGACCGCACGGAAATATGGATTTTTCCGTGCGGTCCACTTAAGCCGCCCGCACGGAAAGGGCCCGCTACTGTTGGACAATGTGACATTTTCAGGATTTTTCCTACTTATTTTCCTTCTCCTCTTCTTTATAATGCTATAATTTATATTGTGGGCTGGATAAAATAAAGTGGATTTTTGTGAAGATATATAAAAACACCTAGTTTCCATTTTCCTTGGTTTCACACAAAAATTCCTTATATTTTATTCTCAGCAAAATAAAGAAAATCGGCCTGTCTAAAATTAGATTGAATTTTTAGGGGGTCAAAACTAATAAAATAAATTATGGAAAAATTATATTAATTCATTATAAATAAGATAGTATTTTAATAAATTATGTTCCTTATACACTTTCATATAATTTAATACTTTTTTGGATGAGGTACGAGTTTTGCCGATTAGGGTTTAGAGTTTAGGGTTTTGACCAATTTAATTGGGGATCTAGATGTAAAGATAAAATCATGCCAAAATTCCAGTGAGTCTAACATATTGAGTAGCATCCACATGAATTTTTCCATGATTTTATCTTACACCAATTAGTTTTAACAATTCACTAAGTTTATCTTTGAGTCTGTCGTCAAACGGTCATAACTCGAGTGTCCTTCGATAAAACGGCCATATCTTTTTCATACGGATTCGAAATCAGACATATAATATATCGACGGACATCTACAGAAAAAGTTACATCCGTTGCTCCCCAACTTTGTCAGGTTCGGCGAAATCAAAATCTCGAAATTCCGCTTGCAAGATTGTGTTTTTGAGGTGAGAAGCTTCGGGACCCTTTTTGATAGAACTTTGAAAAATTCTACGGACCACATATTTCGTCCGTTCGAGCTTAAATTTTCTGTGGTTGGTTCCTGCGTGCTCCTATGTGTGAAAAAAATATTAGCAAAATAAAATAAAAATAAAAAAGTTGTTTTCTCTCTCCTCTACACTAGAGAGAGAAATCCAGAGAGAAAAATAAAAAGGTTGAACTGGATTTCCGTGCAGGCCTCTTAAGCCGCCCGCACGGAAAGATAATCTTTCCGTGCGGGCCCTTAAGCCGCCCGCACGCGATGATTACCACCGCCTATATAGGGTGCGCGGGCTCCGAAAATTTCTAAGTCCCGACAAACCCTAGATCGACCACCTCCACTCCCCTCCCCCTTCCCTCCCATCCCAGATCCGCCGCGGAAGAGTGGCGGCGACGGCGGCAGGCGATGGCAGCGGCCTCCCTCGGCTTCCCTCCACCTTCCCTTCCCTCCCAGTTCCGGCGGAGGGGAGGGGCGTCGGTGGCGGAGGGCGACGGCAGCGGCGGGCGACGGTGGCGGCCTCCCTCGGCTCCCCTCCCCCTCTAGCTCCGATCACGGCCGCCTCGTCCCCCATGGCAGCCTCCTCCATGCCTCCACCGCCGCCGACTCCTCACCGACCGCCGCCTGCACCGACCGCGGCCGCCTCCTCCACCGGCCCTCTACCGGCCTCGGCCGCCTCGTCCCCCGCCGCCTCCACCGACCACGACCGCCTCCTCCACGGCCGGCCTCTACCGCCGCCTCCACCGACCGTGGCCGCCGTCACCACCGACTGCGGCCGCCTCCTCCTTCCAAAATTTGTTGTAAAATTTGTGATGATGTGAAATTTGTTATAAAATTGTTGTAATAACATGTGAAATTTGTTGTAAAATTGTGATGATTTGAAATTAATTTTTAAATCAATTTGCAAGGAGGAGGCGGGTTAGGGTTAGGGTTAGGGTTAGGGTTAGGTTTTGATTTTGGGAATTTTTTTTTGTGATTTTTCATTTTCGCGTGCAGATGGCTTAACGCGACCGCACGGGAAGATCGATTATCCCGTGCGGTCTGATTAAGCGGCCCGCACGGGATAATGGATCTTTCCGTGCGGGCCGCTTAAGCCGACCGCACGGGATAACCGATCTTCCCGTGCGGTTGGACCGCCCGCACGCGAAAATGGTCTTTTCCCAGACCTTCTCGCGCGTGCGGGCAGGCCTTCCGCACGAGAAGATGCCTTTCGGCCCGCACGGAAAAACCGTTTTTGTACTAGTGTATATTTCTGCCCTGATCGATCAGAGACGATCGACGCGTGCAAACTGTGCAAGCGATTGATTTAATTTGCATCCCATCCCCGCCCATGCATGCGATCGAACAATGCAGACAATCACATTCAGCATGTCCATGTATGCATGGCTGCCAATGATGATAAGTTTTGCTTGCTACTCCTTCCATCCCAAAATAATTTTATTTTTCATCATCGAATTTGTTCCAAACGAAATTCATCTTTCAAGCTATCATTACATGAAGTTTGTAAAAGTGAAAGACAAATATATTGAGACTAGATAAAATGAGGAACAATTGCATTTGATTTAATAAAGTGGAGGGTATTTTAGTAATTTTATTTTTTATTGATATATGTGAGATACGTGAAAAATAAAATTATTCTAAGAGGCTACAATTCTTTGATTGGTTTATCCAAGTGGCCGTACATGCTCGTACTGATGATCATATAGATAGTATTATTGAGATGGATTTTCATTCTTGAGCGATATTCGCTCGTTTCTTACCTATCATCTTAAATGGTCACTAAAAATATTTCGAGAGTCTTATTTTGTTAAGATACTCACAATATTTTAAGCACATTTCCTAGGATTAAGGTTATAATTTTAGATTCATGCTGGAATAATGACGAATGATTTTGATGGGAAAGGTGACACCCTAATCATGGTATTAGTACTCTCCACACTGATCATCATTGTCCAGGAGAAAACATTCGCTCCTTTTTTACATGAGCCGAAAAAATATTAACTTTTATAGACAAATCTGAATAAGTATTTGTGCATATTCATCTTTAGAAGTTTATTCTTTTGGAACAAAGGGTGTAAATAGTCATCGGCCGTCCAATTGTCCACCGCGATCCAGTAAGAGACTAGCTTCGACATTCTGGATGTCTATAAATTTACCATGTTAAACAAAGAAAAAAAATAAAATCTAAACCACTAGGTTGATAGTAGTGGTATTACAGAATGTAAAATAAATGATTTTATATTAAATATAATCCTATTTTTAATACATATTATATACAAAATATAATAACATACATATAAGTTAAGAGAGGTATAGTATATCCAATTCAACTAGCGCGCCCAAAATTATGCCCGAAAATCCTTATTTTTTTATATCAATATCATCATGGCATCATGCATATATGTGTCACACTACTGTAGAAACGAATTTTAACATTAGTTGGAAATCCACTTTAGTATCGGTTATAGAACCGGTATTAGCAAATCGGGACTAAAGATCTCAATCTTTAATACCGGTTGAAATAACTGGTACTAAAGATAAAAAAAATATGTGCGATATGAGATTCAAATTCAAGATCTCTCACCTCAGCCCTCACACGTATTACCATTTCATTTACCACACACATCTGACTTAGATAGAGATGTTTTTTTTAACTAACCCTAAAAGCATCTTTAGTCCCACTTGGTAACACCAACGAGACTAAAGTGTTTCGAGCGAGACTAAAATGTTTTAAGAGACTTGAACTTTTAGAACCGGTACTAAAATATTTTTAGCACCGGTTCGTTAAACATCCGAGATATTTGTTGTTTTGCCGACCGAGCAAAGATCAGTTGTCCAGTAGTGTGGTGTGGGCATAGCGGTGATCGATTTGATGCAGTTCTTCCCTTGAGGGGGTGGTATGTTTTTACTTTTTTATTATAGTCTCAAAGGATTATAATTTTGTAATTTTTTTCATGCTATATCAATTTGAATCCTCACATCTATTTGTGTGGTTTTTTTTTGGAAAAACTATATGCCAAGATCCCAAACGTGCTATTCCTGACGGGATCCTTCTTCCCCGACCCCAATCCCCCATGACGGAAGAGGCAGATGGTGATAAGGGTGACTAAATCCTTCTCCCCTGACCCTGATCCCCACGGCGACAACAAGGATGGAGGCAGATGGTGATGAGGACGAAGCCGTGGTGCTAGTGGCGACGAGGACCTAGAGGCGGAGACCAAGCACGAGGGACGCTGCGAGAGCTTGTGCTGCCGATGGAGCGTGCGGCGCAGTAGCGGTGACGCCAGGGGCTCTCAGCGATGGGCCGTGTGGTTGGTGATGGCGGTGGTGGCTGCTGCTTCCCCTGGGTCACCATGGTCGCACGCAGAGGTGGATGTTGAGCTGTGGTATGTGGAAGTTTCTAGAGGAAAAGGAGGAGGTCTCGATCTCAGTCTTGAGGAGGCGTTAAGGGAGGATGGAAAGTGTCGCCGTCACCAGCCACCGAGTGAGGACGAGGAGCATCGCCACCGTTGTCGTCGCTAGCCCACCGATAACCATTTCGATCTCTTCTTCTCTTCCCCTCTTCGGTATGGCTAATGTATCGGTCGGTTCCAACAAGGTATGAGTTTGTACCTGACAAGTATCAGTCAATACCTATGAGGTACTAGGCCTGATACCGACAGGTATCGACCATAGAGTATCAATTGATATCTATGATGTGACAGATATGACATCGATAGATATAAAGAAATCTGATACTTGTTTGGTGTCATCCCATGGTATAGCGGGTTATATTTTTTAAAAAAAGTGTGGTGTGGGCTATTAATAATCGCAGCGTCGCTACCACCGCGCGTACGCAACGCAACTGCTCTCTGATCGTCTTCCTCCTCCAGCCCAAGCCCCACGTACGGTACGCCTCGGGATTTGCTCCATCGCCTCCTCCTGCCGCAAGTCCACCTCTGCTCTCCCGCTCAAACATGCATGCCATCTTCCCTAGCTTGCCTTCCTCTACTACTTATACCCGCCCGCCCCCTCTCTCTCTCCCTCTCCCTCCCGCCCTAGCTTAGCTAGCTTCCACTAGAGCTAGCTAGCTGTCTGGAGTTGGACATCATCATGCAGCAATCAGCTGCCATGGATATGGAGCCCAGGGACCTCCGGGCCAAGGACCATCGCGCGTGCTCCGCCGCCGAGACATCTTCGTCGGTCGCCGCGGCGTCCAGGATCATCGCGCAGTGGGCGGCGCGCCGCCGCCAGCTGGCGTGCGACCAGGTGATCGACCGCCGCGACCGCGACCGCGACTCCGAGCTGCTCGCGCTCGCGCGCCTCCACGCCGTCTCCATGCTCGACGCCTCCTTCCTCCGCGCGCACGACGACGCTCGCGACGGCGCCCGCCGCGCGCGTCGTTCGCCTGAGCGCGCGCTCGTGCGGAGGATCGCGCGGGAGTGGACGGCGTCGTCGCGGACCTCCCCGCACGGGGCCGGGGGCGCCCAGCAGTTGGATCGGCGCGGCGAGGAGTTGCTTGGCGAGAGCGAGCGCGAGCGGGTGCGCACCGTGCGAGAGCGCGTCCTCATGGCCAACCAGGGCCAGAGCCACGCCCACGGTGGCGCGCACACGCCCAGGCTGCGTGGCAGTGGCCGACAGGACGTGGTGGCGCGCATGGCCATGGAGCGTCGGCGCGAGCTGCAGGGCCTCTCCGACCACCGCGCCGTCTCCGCCTTCGCTCACCGCGTCCGCATTCAGGTCACCTCAAACTAACCATAAACCTTAGCTTCATATAAGATTTTTTCCCCTAATGGTAATCTGATGAAATTGAAATGGATAAAGCTTGCATTGCAGTTTCATTTCATTTAGCAGAAACGAGAAATCAATGCGAGCCTTCAATTCTCACCTAAACCAACTGCTAATACTACGTTGTAGTAGCAGTTTGCACTTACCACCGAGATAGTACAGATGAGTTGATGCTGTTCCACTCTTGTCCAACAATTTCATGAGCATTTGCATGCTTTGTCTAGCTGCTGCTGCTGAAGCTGCAAAACCTGCAAGTAGGAGTATCATGTGAAGTGTCGGTATCTTTCAACTCTTTTGATCAAAGAATTATTTGCCATGTAAATAAATCAACACAACTGGGGTCCTCTGCACATGTTGATGGACCTGCCAAACAAACAGGGCACCTTTCTTGCCAAGTCCCCCACCTGTACTTACTTCATGTTTGGCACTCTCTTCTTCTGTACGACTGTACTTGCTGCACCTGCATTGCACATAATTAAAAGTTATATCAAACATGTGAAGTTTAATCCTTCATTGACTCAGAAAAAATACGCTGTTGTAGATCCGCACCATGAATTGTTTCAGCATTTGCTTTCTGAAACATAGCAATAGCTTATAGATCATACAACCACAAGTAAATCACTCAATATCTTTCTTATCTGAAACTGTCTTCTACTAGAGTAAACAAAAAAATTCAAGTGCTGATGACAGATTTTCCCCTTAGAATAATTGACATGACGATGTTTTGTTTCATGGGATTGATAATTGCTGTTTTACAGTCTTTTCTACGAGGTAGATTCTTCCATATCGGAAGCCCTATGCATGATGAGAGACCGCTCTCTATGGCAGACAGAGAATTAGGACAGCTTAGACAGAGTCATCCAGTCTCTAGATTCAGGTATGGCTTCCCTTGCTTGGCATCATCTGCTCTCATGTTAGTTTTCTTGGCTGTCAAATGTTGAACCTTCAACCTTGCTTTAATAGAGTTTCAGTTACTTAGTTGTCTTAAAAAGTATTCTTTGCTTGCGACATGACTATTGTAACGTCAGCATCCAGTAGATAGAAAGGATCACTTCTGGTCAAGTTGCTAAATGAACATTTTTTTTGGTAGTTGTTTTGAAATATGATCTTTTTTTCATATATTTCCATCATCATGGTGACATAATATTGTTGTTGACTAGGGAAGAAGTTCGCTCAAGAACAGAAGTTGCCACAAGTGGCCGAGCAACAAACCATACTGGGCCCGTAGATACTATTGTAGATCTGGTCTTACATGAAAATGATCATCACCAAGAGAATGCTACTCACAATGAAATCCAGACGCTTCAATCAATGGGAAATGCATTTGTAAATATCCAAAGAAGTATACCTACCAGTAATGATGTTGTCCAAAATGACTTTGGTCAAGAACAGCTTCACCGGTATGAAGAATATTCAGATTCACGGTCCTCAGAAGAGGCCAGTGAGCAATCTGATTCCTCCTTTTCTAGTCCATCATCTGACAACAGCGCTCAACAAGAAGCGGAAACTTATGAGCACGAGACTGATCTGCAATGGTCAAGAGAGACATCCAGTAGTGAAGACGGAGAAGATAGCCCCTTCCAACAAAATGATCTGCAATGGCATGTTATGAATTCTCAAGAAACTGAACCATGGAGGTCAGGTCCAAGTTTTTCTTCCATCCGAAATATTAACAGGTTCAGTCCTCCGGACGATGATGTGTATGGAGTCGAGCTCAGAGAGCTCCTAAGCAGGTACTTTTTTTTCCAAGAAACAAGAACATGAAATGGTATTTACACCTTTTTTGTTGAATAATGCACAACCAGGTTATTATATTTTGTAGGCGTAGCGTCTCTAATCTTCTTAGCAGCGGCTTCCGAGAAAATCTGGACCAGCTGATACAATCGTACGTTCGAAGACAAGAAGAGCATGATGATCCTCTTGATTGGGATTATCAAAGGCAGGGAACGACCACTGGTTTACTCAGCGATGATCGTGGCGAAGACAGGATTGATGAAGCAACAAATCAGGCTGTTTCTGATGCCAACCAGCCTTCGATTCTTCCACAGCAACGACATTGGCAGATGGAACTGCCTCATCATCATCATCATAACTGGAGTCAACAAGCCATGCGTCATTCTGAATTTGTGAGCTTCATTCACCCTTGCTGAAAAGTTTCAGATTTTCAGTATGGTTCAGACATAGTACAGCATATAGGAGTAGATAGATAAGCTTACAATGACTGGAAGCAATGTGTTTGGCAGGACTGGGATGCCATCCATGTTCTGCGAGATGACCTGACCGGACTACAGCGAGGGATGACCAGCATGCAGCAGATGCTAGAAGCTTGCATGGAGATGCAGATGGAGTTGCAGCGCTCCATCAAACAAGAAGTTTCTGCTGCTCTGAACCGCTCACTAGCCTTTCCTGCTGGTCGGTAGTTGATCTCTCAACCTGTTTATTGTCCTTGTTGGTACACCTGACCAAATCACTTCAGTGTACATGTCTGACAAAACTGATATGATTCCTTGAGCTTAACAGGCGAAGAAGGGATGTTAGAGGACGGATCAGAGTGGAAGCTAGCGAGGAAAGGAACATGCTGCATCTGCTGTGACAGGCAAATTGACTCCCTTCTTTACAGGTTGGTGCTGTACTTCTCTTTCAGAAACTAGCTAACAGTAGAATGATCAATGATGTATTGTTGCTAGTCATGACTGACAAAATGAACACCTTGTTGTGCTTGCATATGATCAGATGTGGACATATGTGCACCTGCTCAAAGTGCGCGAGCGAGCTGCTCCACGGGGTGGGCAAATGCCCACTGTGCCGTGCGCCTATCGTGGAGGTAGTCCGAGCTTACTGCATAATGTGACACACAGTTACTGCAGGCCTAATAATAATATCGAAGAAGAAGAAGAGTACTAGCTTTGTCGGACTGAAGCCTTTCGGTTTTGGATGCTGGAGTTGTACTACTTTACATTATTAGGGGTTTAATTTAGGAGATGCTACTACGAGTAATTGTGAAACCACTATAGTATGTTTTAATAATTCTAGTGCCTGACAAAGCATCCATGCTAATGTAATGTGCTCTTGTAGGAGTAACTTGTAATCCAGTAGCCTTGCAAACTCATTAATGAAATAAGTGACCCTTGAGATCGATCATTAGCAGTATTCATCACTTCTCCGTTGTACCATATTCATCCATGCCTCTGTTGAATCTTCTTGTTCTTTTCCTTGTTTTAAGCTGATTGATTAATTAATTAATGATGGATGGATGGTAAGTTGGCGATAATGCTGGGATCCACCGGATCCTAGGCTTGTGAGCCAAGAGAAGAGAAGAGACTACTACGAACTTAGTGCGCAAGGCGAGACGATTGGCGAAGCAGATGAAGATGCAGATGATTGTTATAAATAAATTTACTCCGGATCTAAATTTCTTAGCTTAACATATGATCACCAATTCTCGGAATTAAGATGATTACTGACTGAATGAATTGAATATATTAAAACTGATACCTTTAAATATTCTTGTTCTTCTCTTTTTCTTCTTCATCTTTACTCTTGTGAATTTCTTCTTCTTGATTTATCTCCTGCACAGGACTCTCCTCAATGTCTTCTCTCCTTTTTATTTGTATTGGTGGGGCTCGGGGATAATCCAGATAAGATTCTGAGTTTGTTATCACCGATCACGGTAACGCTTTATCTCTATTTTTTATTTTTTTTATTTGTTTCTTTCTTGTTAGGAAAGAGAAAAGTGAATCTGATCTTTCCCTGATTATCTGAACAACAACCGATAAAATCAACCAACTATGATCTCACGCTGCTCGACCCTCTGCCGACGCCCTGCCAAAGTCGGCTTCTTCTCGCCTCCGTCGCCACTCCAATTTCCACTTTCCAGGTCTCTTCTTGTTGCCTCCCTCCTTTCCTTGGTGTTCAGTGTTCTTACTTGCTTCCTAAATTTGTGCCTTGGTCTGTAGGGTAAACTACTTTTGGATCTGGATGTATAGCATGTTTACTGCGTTGGATATATTAGTTATATCTACACCTTATTAATTTGAGCTGATGGTTGCTAACAGATTAATTGGCCTATTATTATGTACTACTCAGTATATATCAGTATATAAGCATGTTCTTGTGTGATAGATTTGCTTTTGGACCCTGCTCGAGTAAGAGCGTGCAACGCTACTCGGGAACTAAAACTGACAAGAACAAGAGCAGCGATTTGATCATTCAGCCTCAAATTAACGATGTTACAGAAGAGAGCAACCAGAGGCCTACCGATACCAATGAGATCAACCCTACCGTTGGCGTGTTTGGGGAACATTTGTTATGGACTGAAAACATTTGTCAGCTTAGCAGCCACCGTGATGGCACTATATACAACAACAAGCTTTATTGGAAAAATAATTATCTTATCGATGTCACTAACCGTGAAGAGAGTAAGTGATATTATTATTTTAACCTCGCTCTTTTCTTATGCTATATATTATATGGATTTTTGTTCTTATTAATTGCCACATTAGCCAAGCCTATATATGTGATTTGCAAAACTGGTCTTAAGGTTAAGTTGCATCATTTTTGTTCCGTTATTTTTACTAGACTAGAAAAAATGCCCGTGCATTATAACAGGTAAAGGCATTTTTTCTAGTATCTTCTCTTTCCGTTTCTCTCTAAATCGGAGCGAATCTGCATCCAAATCATCGCAGCCCAACTCGGGATAAAAACGCGCACATTGATGCCGCTACGGATGATAAAAAAAAGCTATGAAAGCTTTACATATTTTTTAATTATTAGGTATAGATATAGATTATTACCTATGGCATAACTGGCTCTAAGTATCTATTGAATTTGTAATGCGACCAGGCAAAACCAGATGCTTTATAACTATCTCAGATTCAGAGGTTCACATGATGTTGTTGGGGTGTTGGAGCCGACCGATCCGTTTTCTAAGTAAATCTGAATGAGTCATGCCACTATTATCATGGACAATTAATTGAGGTCAATTGAAGGTGTGGCCATCAAGATCTCAACAAAATAAGTTGGAGTGCATATTGCCACCAGTCCTCAATCCCTCAACTGCTACATGCATGCATCACCATCTGCGCTTCTTCTCAGCCAAACATGCTGACATGGACAACACCGAATTAAGCAACATCGATTCGTAACAAACTCCAAGCTCGTGTCCAGCCTTGGCAACGACGTACTCCCCTTCATCTAACACCAACAGTTAGCGGATCAAGCAGTTTCTGATGGCCCATGTCGACCGATCATCCTCATCCTAGCTAGAAGAACTCAAGGCGGTGGATATTGCAGCGGAGCGATGAGAGCTAGCCGAATAAGGAGGTTGGCATCCATGTGCATGCATCAAAATCCCAATAGAATTATAATCACAATAACCAAGATATATGCTCACAGGCGACGGAGAAGTTCTCAATCAATCTCTATCTACTCTTTCAATATTGCTGCAGGGCAACTTGTCTAGTCAAGTGTATGTATGTGCAGAGACAAATTTATATGCAATGTTGTAATATGCGGCGGCACGTAAGTACGTGCACTACTACAGAAGCCCTTATAGGGGACGGCTTGTAGGGGCTGGTTTATTTAAAACCAACACGTATTGTCACGCCCGGAAATTCACGAACAGGATTTCCGAAACTGATTGTGTATTAAAACCCCTGTCCAGGACCAGCCAGGGTACACAAACGACAAAGTTGACATACAGTTCCATGTCTTACAAACAGAATAAAAGTCTTACAGAAATACAGCGGAAAAACGAAAAGACAAACTAAACTAGAACGGGACTCTTGCAGCGGGCTGGCACCATTCCACAAGCATCCTCGACGGCGGACGAAGCCTACTCATCTGAAAAGCCTCTATCGGACGCATACTCCTCTTCTGGTGTGGGAAAAATTAAGCAAGACTGAGTACTACCCACTGTACTCAACAAGTCATGCCGGAAAAGGAGGCATGATGTAGGGGTTTTTCGAAGGAAGGCAGGGGTTTATTTGCATAAAGTAAGCATTTAAAATAATAGTTGAAAGCAGTAGTAAAACGTTGAATTAATTGAACAATATTAAACCATCACTGTCCAACGCTACATCTACGTTGCGACAGGCCCAAACCAACCACCTGAACTAAACCAGTTCCAGTAATTCCAGTTATTAAGAAAGTGAGACTAATCACGGTGAATCTGGTTGATCGCCCATAACCGCGGGCATGACTATTCGAATAGTTCTACTCTGATCAGAGGTGTACATCTGTACCCACAAGACAGCCTTAACATCATGTCAACCATGCGTCGCGATACTGGAGAGTACCCGAATAGAGACTGTGACAGGACCCTTCGCATAACCCCCTCTAACCAATCGTACCACACCACAAGTTTCGCCCCCGCTCCCTATATCCAGTAGCGCGCAGCCCCCCCTCGTGCCACGGTGAATCCGGCAGCCGATCAACGGGTAAATCCCCCGCCGACCCAATTCCATCACGCCCACCCTAGCCTGGGTACGTCCGCTAGAGACAGGCTACACTACAAGTCCAGCCGTTGCCCACGCTGGCTTGTGGTACGCACGGTAATTCTTCCAGGGTTTCCCGCGAACCGGTCCTTAATTGCCATGGGTGCTTCCATCAAAACCATGCACCCACAGCCCACCATTAGCATATTTTAATTAAATATTATTACCATGGTGGCTACTACACCAAAGTGTCACCATAGGGACTACATTAATTAATTATTTAGCGTGATCCCCTTTAGTGAGCTAAGTTAGCTAAGCATGGCTAAGCACTTCTAAAATCAGCGAACAATGAATTAATTACCCAAGCTATCAAAGGTGCACGATAATCAATATAATTGGCTGAGTACAATAGGTAATAACCCACATGAAATGACATTGCGAAATAATGCAGTGTTTACGGAAAAAAATAAGACATTTGTAAATATAGATACAATATGATCAATGTGAAGCATGGCTTGCCTTGCTCTTGAGCTGAAGCTACCTCTGCGACGATCTCGAAATAAACGGGCGCGTCGGAGGTATCGGAATCTACGCAACAAACAAAACAAACAACAATACATGCTATAAGTCTACTGAAACAAAGCACAAAAGTATTTTTAATGGATTCTCTGCATTTTATGAATTTAATGAAATTTGAATGGACTTAAACGGAGCTCGGATGAATTAGTTATGAATTTTTAAAGTTATCTATGTTTTTACTATAGAAAGAAAAGCCTTAAATAATTTATTGCACAATTAATCCCAGGGCTGGCGTCATCAAGGGGCGGCGGCCGGTCCACCGTGGACTAAGTCCATGGGACCCCGGTGGCGGCGGTGCACCACGTGGCACACACGTGGCGCCGACGCGGCGGCCACGGGGCAGCCACGTGGACGGCCACGCGGGACGGAGGGGAGCGGCCGAGATCGGCCCAAGTGGCCGATCTAATGGCCCAGGGCGCGCGAGCGGCGGGCGGCCGGGTGGCACGGCCCCGAGCTTGGCCAACTCAACCATGGCACGTGGCGGCCGAAGGCGGCGGCCGATGGCGCGACCGGTGGCCGGAGGTGGCGGCGCAAGGGGTTGGTGGTGGCGCGGGCGCTAGGAGGCACGGGAGCGACGGCGAAATGGGGAAAAAAGGGGAGGAGGACGCGACGAACGTTTATATGGGCGCGGGGAGGAGAGATCGTGGCCAGGCGCCCGCGGATTTCTCGCTGGAGTAGGGAGAGGAGAGAGGGAACGGCCGGGATTCGAATTCGAATCCCGCTCCTCTCGGTGCGGTGGTTGCGGGCGGGGTGGACGCGGGTGGGGCGCGGCGTGGGCGCGCACGTGCGCGGAGCACGCGGGGCGCGGGGGAGTGGGCGGAGACGGCAGCCGGAGGTAGGGGACGACCCCGACAGGTGGGGCCCACTTGTCGGTGGTCCGGACCGGGGGGGCGAACGGGCTTCGCGGCTGGGGGGCGCGGCGCTAGCAGGCCTCGGCCTGCGGCCGGCCCGCGAGGGAGGAGGAGGCAGGCGCGAGGAAGGGGAGAGGCCGGGCGGCTGGACTGGGCCGACGGCCCAAGAAGGAAGAAGAAGAGGAAAAAGAAAAAGAAAAAGAAAGGAAATTTTCTGGGATTAATTTAAATCCAAATTTGATTTTAATTGGTTTAAAATTATTTTTAGGGCTCTGAAAATTCCACTAAAAATCCTGTTAATGTATTTTGACATGGGGAACTCAAGAAAATTCCACCTTGCCATTTCCACTTCTTTAATGCATTAATTAATTGGATTTTCCTCCAGATTAATTAAAGAATTTCTCAGATAAATTATTAAACTTGATTTTTACGATTTGGGGAAACTTCGGGATGTGACACGTATGGACCTTTTTTTCACAATATAGAACTGACACCTTTGGTAACTATAAATGTCGGTTCTAGAGAAAAAACCAAAACCAATATTATAGATGTCGGTTTTCTAAAAGAATCGGTACCGATTAATTTTAAAAGTAGAACCTATAATAATAGGTTACTAGAAAAAGTGCCCGTGCATTGCAACGAGAAAAAGGAGAAAATTGAGGAAAAGTTGAGAAAAATTTACATTGTGTAATTAATTGAAATACAAATTTCCTGAAATATTTAGGTATTTTTTAAGTAGGTAGGTGTATAATTAAATCAATTTACAAGTAAAGTAAGTGTGAGAAATAAAATGATATGGTTGGATTTAATTTTTATTAAATTAACCATGATTAATAACACTCTTTGAAAATTTTTTGGAATTTCTAGAGCTTAAATATGAATTTTCATAATACAAACATCATTTCAACATTTATTTAAATAAAAATCTTTATTTCTCTCTGGGCCATTTTCAGCCCATTTTCTTCTTCAGCCTGCAACCGAGCCAGCCCGCTTTCTTTTCTTCTCCTCCCCTCCGCCTCAGCCCGCAAGCAAGCATCCAGCCCAGCGAGCAAACTAACGTCTAATTAGTCTCCCCAACTCCTCCTCTCACTGCCGTGTGGGCCTCAACCGAAAGTATAACCTAAGCGTTGTGTTGGACCCATTGGCCCGCGCATGGTCCGTCAAGCGTGCGCGGCCTAGCAGTGATGCGGCCCGGCGATGGAGGCTGGCCCGATGCGGGATCGATCTGAGCCGTTCGTTTTGATGGACAACTCAGATCAGTTCCAAATCAATCAAAATCGCTTGTGCCAAAAAAACCCTAACCCTAATTCATTTTCCCCTCCCCTCCCCCCACCGTCGGTCGCCTCTCCCCACCGGCGCCGCCTCTCCCTCTCCGCCGCTTCCCCTCCCCCTCCTCCCACTGGCGGCGCCTCTCCCCCTCCCCTGTCCTCTCCCCACTGGCGGCGTCGCTCCCTCTCCCTCTCCTCCCGTGTCGGCGGCACGGCGCGGTGACGGCGGCGACGGCCGTCCCTTCCCCACTCCCTCTCCCTGTCTGCCTCGACGGCGGGGGTACGGCGCGGTGACGGCCATGGGAGAGGACGGAAGTGATGCCACTTCCCGTCGAAGGGCCGGACACACCCGTTCGGCTCCCACCGGTGGCTTAATGCTCCATGAATCCGATATGTGATCTGAATTGAAATTTCCCGTTCATTCTCTTCTGGGTAACCGAAAGTGACTCCGTGTGCGAGCGCCGACGGACGAAAAATTTAGGTGACGAACGAAAAGTTACCGATTTTTCAAGTAGTTATAAGATAAGATAACATAATATAAGATTAAGGTAAGATTAAGATAAGATTAAGATAGGGGCTGGTTATTAAAAAACCGGCACCCCCGTAAAACTGGTTGACGGCCGAACCTTATCCAATCGCACACCCAAGAGCCACGCCCCATCGCTCTCTTCCTTATCACTCAGCGCCCATGCTTTCTCTTCCTCCTCGCGTCTTCGTCCGCGCCCTTCCCCTTCCCCTTCCCCTTCCCTATTGGTGGCGACATCCCTCTCCCCCTCGTCTTGCCGACACGGCGCGACGACAGCGAGGACAAGACGCGAAAGTCGTTTCCTCAGCGCGGTGCGGCGACGACGGGGGTACGACACGAAGACGGCGGTGACGGGCATTCCTCCCCATTCCCCCTCCCTCTCGAACTCTTTGTTTCTGTCGTCGGATCTGGGGGACAGTGGTAGCGGGGACTAGGGCTCAAGGGAGACGACGGCAGATCCGTGAGGACGATGACGGCGGTGGTGTGGTTGGTGAGTTTAGCTCGATCCGCTATTTCCTGCGTGTTCTTTGATCCGCTGATGTGTTTGATTCGTCGATTCATTGTCTCATGATGCGATATTGCTGCGAATCCATGGGGATTAGGTTTATTGGGGATCAAATTCATGAGCTTTAGATTAAATTTGGCCTTTTTGTGTTTTTTTTGTTGTCTCATTGATTGATTTATTTGGGGATCTAGTTTGGGGAGTTTTTTTAAATTTTGAAGACAAAATCGGACTCAAATGATGGGCGATCGGACGACGTACGAAACGGATGAATGGAAGCCTATTACTAGCAACTAGCAACTAGCAATAGCAAATTGCCTGTGCATTGCACGATCTCTTGATATCTTGCATTGGAACGTATATGATGTAGCTTGTGAATATATTTTTACATGTGAGGGTTTGAAATAAAAAAGATTAAGAAGATTTTTTTCAACTGTATACAGAAAACCAGTATTACTATACAACAGAATTGACAACTGAAAGAAAAAAAATAATCGTGAACTTCTTCTCTGTGAAGTACATTTCAGCCATACCACCATCCTTGTCCATGAGCATGCTCTATCTCATCTCTGACCTTAATGCATGGGGGAATTGGATTGGATGGTTGAAAAAGCATGCATGCACTAATGTTTGCCACAGTAAATACGTAGGACTACAAAACTACATGTTGATAGACGATCCATTTATCTTACCCTCCGATCGGAGGCGGTTGGAGGTCGCCAAGCCGGCGCTCATGCATTGGCTCGACTTGCCCATGCGCACGCGACCGTGTGCCTCCTCGACTAGCTCTTCGTCTAGCCCTCAACGGTCCTTGGCCACGAGCCCATGAGCGTCGTCTGCAACCGCGAGCGTATACGATGCATTATCATCATTGCGGACGAGGCCTGGAGGCCATCATCCTGAGCTACCCTGTCGAGGTACGCCCATTGCAGCCTCCATGCGCACCCATGATCGCCGCTGGCTGCTATGCTTGTTCAGTCCGTGGACGTCGATGGCCACTCAGCCTCCTCCGGCACCGGCGTTGCCCGCTGCGGGTGTGGTGCAGCCCATTGGCAGCGGCGACGTGGGATGGGACGAGAAGGTGCTCCTTGAGCTCGTGGTTCGTGGCCGTCGTGGTTTTTGGTAGGGCCGAGCTGCTGGTATTCGGAACGCTTCGTGAGGCCAGAACCTCTCAAGAGCGCGGCATCGCGCAGGAACGACAGAATAAGAAATAGAAAAGAACGTTATCAAACCGACTAAGATGCGTGATCGGGTCATCAGGATGAACATAACAACGGGCGACAGATCGACGAGACGAATCTTGTCTCGTCTCGCGTCACGGGGAAACACATGACCAAGTGTGTGGTGTGTTGTTCCCTTACGCAGGAACCAGAATCGGATCTACATTGGTGTTCTGTTGTGCAGGATCAATCTGGTGTGCATCGCATAGAATCTGAGTGGTGAGTGGACGAAGTGCGAGTGCGCGAGCGGAGCAGAGAGGAGAGTTCGGCTCGAGTGCAATTTACACGGGTTGTGCCCACTCGACTAGGCGGACGAAAGCGCATAGCTGACGGACGAAAACGTATTTAGGATGAAAATTATGAATTTTTTAAGTAGTTTAGATTAGGTTTAGGTATATAGGTATAGATTACATGCCATATGCTTAAAGATGGCAACGGGCACGAAAAATCCGCGTACCCGCGGGCACCCGACCCGGCGGGCGAGGATACGGGCATGGATTTGTGCCCGCGGGCACGGGCGCGGGTACAAAACTGTGCCCAACGGGCAATTTTATACGGGCACAAAAATATCATGCCCGCTCCCGCAAACCCGCCAAACCCGCACTGACATGTGGGACCCTTATAGTGGAGGTATATAAACTCAGATTAGGGTTTCTACTCTCCTCAATCCTTAATTCCTTATCCAATCCAAGTATCCAACTCCCACCCCCAGCCGCCCGAGCCCCAGGCCCCCAGGCCCCAGCCGCCGCCGCCGGCCGCCCACTCCTCTGCCGCCCGAGGCCCAGGCCCCCAGCCGCCCGCCGCAGGGGCGCATCCCCTAGCCGCCGCCGGCCGCCCACTCCTCTGCCGCCCGAGCCCCAGGCCCCCAGCCGCCCACCGCAGGGGCGCATCCCCTAGCCGCCGCCGGCCGCCCACTCCTCTGCCGCCCGCTGCGCGCTGCCTAGGAGCGCCGACCCAGCCACCGGGGCAGGCGGGTAGCGCACGCACGACCCCCACCGGCCCCGTCCTCCCCCGGACCCCACTCACTCCGGCGACCCCCACAGCAGAACGCCGCCGCCGGCCCCGTGGAGCAACTCCGGTGGCCTCGAGGCGGAACTCCGGTGGCCCTGCCCTCCTCGAGACACACGGCCTGCGGCGAGAGTCCGGCCTGGCACTCCGGCAGCAGCAGCACACACGCGGTGGAGTTGTGGACGACGCTCGCCCTGTCTGACCACCGTAGCAGCAGGCAAGTTAACTACTGCATCTATTCCCATCAGATCTTGTGTTTTTTAGTAGTTTTCTTCATATTCCAGATCTTGTGCTTGTGATGTGCAGCTACAATGGCAACCCCTGGTAGCTCTCAAGTGCAAACCTCCCATGCAAGTGTTGCAGCTGGTACTGAGGGTGACAAAGCTGTGGATGTTGTGCATGTATCTGAGGAGGAGGAGTGCTCTGATGATTATGATGGGCGGCCTTCAAAGAGAAAGTTGACCTCTGTAGTTTGGAATGATTTTGAAAAAGTGCGTGTTGATGGAGTTTGGAAGGCCAAGTGTAACCACTGCAACAAGAAGCTTTCGGCATCATCAAGAAATGGTACAACTCACTTGAAAACTCATTGTATTGTTGAGTGTGTGTGGTACTGTGAACTACTGAACTGTATTGTATGAGTGTGATTTGTGAACTCAGCTGAGAGCCTGAGATTATTTGTGTATGTGTGAACTAAAGTGAGATTTGTGAATGTGTTACCTTTCATGATGCTGTACAAATGTGATTTATTTAAAGTTTTATCGGGTCTGCGGGTATGCCCGCGGGCATATTTTGCCCACGGATAGCGGGTGCGGGCGCAAGGTTTTGCCCGTCGCGGGTGGCGGGCGCGGGCGCGGGCATGAAATTGATCTCGCGGGTGTGGGTTTAGGAGACCTGTATCCGCGCGGATTTTACCCGTTGCCATCTGTACATATGCTCGGCCCAATGAAGCCACATGTACAAGAAAACACTCTTAACAAGAACAAGTTAGTTTGACCTTCGATTTTTGGGGGGGGGGGGGGAACATTTTGGCATTTTTCATGCATACATAGGGTTAATAGATGATTTTGCTTGCGCAATGGTTACCTTAGATTTTTTATGAAACATTTTGGCAGTTTCCATGCATACATAGGGTCATTACACAATTTTGCTTACACAGTGATCTTCTTTGCTGAAGCTCCGGTGGAGCCAATGAGGTACTCAGTGGCCACAAGATGCAATCCTGATCAAGAAAATTGTCTATGCTTGACATGTCAAATGGTGCAGATTTTCTCATTGAAGTTGGCTAACACTAGTATAAATAGTGGTCCAACACAGTTATATGGATACATTGCAGCACGGGATTATGTGGACTCAATGCTTAATTATGTTTTCAATCGCAGAAGAGATGATCCCATCTCAGCCTGCAAGTGGGGCGGGTCGCCCCGTTTGGGCCACCGGCCCGTCCCTAAATATTGGCACCAATAGGTTTGTGGGCCGGCCCATATACTTTTAGGGACAAACAAGTCCATGAACCATTAACCCTAGGGTCGACCCTATCCCTCGCGCACCTGTGGTTGTGGATCGAGCACACTGTGCGTGAGGAGGCGGCGGCGGCGGCGGCTTCGGGCTCTTGGCTCCGGTGGACCAGGCGACGTGCGATGGGGGCGAAGGCGGAGGCGGCGTCGCACGCACCGGCGTGGATCGAGGCAGCTCTTGGATCGGTGGCGACGTGCTCCCATTCTGGATCGAGGTGAAGTAAGGTCACGCCCCTTCTCATTCGCTCTCTGCTCATGCTGTATGATGCCTCAAGTTGGCTGATATCCGTGTGGATGGGTTAATCTAACATTCCCAAAATCTAATGATATCGTTAGGATTTTTTTTTAAAAAATAATGGAAGCAGCAAGTTGTGTTCTTTTTTGTTATTAATTAGTGATGTCTATGAGCTTTAAGAGAAAAAAAATCAGCCAGTACTCAATCTCCTCATGATTTTTGCCACTTGTGATTGCTGAACATAAAAAACATTGTGACTAAACATCGACTTTTACAGTACTAGCCAGACCGCATATTTGCTCTTTCTATTCCTTGTGACTAAGTCTATATTTGTGAGTGTTGTTACAGATTTCAACCTCTTTTTATTCACAATTTTTTTCTTTTAGAAAGAAGAGCTTCTTGCCAAGTTCATTTATAATCGGATAGAGCCATATTTTCTAGATAATTTTTTGTCCTTTCATATGTACTGTCATGGATGCTGATAGGTCAGCCTGCTCCTATATAAAGGGTCAGTCAGAAATGTGATCTTTCTGGAGGCTAATATAATTACATGTTTCCAAAAAATTTCACAGTTTGTGAGTTTAATGGTACTGTACTGCTGAGATAGTTACTGTATAGTCCTGAATATTTGCATGTGGATGCAGTTCAATTTGGCTATGTACTCTTTCAGTGAAATTTGAATCTTGAATTGAGAAGTCTGAATATACATGATACTGATCTATTCTCGCAAACAATTGGTGTTCATCATAGGCAGATAAGAATCATATCGTTGCGGCAACACAAGAGAAGACACAACACTAATCATTCCAGATATAGTAGCAGATAAAAGAGAAGTATAGTACATATGATACACATACCTAGGGTAGGGGTAGATGTGGGGTGAGGGAAGGGGGATTGCGGCGATTGCTGGTACTGGCTAACAACGGCTGACGCCCTGTCCTCCTTCCCTCACCCCACATCTACCCCTACCCTAGATATGTGTATCATATGTACTATACTCCTCTTTTATCTACTACTATATCTGGAATGATTAGTGCTGTGTCTTCTCTTGTGTTGCCGCAACGATATGATTCTTACCTGCCTGTGATGAATACCAATTGTTTGCGAGAATAGATCAGTATCATGTATATTCAGACACATATTTTCGGGGATACTCAAATCAACAGTCAAGTCACCCCAACCCTTTTTCTTTTCTCTTCCTGTTAGCTGCCCTGCCACTGCCTGCCATCATCGCACACATACACTGATTACATTTTACTCAAATTTACACCCCTTTTGACACCTGTATCTGCCTCTGCCCCCCCTCTATTCGTGTGGTTTCGATGAAATGCCACCCACCAGGATGCATGCCACGTTGCCTTTCGGTTAAAATGCTATTTTAGACCAAAACGCCCCTGGCTATGGAGAGAGGGAAAAGGGAGCACCGAGCCGGACAGCCGACATCTCCAGCGCACTGCCTCGGCCCTCTCTATGCTCCTTCCCCCCTCCCCCCCCCTCTTTCTCTCTCTCTCTCCACAGCCAGGGGCGTTTTGGTCTAAAACTATTCAAAGTGATATTTTAACCGGAAACCAAAGTACTGAGTGGCATCTTATCTTGTGCATCCTAGTGGGTGACATTTCATCGAAACCACACGAATGAAGTGACATATTGTCCATTTTCTTCATCTGATTGTGCCCAAATGATCTTGATATTATAATGTCTCATAATCTGTCCAGGTCTTGGTTGGTGCCATTTCCCATACATACAGTTTTTTTAGATAATCACAATTTTATTGAACTCAGTCAAAGTCTGAGAATAACACTCCCGTCCTCTACACCACGACAGTGCACACAACCTTCCCATACATAAAGTATATATAGTGTGTTTACTTAATTTGGGGAGAATGAAACATTCACACATATTTTGTCATCAGTATGTACATGCAATGGAGAATTGGAGATGTCATCACTACTACTACCCCTGCTATGCAAAATAAACATCCATATTACCGTTTCATTGCCCACATAATAATCTTTAATTTGGAAATAAGGCATTGCAGCGAGAAATCCATGGCATGGGGAGGTCTCTTCTTGAGCTTCAGCCGACCCTCACAGGAGCAGCAGAAGTCATGCCTTGCAGCTGCTGGTGGCTTTAACTATGATGCACCTCTCCATGGTGCCTCAAGACCAATATCAGCTAGGTGATGTTCTTTTCTCCTGAAGATGAAGATGAAGATAAAGATTAAGTGTTTTACGTAAAACGAGGTGGTATTAACGTATGATTAATTGAGTTTTAATTATTACAAACTTGAAAAATAAATTAATCTGATATTTTAGAGCAACTTTCATATAGAAAGTTTTCGCATGAAACATATCGTTTAGCAGTTTGAAAAACGTGCCACGAGTATCCAAATTTTCATCCTCTTTTTTAGAGGATTCGAACGCAGCCTAAGTCGACAGCTCAAGATACTGAAGCAAGTGATAAAGCGCTTGTCGAGCGCGGCTTCTTCGTGAACCGTTCACGTGTTCTGGTTGGCTCTGGCACTAGCACCTTCAACCATGCCAAATCTGCGCTTCTCTCCTGGAAGTAAAGCCGAAGCCCTTGACTACAAATTGTTGTGTTGTTCATCTGGTCTTCATAACCAAGCAAACTGGTGTATATCTAGGCATTTGGCACTAGGCTGGGCAAATGTGGAACCCGACACACCGGTGAAGGCTGGAACAAGGTTCTGCATCTGTTACAAGGAGCTGATCCCTTGGGTCATGTTGCCCCTACAGATTGCCTATGTGACCGATGGCAATGGAAGCAACTCCTCAGGCCATGGAAAAGGCGGTGTTTTTGCATTTGGTAGCGGCACTCTACAAGGCCATCTGCTGGTATGCCGCCTAATCTCAAGTAACAATGAAACATAGTAGTACTCAGTTTGATCGGATTTCCTATACGCCACAGTTATGCAAAATGATCAGAATGCAGCCCAGAATTGAAGGTGCTTCACATGGTTTTTCCTGTATGAGTTGGATGATCATATATATTGGGTTCATTTTGATGGTTTGCAGGCAGGGGAGGAGAGGTTCTCGGTGCAGCTGGACGAAGACGATCAGGTGTGGTACGAGGTGATGTCCTTCTCGAAGCCAGCCCACATTCTGTCCAGCCTCTGCTACCCGTACGTGCAGCTGAGGCAGAGGCATTTCGCGCATCAGTCAGGGCAGGCACTGCTCAGGCATGTTGCCAGCCGCTCCAAGGGCACACGGTGACTTCCATCTGCAGATTTTTTATCTCGATCTCTTCATCAGTAGTCTTGCACTTGTTGTGTGTGTTCCTGTATCTATGGCCAAATCTGCTGCTGATAGCATTAGTTTGTAGTTTTAAATCAAATTGAGATGTTGTGGTGGTGTAAATTCAGGCGTGATTATTAAATCAAAAGGAAGAAAGAAAGATAAGCTCAAGGAATAGCTGAGGAAGTCTACAGTGATGTCTTGCAGGCAGCAGGCAAACGTCCTTTGTTTACAGTGATGAGTATGGATTATCTGTTTGTCCCCCACCTTTAGCACTGTGGAATACTATAGAATATTATACTAGTACTAAAGACATAATTGGTTGTCCACATTTCTTATAAGCCAAAACGGTTTATTATGAAACAAAAATTAATTTGTAAATAAAAATTTTTGTATATATGTTTTTAGAAACTTAAAAGTCAATATAAAAAAACTACGTTGAAAATATTTTAAAATTAACTTTATCATTAAATTTGAAAGTTTAAATTTTGACTTTTGTGTTTGGATTATTAGGCCAACCAATGGAGCCTGGATTGCCAACCTTTGCTATACAAGAAGCTGCTAGTGGAAGTAGTACACCTGAGTTGTGCATGCTGCAGTAACTGGTGCTTGATTTTCATTTCATTTCATTATAATGGTCAGCTTAGCGTTATTCAAGCAGATCCTATGCTCAGAGGAAAGATGTAGAATTTATGAAAGTTTCAGGGACATCGCATTCACTTGCTGACTTTCATAGTACTATATTAATGTAAGGTGAAATACTGTATTTGTCTGTTCACTCCACCCACAAAAAGGAAGCGTCCTCCGCGCAAGCAATGCCGCAATCCTGTTCCAGGATTTCTTCTTCCATATTTTTCCACATTTTTTTCTTTTCCATTTCTTTTACGCGCACGCTCCGGTTATCCCGTTCCAGGATTTTTTTTCCTTCTTTATTTAAGAGTATTATCACCTATTTTATCATGCGTGCGGTGGCTGTAATCACGTATAAAAATCATATTGTTGTTTCTCTTTTTCTTTTTCTATTAATCTATCGCGCCCCACGTTGCTGGGATATGTGTCCGATCCCGATGGACACAACCACACAAACGACTCTATCGGTTGGTCTAATAAATCAAAACAAAAGTTAAAATTTGAATTTTTAAATTTAATTTTAAAGTTAATTTTAAGATATTTTTTATATTAGTTTTTAAGTCGTTAAGAGCACATATATAAAAATTTTATTTATAAATTAATTTTTATTTTCTAATAAATTATTTTGGTTTATTAGAAAATGTGGACAACCTATGGAACAGAGACTAAGTTGGAAGGAAACGGGCCGGGCCGGCTGGAATACGATGACGAGCACGCACAGACGATCGATCGAGGACGATGCTACTGATACTATCTGGCCGGATTAAGACAATTACAGTGGTTGTTGATGACAAAAACAAAGCCGGCCGCCTGGCTGTAGCTGCAGGGTTAGCGCTACTTGCCATTTGCCGCCCCCGCACCAGCACCGCACTTTACGGTGTACGCCCTTAGCCCGAAATTATAGAATATTTCTTTTTTTTAAAAAATAAACTTGATAGCTTTTGACTAAAGGGAGCTATGTCATCAGGGTCGGAATACATTAATCTTGTTTAATTTTCAGTGTTATTTTAATTGCCTAAACAATATAACCATGAAGGTTGCCAGAGGACATCGGGGTCAGCCGGTCGGCTTACCCGATGGTTCTACCATAGCTTCGTCCCTATTGACTAATAATCATACTAACCCCCCCCCCCCCCACACACACACACACATATATATATATATATATATATATATATATATATATATATATATATATTGTCGGTGACATGGGACCGGGGGTATCATGACTAGAGGCTTGAGTGACCGCGGTCACCCACGTGGCCCGACCCCTCTGTCTCCCCGAGGGGTCGGGCCGCTCCCGTTTCGGCCCCGAGGGCTGGGGCGCCCCGACCCCCTGTGACCTAACCGCATTTATAGCGGATCAGACGAGCGCGCCACGCCACATTTAATGCGGCGCAGCGCACGCTTATCCGGTCCGTGACCGGTCGCGGTGTGTGACCGGTCACAGACTGGTCAGATCGCGGGTTAGGTGGCGACAGGCGGCCTGTGGCACGCCTCGCCCCGTCCCGTCAGAATAATGAGAGCATCTTGGCTCTCGTCCCTAGCCGGAGCCGGCGTGCTAACTCCTGGAGTTGGTATGTCAGTCCCGGTCAGATCCATTCCAGACTTCAGCGCAAGCATGGCAAGGAAGTCGCTGGCCATTGAATGAAGGTTGAAACGGGCGTCCACCGGGAGAGCTGGCGAGCGGGGCAGGAGGCGTGTACCGTGCCTGTTAGAGGTCACTTCCGGCTGTAGACTAGCCCTCATTGTAAAAAGAATGTTTCTTTTCTTAGGCAGCTTGAGGCCCATGTGGTGACCCCTGGCCAGATAAAAGGAGGCCCAGGCCTAGGAAAGAGGGAGGACTCCGGCGAATACGCTCTGGAGAGCAAACTCTCTTTGTATTGTTGGAGACCCTCAGATCCACCAGAACACAGGAGTAGGGTGTTACGCTTCTCAGCGGCCCGAACCTGTCTACGTCGCCCGCGTCTTGTGCGTTTCCTCTCTCGCTGACTTTCCTCAGATCGAGGGCGAAGAACCTCACTTAGCGCCCCCGGCCGAACCGGCAAAGGGGGGCCCGCGCGGTCTCCCGGTGAGGAGCGTCACGCTCCGTCATCTGGCGCGCCAGGTAGGGGGCGCGCGTGTCTTTCTAAGCCCTCATTCTCTTTCGTGTG
>BDMV01000003.1:240502-317224 GCA_008326285.1 Oryza officinalis | reverse complement strand
TGCAGACGGTATCGGCTCATGAAGGCCGATTGCAAGAAGCAAAAGAGGATCAATTTTGGAGTCACAGAAGATAATTTTGAAGCATGAGTTCCCATACTCCAAAACTGGGGGGCATGTGTTAACGACGAAATTTGGTAAATCATGCATTGGATTCAGAGTTAAAGCCGAAGCCGATTGGAGGAGATAAGCGATTACAGAAACAGAGTATGAATCGGCTGCAAGCCAAATCGGCTACGGTGTGCATCGGCTGAAACAGAATCGGACAAGGATAGCCGATGTAGCCGATTCCGATAAGGAGATGGCAGGATCATTGTCGGGTTCGGTTGATGTGCTTCATGAGGATTGCCACGTGCGGATTGAGTCCGAAGAAGGCAATTGTATCTATTAATTAGAATATTTGTTAGTTTCCTTTTATCTTTAGGAAAGTGTGTTTAGTGTCCCTTAAGGACTTTATGTTTTTCTTTTATCTTTAGGAAAGTTTCTTTCTTGTCCTACAAGGACTAGTATCTCCCCATGGGTATAAATATGTACACCCGGGGTTATTGTAATATCAACTCTCGATCAATACAATTCGGCGCATCGCCACCTTTTACTCTGTTACGGTTTCTTTATCAACCGGCGGAATTTGGCACCTGACGCGGGGCTGCATCGGCTGTCGATCTCCGGCGAAGGGGTAAGTCCAATGTTCCGTCGGTTCAGGCAATTGTATCATCTACGTCGGCGTCGTTCAAGGCTGCATCAGTACATTCGATCTCTTGGATTGCTCTGGTTTGGATGATATATTTGCCTGGCTATTTATCATATGTCTTCTGTTAATCTAGTATTAGCATCTCGATTTAGCTTTATCGGCTGCTTCTCGTTTTAGGGTTTCTGCTGGTATCGACTAAATCGTCTTGCTAGATTAGATTAGCTTAGGCATCTACCACCCTGAAAATCAGTCAAGGGCTTGATCATCTAGATACCGTGTTTCTTTACATACTTAGTGCTGCATCAGTTGAGTTTGACCTACTAAGTCGTGCTTAGAACCATGGATCTCTAGCCTGCTTTTTGATTGCCGATAAGGGTTTCATCGGGGTTTCAGCCGATGAGTTATCTGGACGTTGCATCGGCTTATAAGGATTGCATATAAGTTGAATTTAGCCGATAGACAACAAAGGTTTCACTGTTTAATCTAATCTTGTGGATTTTATTGGCATTGGATCTATGTTAGATTCACTTCATCGGCTATGCTATGAATATATATAATCTCTCTCTTGAGGTGTTTTTAGACATAAGTGATTTATACTGTCTCGGCGCCCTGTCCGATCTATCCCAATCACTTGGTTTAAATATATTTTGAGATTTAGATTATGTATCATTGATATCTACAGCCGATCGAGTATGTCTAACTTTCGTTTCACTTTATCAAGTCATTGCCGATCTAATGCATATTATCATCAGCCGATTGTCTCTTTGTCAAGTGTCAGAATCTACATTGAACACATAGCCGATAGCTCAAAACCCTATCGCTATCGGCTGTTATCAGGATCGGCTGGAATTACTACATCGGCTATGTTGGCCGATCGGTTCTTTGATCTGTCGTTTGTATATCTTGTCAGTTGCAGGATCAAACTGACTGGCACGCCTGCATCTCACCAAGATTTGGACCTGCACTGGAGCTAAGCAGATCTCCCAGGCCAGTGTGTGTTTTTTTGCATCAACAGTTAGATAAGTGTTTGTTTTTTAAAACAAAATAAGTGTTTAGTTGTCTGTCATAAGTGTGACAGGATTTTTCTTCTACAATATAGGTTCCACGTATTAACGATTTTGGTAAAGATCTAGTTAAGATTTTGATTGCCTCACCTTTAACAAATTTGACAAGAAAAGAATGATAAACCTAAGCAACCTTAATATATAAACCAAACAACCCCTATGAGATTTCTTCGCATTAATACATTATCATGTAGGACTAGCCCCTGTTCGATAGTGAGTTTGACTATAACGAATCTTTCGTTTATTATGAACACGTTTTTCAAACTGCTAACCAGTATGTTTGTTGGCAACTTTTTGACCAAGTCGACAATCACAATTGAGACACCTAAATATCTTGTGATGATATGGAGTCGTCAACCACTTCACCAAGATGGATTTTGTTGCGATATTAAAAAGTAGATGTGATATTAAAAAAAAATCAATTAGGCTAGTTATGTTGGAAGTAGATTGTGTTGCCTTAGCCTTAAAAGGGCTTGATCTTGTCTTCTACAGGATTTTCTCCACATCAAGTTCGGGATAGATACCAATTAGAACTCAAAGAATACCTCCTTAAGAAAAAAACCCGAGACCCAACGAAATTCGACTCAAACTCGGACTTAGCCCGTCTGACCAGCCACATGCCGCCGGTTAGACTGGCTCAACTCATACGGTCTGACCAGCCCATAGGTGACTGTCAGATTAGCTCCGTGAAGGAAAGCCAGTCCTTTCAGAATTTTAATAATGTTTTTTATTTTGAATCAGGTGTCAAATTTAGATGTTAACAACAGTATTTTTTAAATTGTTTATAGAAGTTTTTTCTAAAAAAAATATTCTTTTAATCTGTAATAATCAATATCAATTAATCATGTTATAATGTCGTGAAGTTTGGTAGTGGATTTGTGTGTCATGGAGTTGTGGCATCCAAACTCCCTACTGAACGGAGCTATTTCTTCGGCAGGCTGGTGTAGCTGCTGCGCTGCCGCCGCCTTGGTGTTTGTAGGTTTGCAGCATTCGTGTTGGCTGCGGCGCTGCCGACGCCAACCACCCAAACAGGCCCGTAGTATACTGAGTTCGGGACCTTGTCTCCAGGGCAAAAAAAACTAAGAAAAGTATTAACGTATAATTTATTAAGTATTAGCTAAAAAACTTTAAAAATAAATTAATATAATTTTTAAAACAATTTTTTCATTTAAAATTTAAAAAAACATATGGTTTAGCAGTTTGAAAAACGTGCGCGTGAAAAACAAAATGTAAAAAAAATCAAGAGAAGGACACAGCCTAAGTATAGCCCTCCAGATCGTATTCTTTCTTAAGAACAATCTTACTTTCTCTATCTCACTTACCCAGGCATTTTAAAATTCAATTCTTTAAATATTTAACCGATAAATATTTTATTATAAATTAAATTTTATATTATGGAAATAATATTAATGTATTGTCATTTAGTACTTTTATATAATTATGATTTTATTGCTACAAACATTATAATATATGAGAAATTTAAAATCAAAATTAATTTTGAAGACTATGCCAACTGTATCTTAGTAAGTGGGACGGGAGAGTACTACATTGACAGATGGACTGTGTGTTTCTCTTAGGACTAATGAAGGCTCACAAATGTCAAACACAGCTAAAATCATGAAAGAATTTTACATGATGGCATAAACAACACACGGCCGGTGGATGCAGAAACGTAGCAATGTACTCAGGCAGCCCCTGCTCTCCAGTTAAATATATTTAAAGTTTTAATACTAGTACAAAAAAAATTGAAAGAGTATCACCCTGTGTGTTTTATGATGATTCCAGATGACACAAGAACATCGGCGCCAAGCGTCCATGGATTCGTCACATCGATTCATACCTCTTGCTATCCTATTATCAGAAAGAATATCTTTCTTTCATTCACCCTATAGAGGTATCACCTCCACATCATCGTGATCATTCTTGGGCTCCTCATGCTCACCCTTTGAGTTTGATGTTGCTCCGTTCTCCATACCGGGCGAAACAGGGCCACGGCTTTCAGTCATGCTCATCTCTTGCACTGCAGGTGGATTCACAACGGTCATTGGCACCGCGCTGTTCTCTGCAAGCCGCCCCTTCCTTTCACGGTGCTCCTGACAATTAGCGCACCAGTGCAAACAGCAATGGACCATGCAAGGGTCACATGGAGAATTCTGGTGAAACACAACAGCGCAAGTTAGATTTAAGTCAAGCATTTCGTTGATTAACTACAAATAACTTAGCATCGATCAGAGCTTTTCACCAACACAAACTGGAAAGATAGCATTGCCCACGCAAGAATTCCAGGACCCAGCAATACGCTAATAAATACAACAAAACTATTCTAGCGCTTCAATTACATTAACAAATAAATCAAACCATTTGTACATAGGGAGATTCCTATGATAATTATCCAAAGGCTGCAGTGGATCCAAAATGACACGCATGATCGAAGCAGATCCACGAGACAACCAGGTTTTGTTCAGATTCCATTTTTAATGCAGCATAAGGCAACATTGCAAGGCAATATTGTTTAATGATTCATACAGGTCTCCAATATAACTAATTGAGCCAAAAATACAAAAAAGAAAAAAAAAGGGGGGGGGGGGGGACAAGAATCTTGCTCGTGTTCCTATATACAAGTCATGGGATCACTTTGTCTGAATGACGGTCAAGCGGAATATAGACAATGAAGCAGTAAAGGATTTCATATTTTCACCTTGAGATGGTATTTCCTCTGAAGTTCTTGGCGAAAGATGCCGGTATATGTAGCACACAACCACCAGCTGAACACCAAACCTTCTCCAATCAGGAATGACGTTCTGGGATCAACACCATGAAATATTGCAGTGAGAATTGCAAGCGCAATCCCTCCTTCAACAAAGACAGCATGGCAAACACAAGGCGTTGTCCAAGGGATATCCTCTCTAAGGGCCTCAATATTGCGTCCGAAAAGAACACAAGGACAGAACAACCCAGTTCGGCCTAACATGACAAGACAAAAAAAATGGCAGTTAGCTATCATTCTGTAAGGTACCTTTTCTGAAAATAATACTAGATATGGCACAGTTATAAATGGACAAAATAAATAACGGAGCACAATGCTGGAAATGGTATGTACATCTTCAACTACTAATCGAGCATTCAATGTTTTGTTGGATCATCATATGGATATAGAAAAGTAGACATGACAATACATTTCATAGAGGTAGATCGCAGACTGGTTAGAATGACGTCAAGTATAATACGCATAAGCGATATGGCAGATCTTAGCAGGATGATTTTTTTTTGTTTGTTTTAGAAAAGAAAGAAAAGGAAAGCCTGAAAAAAGCAAATGTATCGCTCTCGTTTCCATGCAGATATGAAGAGTGATGTAAGTAAGAAGGATGGGGATGCGCTGAAGTTGCTACTGCAACTGCAACTTAAGCAGTTGCATTAGATCCATGCGACACTGTAGCACCGTTGTAGTGCAGTGCTAGTGCAGCAAAAAGTATTGTTTTATTTGGGTTCTAGCAGCGCTTGTGGATCACGGTCCAGATTGCAGGCAGTCGCTATTGTGCTGTTGAAGTAACAAGTTGAGGTGATCTAAATCGAATCGGAAGTAAGAAGCAAGCAGTATATAATGGTGGACCGAGAACGATGAGTACGATAATGTGAATGGGGACAGGGGGGGGGGGGGGGGGGGGGAGGGGATTACTCTACATGTCCAAGGATGAATTGAATGTTGAAGCAGAAAATAAGAAGGGGGGCATCCTAGTCCTAGCGGTTGCAGATTCAGTCATCCTCTATATATGTGTCGTGGTTCGAAATGAAATTGAATGAAAGAAACAAAGAATTGTAGAGTAATTGTGAAAGTGATGAAATTAAAAGGAGAGGGAGAGACTAGAGGGAAGAGGGAGTTAGGTACAGGTGTGTGGATCGTCGGTGCAGGCGAAGATCCCGGTGGTCCAGGGCTCGTCGGCGGGCGGCTCGTAGGAGTCCGGCAGGACCTGGCCGCACTCGCTGCACCTCCTGCCCTCGAGCTGGTAGTGATCGAGATCGAGAGGAACAGAACAGATGAGATCACAACATAAGGAGGAGGCGAAGAGAAGATGGAGACGTGCCTGCGGGACGTGGACGGGCTGGTTGAGCTCGCCGGGGCGGATGTCCTCGGCGGCGGCGGGGGAGTCCTGGTCCCTGCTCAGCTTCACGTACCGCGACGGGTGGCTCAGGGTGGTCTCCTCCGCCATTGCTACCGACGCCCCCGCGAGCGATGGCAACGGTAGATTTGGCGGCGGCGACGGCGATGGAGACTCCGAGATCGAGATCTGGTCTCTTTGCCCCCCGCCCTCCCTTCCCTCATAAATCACAATACACAAGTCAAAGCATCCCACAAAGTGTTCACCACACATTTTTAATATTAATAACTCAAAATCATAACTAATAAATTTCTAAATTAGAGTGATTTCGATTAAGGAAAGAAATCGATTGGTAGAGCTGATCTTCTTCGTGATATATTTTGCATCAACACACATCTAGATTTTCAGTATACACATGCTAACTTCTATAATTTCAAATCAAAATGAGTAAAATACAATGACATTACTTAAACGCTCCATCGACATTTTAATGTTATCGGAGATGCACTCTTCTACAACGGGAAAGAGAGAAACCCCTCATCTCGGAAGATTCGGTCAGAGGGCGAGTAGAGATCGGGTTCGTTTCACTAGGATATGAAAACTAAAATACAAACAAGTATAAACACCCTACTCTTGTGTAATACCCTACAAGTATATAGGTTTAGGCCGCTTGGAAGTGTAATAACCTACTCTTGCATTTTGGACTACGAGGATACAAGCTTACTAGATCGACCTAATCTTTCTAGCCTTGTTCTTCCTAGGGTTTTTTTCTTTCTTTTATTCAATCAGCCCCCTTCTCAGTGGCATAACCTCTCCTTTTATAACTGAAGGAAGGGTCTATAGTGTCGTTATCACATAGGAAACAATTATGCTAAGTCTTGTTATTGTCTTCTCTGACATCTAGAATTAATGGAAGAATTACCACGGATGGCTACTTTTACCATGCCTTGGGCACCCTGTCACAAGGACCCGAGACACCCGGGACTTGCTTCTCTTGCCACGCACACCAAACCGAGCTTGGTGGGTCCAAGCCAAGTCATAATAGAGCCATCGCCTAACTCCTTACTTGGTGGCGAAATTATGAAACTGCTTACCAGCATGCGCCATGTCACTCTGCCCCTGTTGCTTTGAGCGACGCGGTTCCACTAGTGGCCTCAGACCTCGTCACCACCTGGTTGCGAGGATCAAGTTGTAATCTTGATCTGTAATTTTCTGGGCGCCACACTACAAACGGTATGATGATGTTACCTTTGATCAGATTGTTGGGCCCATCATTTTGCTCAGATCACCAGCTGCACCTAGTTTTTGCCTCGAGACGATAACTCCCAGGCAGAGACCTCCGCGAAGAGCCCGGGGCAACCAATACCAGCAGGCTCCTCACTAAGATTATCATATGATTTGTTTCTATCTTGAGATAATATCAATCCTCAGGTTGTGGTGTTCCCGAGCTATATTCTACTCCAATGCATGTATTATATTCGGGCCCCTTGGACAGACCCAGGTAGGGATGAAAACGGTTCGGAATATTTCTGGATTCCGGGCGTGTTTTCGGAAATGGAAAGTGTCGATTGGAAATTTTTTGAAAACTTTCGGAAACGGAAACGAATTCGGAATGTTTTTTCTCGGAAACGGAAACAAATATGATAAGACTATTATCCGTCGGAAACCGGAATCCGTCGAAAACTTTCTGGAAATGAATTCGTAAACTTTCCGGAAACAAATTTAGGTTTTTTCTCGGAATCGGAAACGGAAAAAATTCTCATATACAATCTCCACTCTAAATGTTTAGATTTATACTATGTATCGAGAAGTTTAATTAAATAGAGATATTTTTTTTGTCCAGTACTTTAGATTTTTTTTCCTAATGACTTTTTTTATTTCTATTAGGTCATACCATCCAAATTATAATTATAGTTAGTTATAGATGAATACAGTTCTTTTTTTCCAAGAAAATAAAATGTGCAACTAGTTGTATTATTATTAATTAATAAAAAATAAAAATATTGATTTATTGTCTTAGAAAAAAATGCTTAGCTACGTCTCTTTGTTGATTTGAGAAGGTTAGTTTAAGGGCTTTTTATATTTCGATAAATATCCGTTACCGTATTCGCTCCGATTCGTATTCACTCCGTTTTCGTATTCGATAATATTCGATTCCGTTTTCGTATCTGAAGTTTCCGATTCCGATTCTGATTCCGAAAAAAAATATGAAAATGAAAACGATAAAGGTGGTTTCCGTCCGTTTCCGAACCGTTTTCATCCCTAGACCCAGGCCCCGAACACACACACCGTGTTGTGTAATAGAAGTTCTCATCATGTTAGACGAACATCTCAAAAATGTCATTGATGAAGGAATACATGATGGACTGACTATACAAGTTCTATCCCAACACATGCGGTTGTGTTTTGGAGTATCTTTCAATGCTAATCTTGTAGGTCTAGACACTCTTCTTAACACCTTGTAAATGTAAATTTGATAGGTCTCCACACTCCTTTTAACACATGAAGTGTCTAACCATGAAAGACGTAGGTGCGTCGGGGCCCCGGCCGGAGCATGCCCCATTCGCAGCTTATAGATATTAATCTTATAAGTTTTCATACTCCTTTTAACACACGGAGTGTGTAATCATGAAGGACATAGGTGCCCCGGGGCCCGGCTAGATTGATCTTTCGACCTATTATCCCGTCATGTGTCGCAGCTGAACTAACGAATTGTGAGGGCAGCCAATCAGTTGGCACAAAACTAGCCAACATGAGAGAAATAAAAAGATAGATAGATAGATAGATATATTTCAAAAGGAAAAGATTTTTTGGGAAGCCTCTAGGATCTGGATGTTGTGCCTTTTTTTTCTCATGGGTATTTTTTTCATATGGATATTCTCTAGATTTATCTCAAAGGAGATAGATAATTGGGAAGGCTCTAGAAATTGGATGTTGTGCCTGTTCTTTTCTTTTGGCTATTTTTTTCCTTATGAATAACTTTTTTAGATTTATCTCAAAATTTAACACCGTCACATGACTCAACAAAATGGCTTGGGGCAAGCTAGCTTTAGAAAGATACTTCTACCTCTGTCTTAAAATATTTATATCTAAGATATCACATTTAAGACAATGAATTTGGACATATTTATCTTGAGAGAATTGTAAATATACCACTGCTCTCACCCTCTAATTCTAAATAGCCAATAAGAAAACACAAACTGCAAATTTGCCACTGCAACTGGTATGCGTACCTTTCGTTTGTCATTGCCATTTGAGCTAGTGCAAATAAGAAGACAAAAATAATTCATAAAACTAATGTGAAAAATAAAGCTGCACACAAGACCGTTTTGCCCCCCTCCTTGCCTCTCTCGCACGCAGAAGTCCTCGTCTCCCAGACATAGTATAAAAAACGTGTTGACGCCGAATCCGTACCGCCGATGAGGATCCGGCGTGCGGACACACGAAGGCCTGAGAGATCTGCTTAGCTCTAGTGCAGGTCCTAAAATTGATGAAGCGCGGGCGTGCCAGTCAGTTTGATCCTGCCACTGACAAAATATACAAAATAACAGAATAAAAGGTCTATCAGTCGATAGGCCGATAGCCAAAGATATCAGTCGATAGGGCAAAAACAGCCGATCGGCCGGTAGGCCGATGGTGCAGTTCCAGCCGATGTCGATGCCAGCCGATGTAGTTAGGGTTTTAATCCATCGGCTGTGTACTGAGCAAACATCTATATAGAAACGATCGGCCGACGATAACATGATAATATAGCAATATAATATAACATAAACCAATCATATGATAAAATAAATATTGATATGAAGATTGAAGCACATATCGGCCGGAGGTCCGATGACACAACATCCAAAAGATATGTAATAAATATTCTGTTGTCATCGGTCAGGACCAATCCCCATGTATAAAACTCGTGGGCCGATGCAACGTTAAGATAACTTATCGGCTGAAACCCCGATGAAACCCTTATTGGCAGCCAACAAGCAGGCTAGAGATTACAGTTCTAATCACGACTTAGTAGATCAAACTGAACTGATGCAGCACTAAGTATGAAAAGAAACGCAAGATCTAGACAATCAAGCCCTTGACTGATTTTCGAGGTGGTGGATACCTTAGCCAATCTAATCTAGCAAGGCGATTTAGCCGATACCAGCACAAACCCTATCACGAATCTCCGCCGGTAAGGCTAAATCGAGAAACCGAACCAGATTGACTAAGATATATGATAGTAGGCGCTTACGTTGCCAAGATCAGAACGCAGAAGCCCTAGCCCCGACAGCGCAAGCAGCCATAACGAGACTTACCCCTCGTGGGAAGGGCATGAACTCGCCGAAGAAACAAAAAGTAAAAGGTGGCGATGCGCCGAAGTTATATTGATCGTGAGATAAAAATTACATGAACCTCGGGCTTACATATTTATACCCATAAGCTAATAAAGATTCTAAGAGAATACGACTCAAACTTTCCTAAAGATAAAAAGAAACTAACAGATTTATCCTAATTAATAGATACAAGCCGCATCTCCTTGGACTCGGTTATCTCTGGATAAGATCTTTCCGAATCTAACAAGAATTCGACTGCTGTTGGTGGTTGGTTTAAGATAACCTCCATCGGCCGATGTAGAACTCTAGGCCGATACTAGCTTCGAGCCGATATGAACTTTGGTCCGATGGAAACTTTGGGGCTTACCAAATTCTGATGTTAACATCCGGTCGACCTCTTAGTTCACCGGTCCAACGGTCCAACCGTGAACCGAGTGGTCAAATCACAATTCAACATGTACATGTATAACGTGTGTTATTCGTGTGTTATTATTTCATCTCAAGTGCTTGTATGGCTTGGTGGTCAATGCCGATTGTTTCTAGCCTAGGGACCAGAGGTCGAACCCACTAAGCAGCACATCTTCTCTGATTTTTGCCAACCAAACCACAGCGACGTGCTCTTGACAGGCTAATTGGGCCGCATCAAGGCCCATTTCAAGATTGTTGTGACACTGTCCGATCTGACCAGTGCCGATTTAATGGCCGGTTCATATAAAAACCGTCCGGTTCAACTGGTTCAAAGCGGGTTATATGCATGTCCGGTCTTTCTTTTGAATCGAACCGGAAAACCTAGGTTTGAAAAGAAACTAACAGATTTATCCTAATTAATAGATAAAAGCCGCATCTCCTTGGACTCGGTTATCTCTGGATAAGATCTTCCCGAATCTAACAAGAATTCGACTGCTGTTTTTTCTGATTGAACCGTCGGTCCGGTCTGGTTTTTTCCTATGCTCCCAGAAAGCAGGACCCGATTCCCTCCCCTCTCCTCGAACCCTACATCCCCAAATCCTCTCATCTCATCTCTTCTTTCAAATCAAGAGCAAATCAAATAAAAATTGGTTGCAATAAAGTAGGAGATGGTAATGGAAGATCTCGCAGGGATGGATTTTATATATGGGGAGCGGCGATCGCGGCGGAGGCTTGTGAAGCTGTGGCAAACAACATCGGCGTGCGCGGCTGTATCTTGGGCAGCTGCAGCGGGCTGATGCTTCGGACTGCAGTAACACCAAGATGTTGTAGAAGCACCATGGCGGGCGGCAGAAGAAAAAGGAGAAGAAACGAGGCTCTGTTGCTTCAATTTCGTTGGCAGGATAACATTGTCCTAATTTTCATCAAAACCCACCTTCTAACAGTGTTAGTCTGATCTGGGAGTCTAATTGCAAGAATGTGAGAAATTTCAGAATTTACCACCGAATACACACTTCTTTAAGATATGCCACCTAATTCGTGCACCTTTCAGAATACGCCACTAGGATATGAATTTTCTTCATTCCGTGCCACTCCATTCACCCGCGTCGGTCGCGCCGTCCTCGTTCATTCGCCCACGGCGCCGCCCACACCTGCGTCGGCGTTTGTCCGCTGGCGCCGCCGTCGTCCACTCGTCGCTGCCCGCGCCCGCGTCATCCATGCCGCCGTCATCGTCATCCGTCATCAACCATGACGTTCTTCGTCCACTGGCTCCCGTGTCTGTCACGTCGCCGTCATCCATCCACCGGTACCTGCGTCAATCGTCGCCGTCCGTCAGCCAACACCGCCATTGTCCATCCACCTATGCTATCATTGTTTGTCTGCCGGCACCACGTTCGCCAACTGCGACCACCCACCCCGCATACTCCGCAACGGAGAAGGCTTTCCGCAGCGCTCCGGTCGAGGACGATGCCGACGCCCAACAACCCACCTCCGCAGACCTCGATCTCCACCTCGACACGCTCGTCTTCCTCCCGCTCCTCTTGTTGCTTTCTTGACTGGGAAGACGCGGAGGAGAGCCAGGAGGCGGTGTTGACGCCGAATCTGTACCGTCGATGTAGACCCGATGCGCGGACACACGAAGGCCTGGGAGATCTGCTTAGCTCCAGTGCAGGTCCTAAAATTGATGAAGCGCAAGCGTGCCAGTCAGTTTGATCCTGCTACTGACAAGATATGCAAAACAGCTGTTAACGACGGATTTTGGTAATCGACTCGGAAAGGAAAGAGGAAACCGAAGCAGAGAGGAAGGATTGAGTTGGAGTCGGACCAGGCTTCGTATCGGACCCGGTAACCGTATCGGACTGGGGAGGTGTTGCTATAAACAGCGTATCGGCCGATACGGATTTGGTTTGGTCATGGGCCGATGCGGGTTGTGAGTTGACAATGTCAACGTGGGCTTGGTCTGGGCTCAAAGTAAGCTTCAAGAAAGTTGCCAAATAGAGATAAAGCTCGGTTTTAGGCAATTGTATCTTGTAAATTAAGTAGTGTAGATCTAATTTGTGGCTTAAGTCTGCCGCAAGGACTTGTTTGTTAGTTGTAGATAAGATCGTGCCCTACAAGGGTTCTGTTGTAACCTCGGGTATAAATATCCCGATAGTTTGTACATGTAAGATCTCTCTCAATCAATCACACAATCAAATCAATCTACTTTCGGCGCATCGCCAACCCTCGCAAGAGGTCTTCTCCGACGAGTTCTTGCCTCCTTAGAGCAGAGGTAAGGACTCGTCCCCGACGATCTGCATCGTCGGGGCTAACGTGTCGCTTTAGACACGTTAAGCCTCGATGATGTGATCGTCGATTATCATGTCTTGAATAGTTTTGACAGGTATCTTAATTAAGCCTTGCCAGCAGTTTACTCGCTTTAGGGTTTATTGCCGACGATGGTTTAATTTTTATGCTTGGCCAGATTGTTCAATGCAGCTGCCATCCCCAAAAGCAATCGACGACTTGATTTTCTTTGTGTTAAGTTTCAATCACACTTCGAGTTGCCATCGACCTTAGTCCTGTTTTGAGATCTAACACAAAGCCTGTTTTCGGTTGTAATTAAGGATAGTACCGGGGTTTTAGCCGGTCTTACCTAACATATGTGATTGCTTTATGTTTCTTGCATATGTTTGCCACTTATATGTGCAGATCGGTAAGTATAAATATGTCGATCGTGAAGTAATCTTAAGATTTCTTTATGGATGATGTGTTTATATTGGCCGATTGGCTCGTATAAGTTTGCACTAGAGTACTAGCTGGTGTAGTTACCTTTGTCATCCTTATCGGCCGATATTTTTAGTTGATGTACACATATCAATGAAGGCCGATAAGATTAGATTCATGTCTTATTTATTTTCTAAGTGAGCCGATATAGCTTTGCCCTATCGGCTGGGCTATGACAATGTGTTATCGGTCTGTTGACCGATCGGCCGTTGTTTTCTGACTTGGTTTACTTGTTTCTTGTTGATTGCAGATCAAATCAACTGGCACGCTCTACTTACGACTAGGCAAGCCATTTGGACCTGCACTGGAGTTAAGCAGATCTCCCAGGCCGCCGTGGTAACGCGGAACCCGTTTGGTTGCTGGACGGGTCGAAATTCTGCGCCAACACGCTTTTGGCACGCCCGGTGGGACATCGATTTTCAACTTCACTTCCAGAGAGACTACGCTCCACCGTTCGCCAAAAGCTGTGTTTCGCCAACACGCTTTTGGCACGCCCGGTGGGACAACAAGAACACAAGCTTCTCACCAGCAACAAGAACACCTCGAGATGTCGAAGCAGGCCGAGATCGTCGAGGAGAACGTCATTCCCGTGACCGCCGACCAGCTCAGCGCAGAACAAAAAGCTGAGATGGATAGTCTGGTCGCGCAGTTCCAGAATATGTACCTGCAAACATATTCTAGGACTCGGCAGGGCACCTTGATTCAAAAGTCCAAGGTGGTCATGCCGAGTTCCGGAGATGGAGCTGGAACTCGGCGGCAGCACACGACCACACCGTCAAGACCGAAGATAACGTTGCGCCGACGTTGCAAGACCGAATCGACTCCGCAGTTCACTCTGCGCTAGTCAACCAGTCGGGGATCCTGGTGAACACGTTGACCAATACGGTCAAGTCGATCCTAGATGGTTCAATCCATCAGTACAAGCCTCAAGGCCCGATTTACCTGCCAGAAAATAAGTTCCCTGCCTATCGGACCTTGAGGAACGACCTGAGCACGGCTCAGCCGACAGCGCCGATGCCACCTCCATCGGCGCAACCAACAACAACAACCCTGCCGCTGGTCCTCACCAAGCAGGCGGGAGGAAGCCCTCAGCACATCACAGAGGAGCAATATGCGCAGTGGACAAAGGGGAAGCAACCAGTGATCGAGCCGATGCAGCAAGTTCCTGTCAACCCGACATCGGCTGGACAGCCTCACATCCCCATGCCTAGCAACCCTCCGCAGTCAGCCGCGTACAACGTGCCGCAAGGCTATCAGCAGTACACCACAGGGCAGTACGGCGCGCAGAACCTGGATCACCACTATCAACCGTACTCCCCCAGGCACTATCAAGCAGAGGGCCTCCAACAATCCTACCAGCAGGACCTCCCGCATCGGCCCGCAGGATACTGGGCTGACATGATAGCCGAAGTGATGCGAGATCAATTCGGCTTGAAGCCCAAAGAGAACTCTACAGTGTATCGGCACCCGTATCCCGAGGAATTTGACAGGGTACCATTGCCGGGCCGATACAAGATCCCGGATTTCTCCAAGTTTTCGGGACAGGACAACGTCTCGACATATGAGCATGTCAGCCGATTCTTAGCACAGTGCTGGTGTAGTTACCTTTGTCATCCTTATCGGCTGATATTTTTAGTTGATGTACACATATCAATGAAGGCCGGTAAGATTAGATTCATGTCTTATTTATTTTCTAAGTGAGCCGATATAGCTTTGCCCTATCGGCTGGGCTATGACAATGTGTCATCGGTCTGTTGACCGATCGGCCGTTGTTTTCTGACTTGGTTTACTTGTTTCTTGTTGATTGCAGATCAAATCAACTGGCACGCTCTACTTACGACTAGGCAAGCCATTTGGACTTGCACTGGAGTTAAGCAGATCTCCTAGGCCGCCGTGGTAACGCGGAACCCGTTTGGTTGCTGGACGGGTTGAAATTCTGCGCCAACAACAGCAGAACATATAACGTATTGGCCTATCGGCCGATAGCAAAAAACAGCCTATCGGCCGATAAGCCGATAGGGCAAAAATAGCCAATCGGCCAATGAGCTGATGACGCGGTTCCAGCCGACGCCGACACCAGCCGATGCAGTTGGGGTTTCGAACCATCAGCCGTGTACTGAGCAAACATCTATATAGAGGCGATCGGCTGACGATAACATGATGATATAGCGATGTGATATAGCATAATCCAAATATATGATAAAATAAACATCGATATGAAGATTAAAGCACGCATCGGCCAGAGGTCCGATGACATAGACTCTCAATAAGCAGATAAACAATAAATACTATGTTGTCATCGGCCAGATCCAATCTATATGTAAAACTCTTGAGCCGATGCAACATCCAGATAATTCACCGGCTGAAACCCCGGTAAAACCCTTATTGGCAATCGACAGGCAGGCTAGAGATTACGGTTTTAATCACGACTTAGTAGATCAAACTGAACTGATGCAGCACTAAGTATAAAAAAAAGCGCAAGACCTAGACAATCAAGCCCTCGACTGATTTTCGGGGTGGTGGATACCTTAGCCAATCTAATCTAGCGAGGCGATTTAGTCGATACCGGCGTAAACCCTAAAACGAATCTCGGCCGATACGACTAAATCGAGACGCCAAACTAGATTGACTAAGATATATGATAGTAGGTGCTTACGTTGACGAGATCAGAACGTCGAAGTCCTAGCCCCGACAGCGCAGGTAGCTATAACGAGACTTACCCCTCGAGGGAAGGGCATGAACTCGCCGAAGAAGACGAAAAGTAAAGGTTGGCGATGCACCGAAGTTGTATTGATCGTGAGATGATAATTACATGAACCTCGGGCTTACATATTTATACCCATAGGCTAACAAAGATCCTAACAGAATACGACTCAAACTTTCCTAAAGATAAAAGGAAACAGATAAAGTCCTTATTGGACACTAAACACACTTTCCTAAAGATAAAAAGTAAACTAACAAATTCTTCCTAATTAGTAGATACAAGCCGCATCCTCCTCAAACTCGGTCTTCTCTGGATAAGATCTTCCCGAATCTAACAAGAATCCGACTGCTGTTGGTGGTTGGTTTAAGATAACCCCCATCGGCCGATATAAGATTCTAGGTCGATACCAACCTTGAGTCGATATGGATCCTGAGTCGATGAGGACTTCGGGGCTTACCAAATTCTGGTGTTAACAGGCGGTACTTGCCGTCTACTCCTCGACGGACGGACGACGACAGCGCTAGTGAATGGACGTCGACGTGCGGCTAACGCGGGCACGGGCAGACGGATGGACGAGGACGACACGATAGACGCAGGTGGACGAAGTAGCATGGAAGGAAGAAAATTTGCATCCAAGTAGCGTATTTTGAAAGATGCGTGAATTGGGTGGCATATCTTAAAGGACTATGTATTCGGTGGTAAATTCTAAAATTTCTCCAAGAATGTTGGGTTCTATCTTTTTTTTTTGCAAATATACAATTACATTTTTTATAATGGTAAATTCATCGTACCGGTTCAAACCGGTGACAAATATGCAATTGACCCATTTATCTTTTAGGTAGAAATATTTTGAAACAGAGAAAGTAGATATTTCTCTGTGTATCTTTGGGCCTGTTTGGGGGAGCTTTTGGCAGCTGTAGCTTCTCTTAGAATCTCCACCTGCTAGAAACTCCCCCTAACAGACTAGATTTTCACCCAGATTTTGAGAAGCTATTTAGGTAGCAATATTTTGAAATGAAGTAGATATTTCTCTGTATATCTTTGGGCCTATTTGGGGGAGCTTCTGGCAGCTAAATACTCTTAGAATCTCCAGCTGCCAGAAGCTCCCCCAAACAGTACAAATTTTCACCCAGATTTTGAGAAGCTATTTAGGTAGCAATATTTTGGAACGAAGAAAGTAGATATTTGTCTGTGTATCTTTGGATTTGTTTGGGGGAGCTTCTGGCAGCTACATCTTCTCTTAGAATCTCTTAGAATCTCTAGCTGCCAGAAGCTTCCCAGATAGTCTAGATTTTCATTCAGATTTTGAGAAGTTATAGTTGTAGAATTCAGAAAATGAACTAGAAGCCTAGATTCTTACTAGCTAACTTTTCACTGGCTGTTTCTCAGAATCTTAAGCCCACAAACACGAGAAAATTGATGATTTGGGTCTCCAATCGTTGCACTTCGCAACTTTGCCCTTCCTATCGTGGACTTTGTAAAAATGGGTCTCTAAACATCATACTCTTGATTTTCATGCCCTTAAGTGGATTTGAGAGATGCACTCATGAATATTGTGCTTAATATTATGCCTAGAATTTTTAATTGTGTCTACATTATTTTTTTTGTGCTCATTTCTTTGGCTAGTATATTGATTTTATTCATTGTTCGTTTGCACAAAAATTACTGTGCCTAACGGATGACAAACTGCTAGCCTGCGCACTATGTACGTACATGTACATGTGGAGGTCTAGATGTTGACTAGAGGGGGGTGAATAGACGATTAAAAATAAATTGCACCTAATCAAAACTAACCTAAGTTGCTAGGTTCGGTGAGAAACAAGTCCAACTACACAACTAAGTTATGTTTTGCAATCCTAGGGTGATAAGGGCTCAAATATGTCTCTATGAATGTAAATCGCACAAATACAAATGCAATAAGTAAATGAGACGAGAGACAAGGAGTTTTTCACCCGAGGTTCGGAAACTCAACGGTTTCCTAATCCCCGTTGAAGCGAGCCCAACTCCACCGCTCAAAACCACGAAGCCACCGCAAGCTCCCTTTGTCAAGGGGTGGGCAAGGTGGGAGCCGGCCCACGAAGAGGACTACCCAAGTCTCAATCACTAGGCTAGTTATTCCTTCACTCCGAAGGTGGTGAACTCCAAACCACTCACAACCAACACCGGACCTTCTCCACAATCTCCTCGGAGAGGTCACCGGGCAAGGACCTCCACAAGTCGTCTAGGAGGCGGCAATCTCCAAGAGTAATAAGCAATGACCCGGCTCAAAAATGATCAAGTGCCATACTAGCTCTACAATGAAGAAATGCACTTGATTCTTGACTCAATTAACTCTCAAACACATCAAATGGATGAACACAAGCTCAAGGAGGTGTGAGAGAAAATGCAAGGGGTGTATGCAATTGTAGCAAGTGCCAAGAGAGATCCCTTACTGCCAATGGGGGGTATTATACCCCAAACCAAGAAAACTAGCCGTTGGGGTCGAAATCCCCCAACTCTGTTGCCTGCCGGTCAGACCAGAGAAGGGTGGCCGATCAGACCGCCCCTTATGTAACGGTTAGAAAACTAGTCGTTACTGTGCATTTAATGCACTGGCAACAGGGGAGGCCGGTCAGACCGTCATAGGGCAGCCGGTCAGATCGGCCCGGTTCGGTCTAATCGGCTGCGGCTCTGGATTGCGAGGCCACCGACGCCCAACCGGCCCAGTAAGGGCCCGGTCAGACCGACATAGTCCGGCCGATCAGACCGGCCAGCATACCACGGTCAGACCGGCGTTCATGCCATGGTTAGACCGGCCATGGTTAGAGAACTGGGAAGAGTTTAAATGCAAGCCAAGTCCAAATGCAAATGACCTAATGTGGCATTTTGATCATCTCTTTGTTTAGATCATTACCCCTCTTGATAGTACGACAGAGCTATAAATAATCTAGCAAGTTTGATCACCCAAACTCCTCGATCAAAAATAAAAATTGCTAGTTTTACCGTCTTTGTTCCTTTTGCTTTGCACCATCAATTTAATTCCCCGATGATCATCCATGGCATACACATTGTGTGATCCTATCTCAAAAATGTATAACTCAAGAGAATCGTTAGTCCATAATTAACGTTTGTCATTAATTATCAAAATCAACCATGGAAGCCTAGATGCTTCAACGTAAAGGCAAACTGCCCAGGCGCTCAGCTGCAGTGAAGCGTCCCGGTCCAGCCGCCCGCGTACGTACGCAAAATACAAGGAGAAATACTAGAAAAGGATGAAAATACACTTAAGGGCATGAAAATCAAGATTATGATATTTAGAGACCCATTTTTACAAAGTCAAAAGACAAAGTTGCGAAGCGCGACGATTGAAGACCCAAATCATCAAATTTCTCCACGAGCAGGGCCTTTGTGTTGTTAAGTCCAAACAATCATCCGGCGGCTGGGCTTCTTGTGTTGTGTGTTGTTAGGCCCAGGAAGGGTAAGCCAAGGCCAGCCATGGCGCCGCCACAAATGTATGAGCGCCGCCTCCTCGCCGCCGCCAACCTCCTCCTCTCCGCCGACGCGCAGGGCCAACCGCCCCACGCCGCCCAACTTGGAGTCGGAGTCACCGCCGACCTGAAGCCGCACCAGGTCGATGGCGTCGCGTGGCTCATCCGCCGCTACCAACTCGGCGTCAACGTCCTGCTCGGTATGTAATGTATCCTAGCTAGGGTTCCCCAATTCACTCGTCTCTGTCTCTGTCTCTCTCTCTCTGATTCCATTTCCATCTCTCGCGCATGGCATGCAGGTGACGAGGTCGGTCAGGGTTCCCCCTCCATTTTCTTTTCCTTCCCCGCCGCGCCGAGCTTCTTCTTCAATACTCCAGGCTGTCTATGTGCCTGCATTGGCATTCATGAACACGAGGAGGATCGATTCGATCCGTCTTGTTTCACCTCACCTTATTTCATCTATTCTCTTCATCAAACACTTTTCTGCAGCACCATGTTTCGTTACTATTGAGCCCAACCCTCACTCAAAGTTAATGTGTAATCAAGCTCATGTCATGTGACTGCTGTTTTTTTTTTCTTATGCCGGACGGATCATGGCCAGATGGGACTTGGCAAGACCCTTCAAGCAATTTCTTTGTTGAGCTACCTCAAGATCCACTCCATCTCACCTGGACCATTTTGTGTGTACCGTACCTACCCATTTAGGATCTCCTTAATATCTTGTTGCTTTGTTACAGTTTGGGTTTTGACACCATTGACCCTGGCTATGCTTGCAGTGGTATTATGTCCTCTAAGTGTCACCGATGGCTGGCTCTCGGAATTCAATAAATTTTGTCCGTCTTTGAGGGTTATCCAGTATGTTGGTGATAAGTTGCACCGTCATGATCTCCGGAGAAGGATGTTTCAGGATGTCCAAAAATCTTCCTTATCATCTCATTCCACTGTATGCTATTTTCTTCCCAACTTCTTTTTTTACTTACTCTTATGCCTTTCTCAACATTGCTGACACCAACTTCTTTTGCATGCAATAGGAGTTATCGTTTAATGTCATGATGACAACCTATGACATAGCGTTAATGGACCAAGAATTTCTCTCACAAATTCCTTGGCACTATGTTGTTATTGATGAGGCCCAACGTCTTAAAAACCCATCCAGCGTATGTAAAGCCTTTCTCTATTCATGTACATACAACCATAGTTGTTTTCTAATTGTATTTGTGCAATAAAAATAGTTCATATTTAGTTCCTGGCAGTTGGCTTACACCTTGTGCTTTTAAACTGGTCATTTTATCCTTTGTACGTTCAAAACCTGATCAAATCAAGTCCAAAGCTGAAAACAAAGGTGCTTTTTTGTGCAGACTTGTCTTCCCTTTTGGCAAGTGTGCTAATCTGGCAGGTTATCATGCACATATGCAGATATTAGTCGCAGAAGATCCAACCGATGATTAAATTTGGGTTTAAAATGAACATTAATGCCTTGATCCACTTAGCTGTTTTGTGCTTCATTCAAACAGAGGTGCTGAGTGAGAAATTGATCTGGTTTTGAAAATACAGGGGATAAAATAAACATATTCAAAATACATGGGAGAAAACAAACTCCAAATTAGAGGGACCAAAAATATGGACTTCTCATCTGCTTAAGATTTTTTTTGTAGTGCTGCTGTCATCATCTCCCTGCTGTTATGGATTGGCTAGGGTAAGGGTCCGAAGACCGGGGGATAGGGCACTCGCCCTCTAATAGCAGCGGCAGGGCTTCTCCCTGCTGAGCTAAAAGAGGCTTTGAGGCTTAGGGCTAACTTTAGAGATTCATTGATTGATTGATAATAGAGTACATGGGGTCCCTTTATATATAGGGAGGGCAGGCTTGATATCCAAGGAACTAATCTCTAGTATTATAGAAACCAATCCAATCTCTAACTTCTAATAAACCTTATCTCTTTCCTAACTAGCTAATCTCCTACCTTTATAATCCTAATTTATCATTCCTAAACTGCTGCATGGGCCTGGCCCATGCCCATAACACTACACCCCTCACGGACAGACAGCTCGTCCTCGAGCTGTCAGCTTTTCCTCTATGATATCTTGACAATGCTGGAGTTATGTCCATCACTAAGAGCTGAAATCTTGACAATGCTGTAGTTGTGTCCATCATTAGGAGCTGAAACTTGAGTGGGTCAGTCCTGGAGAAGAGCTTGTCCAACAGCATAGTGATCAAATGGAGAAGATCACAATACATCAATAAGATGAAGTAAATGCAGGTCTGGTTGAAGGTGGAATGTCGGTCGTCATAGTAGTTGCTGCCCTTCATAGGTTGCAGCACCAATGAGGCTGCCAGAATAGATGGTGGTAGCTGTAGAGGTGGGCGAAGGCAGGACAGAGCAGCGGTGCTAGCAGAAGGAAGGAGCATAGTAGGAAGATGGCGGCACAATGGATTTGGGTCTGGTGGTGGAATTGGTGGAGGCAAGGGAACATCCATTGGGAGCAGAGGAGTAGAAAAACAGGTGGCAACATAGATTGTAATAGTTGGTGGTGGAAGACGAGCAGTGGCTCTGTGGAGGGTAGGCAGCGCCTGTTGAAGCAAAGCAGGGGCGAAACAGGGGAGGAGGTGGGGCTGGCTGGGCGGTGCAAGGGGAGAAGGTGGAGGAGTGGACTGGTGGGTTGGCACGGGTGAAGCAGCCAGAGAGGGCTGGCGGAATTGCATGGAGGCCTCAATCGGCTCTGAAGTGCTTGTGGAGGAATCGCTGATAGCAACCGTCTCAGACTTGATCTGCACGTGGGATGCAGCTGTGGAGATGAATGCATGGTGAAGGAGGTCTCCCATGTTGGATTTTGGTGGAGATAAATCTGTTGTTGTGATGGAGACGGAGGCTGTGGAAGATGGCTGCTGCTTGCATGGTACAACGATGCTTGATGCCTTGTTCTGCTTCTCTTCTGTTAGCATGATCTTTAGCTTAGTAAGGCCATGTTGTTGAGGGAGAAAGTTGATGTTGTTGCAGGTGTAGGTGGTACCTTCGCATCCACTACAGCAGCATATGATGCCTCCTTTTGCTTTGCTGCTAACATGACCTCTAAGTCAGCAAGACCATCCAAAAATTTTCTGAAAATCTCTTTGGTTGATGGCAGAGGCGGTGGTGGAAGGGGTGGTGGTGGTGGCGGTGGCGGCTGTGGAAGACCGCTGAAATGGAGCTTGATATTTTTCTTGAGTTCTGGCCAAGTCTGAATTCCATAGGCTCGTTCAATCAACTCATACCACATCGCGGCAAACCCACTCAGGTGGCTTGATGCAATCCACCACTTCTCTTCCTCCATAATTTGCTGCTCAATGAAGAACTGCTTGATACACTCCAACCAAATTTGCGGATCATCCTCGCCATTGAACGTTGGGAGAGGTTCAAGGTGGCGAAATCTCCACATCCCATCGAAACCCCCGCTGCGCGCCATTGATGGTGGGGCAGCAGTTGGTTCTGATACCAAATGTTATGGATTGGCTAGGGTAAGGGTCCGAAGACTGGGGGATAGGGCACTCGCCCTCTAGTAGCAGCGGCAGGGCTTCTCCCTGCTGAGCTAAAAGAGGCTCTGATGCTTAGGGACTTTAGAGATTCATTGATTGATTGATAATAGAGTACATGGGGTCCCTTTATATATGGGGAGGATAGGCGTGACATCCAAGGAACTAATCTCTAGTATTATAGAAACCAATCCAATCTCTATCTCCAACTTTCTAATAAACCTTATCTCTTTCCTAACTAGCTAATCTCCTACCTTTATATGATTTATTCCTAATTTATCATGCCTAAACTGCTGCATGGGCCTGGCCCATGCCCATAACACCTGCACTCATTGGTAGCACTGTACTATAAATACAAGTGATGCAGTGATGCATGTATTGCTGGTTTAATTTCCAGTTTGGTTGTACAACGATGGAAGTCTACAATTCCCTTTTTTTGTAAAATCCTTATTTTTCAAGTGGCTGGAGGGCAAATTTAGTGAGTACATCATCTTGGCAGAACATTTGTAGTGTCCAACTTATTTACTAGGTTCTGTGTTTTCCCAGGTACTGTATAATGTCCTTGAGCAACGCTTTATCATGCCAAGACGTCTGCTACTAACGGGCACCCCTATCCAGAATAACCTTTCTGAACTATGGGCATTGATGCACTTCTGCATGCCCTCGATTTTTGGTACCCTGGATCAATTTCTTTCTACTTTCAAGAAAGCAGATGATTCATTGACAGGTATTGCTTTAAATGTACAGGGATTCATTTTTTAGCTGTAGTGTGTTACTGTGTTGCTTGGTGGCTTGTTTTGCAATCCGCGCAAACAGGCAAACAGCGCAACAATGCTTTTATGCTGGCTCTGAGCACTTTGTGCTTGAGTACCATCGATTCTGGTGATTTGGTCTTAGGAAGTCTCTTCCTTTGCTAGGACTTTCATAATCTCTTCTTGCTTTAAATTGTATGATATTTTCATAGGTACATTCCATCAAAAAAATACTTTCGTGTAGTTACTGGTCTTTAGATGTTATTAAAACCCAACAAATATTAGGAATTAGTTGGTTAGGGAAACATACATTTGATTATTAACTCAGTGCATAACGATTGGCGACTGGAAACCAAAATTCTTTGTGCTTTTTCAAATGTTTCTTTCTTAGACCAATTTTTCCACATCGACTAATTCACTCCTCAATTGTGTTTAAGTACAGTATCATATTCTTTCATGTGGCTGTGGGTTTTAAGGGAGTGCCTTTCTGTTTTCGACACTGCATTAAAACATTTTATAGTTCAAGAATTTGAGTACCTTGTTTGATGTCTCAACAGGTGGCGAAACTAATAAAACGAACAAACAGTTTAAGATCCTTAAACATGTACTGAGAGCATTTATGCTGAGACGAACTAAAGCTTTACTAATTCAAAGTGGAATTTTGGCATTGCCTTCATTAACTGAGCTAACAGTGTATGATCCTATCCTCCCCACCTTGCATTTCGTATCCTCTTTATTTTATCAACTCCATGTGATCTTTACAGGATGGTACCTCTGACACCCTTACAGAAGAAGCTATACCTGTCAGTATTGAGAAAAGAGCTGCAAACACTACTTACATTTACTGGAGGATTGTCTCGCCACCAGTCTCTGCAAAACATTGTAATGGATCAGTTTTTTATTCATACTGTATTAAAGCGCTTGTAGCAAAAAGAAAGTATTTTATTGAGAAGCAAGTCATTTTTCTTTTTCATAATGAGAAGCAAGTCATTTGGCATTCCATCATACTTCATAGTTTCTTTATGCCATCTACATTCTATTATTTGACATACTGTTTGGAGTTCTTTTTAGCACAAGAGTTAGGGTTTCACAAGTTTATGAATCATACCAGAGTGCTGTGATCTATGTTTATTTGGTTTAAGCTATGATTTATTGATATCTCATACTTACTCTGAGATCAATCAATAAAAAAAAATCTGATGCTTAAGAGCTCTTTACAAACTTAAGTTTCATCGCTGTTCTTTTGACTCTCCTCAGGTTATACAACTGCGGAAAGCTTGTAGTCATCCATATCTATTCAGTGGCATTGAACCCGAGCCTTATGTGGAAGGGGAGCATTTGGTTCAGGTAGCTGTTAAATGCAATGCTAATAGCCTGCTTAGTTATAGCCTAGAATGTTCAACTACAGTGTGGCCCCATGACTTGAGTATGTGGCCCCATGACTTGAGTATGTGATGGCTGCAAGTTTTGTGGCTTAAATGGGAGAACAAAAAACGAATGCATGAATCGGGTGCTTGATTTTTAAACCATTTTCTTTGAGTCCAAAAGCTGGCCAAAAGTGGTTCAAACTTTGGACTTGAAGCAATAGGTATGGGTGCTGTCCGTTCTCTGCTGTGGAGTCTGTGTGTTGCATTGCCCGCTATCTCTATGTTGTCAAAACATATTTGACACGAATCGTTCTTCAGTTTTTTTATCTCTTCCCTCATGATATATCTTGTATTGACAAATGAAGTATTCTGCAAGCTTGAAGTTTAGTAAGGAACTTTTGGAGGGACTGTACATATCTATTCATTGTTCTGATTTATTGTAATGTTTATTCAGGCCAGTGGAAAGCTTGTCATGCTAGATCTCATTCTCAAGAAGCTGCATGAACTAGGCAATCGAGTTCTGCTATTTGCTCAGATGACTCAAACACTGGACATTCTTCAGGTTTTGTTTTTCCCCAGCTCTGCTAGCATAAATTTCCTTATTGTCTCTTGTATTGTTTCACTTATAATGATTTTGCATCATCCGTTCAACAGGACTTCTTAGAACTGCGTCAGTACACCTATGAACGTCTGGATGGTTCAGTACGTGCTGAGGAACGGTTTGCAGCAATAAAAAGTTTCAGCTCTCAACCTACCAAGGGTGTTGTCAGAGATGATAATCAGAGTGGACCTTTTGTTTTCATGATATCAACTAGAGCAGGGGGCGTTGGCCTTAATCTCATTGGTGCTGATACTGTGAGTCTGAATCAATTTGAGATCATAATGAATATTCTCTTGACTAAGAAATCAAGTGATGTTTTTCTTTATTTTTATGTGTTTTTAGTACCAGGCAGACAGTTTTGTATGGATCAATAATGAACCTATCTTTCTTCTGATTACTTAACCTTGTCTACCATTTTGTAACACAGGTTATTTTTTATGAGCAAGATTGGAATCCTCAAGCTGACAAACAGGCCTTGCAGCGTGCACACCGCATTGGACAGTTAAATCATGTATTATCAATAAATTTGGTTTCACAACACACAATTGAAGAGGTCAAGACTAACTTACTAGCTGAGCCTTACTTCTAAATTAAGTTCCTTCTGAGTTTTGCTTTTGCCTTTTTCAAAATTGAATTCAGGTTATCATGCGAAGAGCGGAGAGAAAACTTAAGCTTAGCCACAGCATTATTGGAGAGGAGGATGCAACTGATGGAAAGGGGAAATATGTAGAAAATGAAGCTAGCGACATGCGCTCGATTATATTTGGCTTACACCTATTTGATCCTTCAGATACGACTGCAGAGACAATCAATGATGACACAGCTTCGGAAACTATCAAAGAAGAGACTATGTCGAAGCTGAAATCAATGTCTGAAAAAGTAGTGTTGATGCGTAGTCATGAACCTTCAGAAAAGGATGAACGGGCATTTGAAATCAATCCAAATATGACAGACAACAGCGGGGCTGTTATTACGAGGTTATCTGATTCCATTAATGTTGATCCGGATTTTAGTGAAGCTGCATACTTATCCTGGCTTGAGAAGTTTAAAGAGTCCTTGCATTCTAAGGAAAGCACCACGGTTGAACTAGAAAGGCAAAGAATAGCACCTGAAGAAAAGTTCCTAAAACGTGAAGCTAATAAGAGAAAGGTAGAAGAAAAGAGATTAGCTAAATGGGAATCGTTGGGGTACCAGACATTAACGGTCAAAGATCCTGACATCTTACCAAATCAGAATATTCCAGACTCTGGATCCGTCCAACTTGTATATGGAGATTGCACTAATCCTTCAATAGTTTGCCCTGCGAAGCCTGCCATCATATTCAGGTATTATTTTCTGAGAGTGAAATATATTTTACATTCTATGAAAGGGAATTACTCCATCCTAGGATTGTTGAAGGAAATGGTATGTGTTGTACCATGATTTCTCCTCCATAGATGCCTACTCCAGGTAGCAAGCTTAAAATATGTAGAACTTAGTATTGACATTGATCTGCTAGTCAAAGTGTGTAAAATGTTGGATGTCCTTTCATATATTTTAAAGCTTCTTCTGAACCAAATCTTTGTGCTAAGTAAATTGCTTTTTTGCTGATGCAGTTGCGTTGATAATTCAGGAACCTGGGGACATGGAGGAATGTTCGATGCTTTGGCCAATCTCTCAACATGCATTCCAGATGCTTATAATCGTGCTTCTGAATTTGATGATCTCCACCTGGCAGATCTTCACTTGATTCAGTTAGATGGTTGTTTTCTTTAAGCTAGCTCTGCTATTATCACAGCTTTTATTCCACCACATGTTCTCTTTAGTATGTCTCTAAGAAAAATTATGAGTGCGAGGCAGCTACTTGACATGTATATACTACTGTTGTCATACTTAATTGGTCTCTGACAGGTAGCGCCAGACAAATTCTAGCCATACCGTTCACTGCCACTAGTTTAACTCTTTGACCATCCTGCAGTATGGTCTGTACCTATTGACATATTTTAGAGCAACTTGGAGTTTCCATCAACCGGAGTGCTCAACTACAAGGAAAAAAAACTCTTGGTGCAATCCATCAAGTTGAATATATATATCACAATTTTGCCTTCCATACTGAATCGTGTATCTAGTTACTAGTTAACCACAGCCACACCATATATGGCTATTACACTCAAGTTATTGACCATAAATACAAAGCATTCATATGCATTGGATGATTTAGCATGATAAGGGTTTTTATTAAAATCTTTCTTTTAATGTCTTGCTATTTTAAGATTGACAGGGGGGTGCGGTGTAATTCCTGCCAAAAGTCCATTCATATGGCATTTTCAATCTTTCATCTTTATTTGGTATATAAATTATTATGTAGGTAATATTTTTTTCACTGCATTTGTGCCCTTCATGCAGAAGCCAAGTGCAACCAGAGGTTGGATGCTCCTCTATGGGTCGCATTAGCTGTTGTGCAGTCCTATAATCCAAGGCGAAAGGTTCCACGAAGTGAAATCTCCATACTTGATTTGGAGCTATGTTTATCAAGAGTGGCCTTTTCAGCCGCTCAACATTCTGGTACCGATCCCTTTTCACTTCTCCATATTAGTACTAGCAATTTAGAGTGTACATCTGATGTTGATTGTTTCCATCGAAAGTCACGCTTGCTGTCAAACAAATTTAAGGCTGAGTTCTTTCCCTCGTCTTTCCAACTCACTGCTCTTTTTTTTCACGCGCACGTTTTTCAAACTACTAAACGATATATTTTTTGCAAAAAGTTTCTATACAAAAGTTGCTTAAAAAATCAAATTAATCTATTTTTCAAAAAAAAATAACTAATACTTAATTAATCACGTGCTAATGGATCGTTCCGTTTTTCGTGTGTACTATGTGTTTATGTGTTTGGAAAAGCACACCAACGAACACACCCTAAATAGACTAGCAAAATACCCATGATTTGTTATGGGTAAAAGAAAATATGTAATAATATGTCATGGATATGTTTGCTTATTTGAATACATAATATTTACTTGATTCAAACAAACATCGATTATTATATAATATCAGGAAACATCAAGGACTAATTTGCAAAAGTCAGTACCACTAGTGTCTTTTATAGTAGTATAGATAGTGTTCATGCAGTAAACTCAGTTGAGCGATGATGCCCCTTGAGAGAGTTTCTTTGATTATAAATGATTCTATGAAGTTAACTTTGCTCAATTCTTAACCCGGCCAGTTCTATTCACTGGACCAATTCTAATGAACATTTAGTGAAATGTTTGAAGCAGAGTGACAGGCTGCATGTTCCTCTTTGTGATGTTGTATTTGCATTCAGGCCAATGTATGTAGACATGTAGTTGCTATCGAATTGATCTGTTTGGAACCCTTGTTGTTTCCCTGAAGCGAGCATCCACATGCCCCGAGTCGGTCTCCAAGGTGGGTCCCAACGATCAGAGTGGTACACCATAGAACGGCTGCTGAGGAAATACTCGTCTCTTCATGGCGTCGACATCTTTGTGTAAGCGATCCAGCAACATACATATACCTTGTTGCTCCTTTTCAAAATACATTACGTCATTGATTTTTTACATAACTTTTAATCATTTGTTTTATTTAAAAATTTAGTGTATAAATATGTAAAATTATAAGTTAAGATTATATTTTATTTGATGATAAAACAAATCGTAACAAAATAAATAATATTTATATAAATTTTTTAAATAAGACGAATGGTCAAACATGATGTGAAAAGTTAATGGCGTCATATATTTTTTAAATAAATGATATTTATATAAATTTTTTAAATCGAATGATCAAACGATATGTGAAAAGTCAACTGCGTCATACATTTAAAAAAAATGAAGGAAGTAGTACATTAGTTGTTGTTTATCTATCTGCCCTGTAAAAGTATACATCTATCTGGCTAATGGAAAACGTCTCCTGTAACACAGGTACTATTATCGGCGAGGGAACAAGCACTAGCTGTGAAGCTTGCAGCTTAAACAAATAGAGAATGGTCATGCTCATACATCAGGATGCATTGCATTGCCCCTCACCCTGTAAACTAGGAAATGCCATCTGTAAGATGCATGTATGTACTCTGAAAGGAGTAGGAGGAGAACTCGCTTGGGTAATGTCTAATGCCTCGCGTCAGTCATGACTCATGAATCAAGCTACGAAAAATCTTTGCCTCAACAAGTGAACCTCTTTTGGATGGGTCCCAGGCTGCGTTCATTCCCTTGATTTGAAGGAAGATATTCAGCGCAAGCAAAATGAGAAAGCTCACCGATACATGATTAATTAATTGTTAATTATTATAGATTTAAAAAATAGATTTATTTGTTTTTCTTAAATAATTTCTATATATAATTTTTTTAAAAAAACACATATCATTTAACAGTTTAAAAAGTGTGTTAACGAAAAATAAGAAAGTTGAAGTTTGGAGTTGAATAAAAGAAAGAGGCCTCAGTGTCTCACGTGGAGTGGATGGGATTTGCCGAACATTTTATTTATTTATTTTTAAATTTATAGGAAATATATTTTTGTTCTAAAGAAATATTAGAAATATACCTCTAACGTTATTTGAAAGGATTTTTTTATTATTTTTTTAAAAAAATCGTTCTCTCAAGGGTGAAAAGGAGTATAAATTCAAAAAAAATTTTGTATAGCTTGCCAACTATATATTTGCAATTTACAAATATATCATATGAAGTCGGATGAATCAAACTTTACATTAAAAAATTGTACAGCTCAAGAAGATATACAATTTTATAGTTAGTAACCTTTTTATTTAAGATCGTTTAGAAGTCCACATATTTGTTACAAAGAAAATATATTATTAACAAAATTTCAAATGACCTCTGATGGAGAAAAAATTCTATATAAAACTTGTAGATCTCGATGCAATCTACCTTTTCATTTAGAGTTATCTAGAGTGTCAAATAAGCATGACTAGTTTTCATGATAATTAAAACTAGTTGGAAGGGTCTAAATGCAAATACAAAATTTATATTTACAACCCTTACCACCCTCTTAAAAAAGTGGTTTTTAAAAATTGCCCTCTTAGAGAGCATTAAGAGTATTTTCCTATAGTTTTTGAAAATAAAAATATATTTTTGCATTTTTTTAAAAAAACCAAACATATAAATAAAAAAATCGGGATTTATTCATGTGGATGGGTCGAGATTGAGGCTCATCGAAAGAAGATTGACGCTATTGCTCTTTGTGTGTGCTCCTTGATCTTCCTGCAGTAGCTTTGCGGTTCTGAGCTATTCTCGAGAGAAACTTGATCGGAAGTTTCAAGTCAGGGACTGAAGGTTCTGACAACTGTGACTGGAAGTTCCGATCTGCAAGTGCAGAGCCTATTCAACCCCGTTTAGGCAACATTTGAGGGCTTTTGTATCACATTCCACAAACTTGGCATCAAACCAAATTATCTTCTCAATTTTAATCAACCAAAATATTAATAATATCAAAACTTATCTAAAGTTGGGTATGACTCGATGCTACGGTATTAGGCCAGCTTATTGGTTAGAATGAGGCCAAGTAGGAACTATACAAAATATTGAAAGGCAAAATGTTCATTTCACAGATGACCTTTTCCTTAGCCTATAAATAGGAGTCTATTCCAAGAGGAGAGGTGTATCATGTATGATTTGTGTTATGTCTGATGTATATTTTGGTTGGTTGTGTGTGCATGTATTTATTTTTTTAGCCATGCGAGAGTAATGAATTCTACTATGAAACATTAATAAGATAATTAAAAAACAAGTTATTAAAAATGAAAGAAACTTTTATTTATATGAACTTATTAAGTCATGTTTGGTGATCATAAAAATTTATTAAAAATAAACTTATTCATTATTAACAAATATGCAATATGAATCTTCGAGATGCGAGACAATTCTTCAGTGTGTGGACTAAACATAAATAGAAGAAAAAACTATAAATATGGTCTTGTAGCGCCTCATAGCTACATGATCTACATAAAAACAACACGAATTTGACTGGATAATCTTTTTTATATAGATGTAAATTACAACGTGGAGAAAATGTGAGATGTGCTTCAAGATAATGCAAACCATACATCTCCATAGCTGCAATGCAACAGAGTATTTAATAACATAGTCACAAATTATAGCTGAGCCTATCAAAAACAACTATTTGCAAGATTTATACATAGCAAGCACAAGATAATAAATAATAAATGGCATCAAGGCTCGACACTTAACATCAATATTGTCGGGCTTTTAAAAAAATCAATAAGCCATTAATACAACATACAAAAGCTAGAAATGATGCACGATAAAATTGTAAGCATCAACTACGTATTGTGTGATGGTACCACAAGAAATCAGGAAAGTAGGGAACCATTCATACTTTCCAAAAGTAAAAAAGACATGTTTTTGTTATACTTTTTTAGACATTTTTGCAAATTGCAAGTGAATGTTGGTTCAAAATACCTTTGGATGTTTATAGAGGTATGCAATTTATAGAGCACGCATACACACATTTTATTGTAACACTCTCTCATGCAGAACCTTTTGTGGATAAATAATGTAACATCATATATTAGTATCAGATAACCAAACCAATGCAGGATTCTATTATTTTTTCATACTAGCAAAATACCCATGCTTTACTATGGATAAAAGAAAATATATAATAATATGTCATAGGCATGTTTGCTTATTTGAATACATGATATTCACCCGATTAAAACAAATATTAGACTATTGTATAATATCAAAAAATTTAAGGGACTAATTTACAAAAAGTACAAAGTAGCGGTGGTAGTGTATTTTATCGTACTAAATATTATAAAATATAAGAGACTAATTTGCAAAAAGTATAAAAGTAGTGGTGTCTTTTATAGTAGTATAGATAGCAATATAAAGATCATATGATTACATCAATGTGCAACTTTTAATGCAAATATATTAAATTCCATTACATGTATGACAAAAGACACACAAAGACAAAAAAAATGCCCAGCTTGTCTCCATACATAGACACAAGAGTCCCAACCGACCATGTAATCCCCATCCCCACCTCCCGAAGAAACATAATGTAAATATCCTTTTGTTCTGATGATCTGGTCAAGAAATTTCACACATTGCACTAGGACAACTGAACCCCTATAACTCATCACTAAACAAATTGATACGAGTAATTGAGTAAATTTCACAAAACTACGGATACTTTGATCATACCATCATAAAATTTCATTTTTAAGTCGTGATATCACAAATTATAGATTTGACAATAAATTTATCATGAAACTTAAGATGGAGCATCACAAAACTATAGATTTAGTAATAAAATTATCATAAAACAATAGGTTTAGCACCAATTTGATCACATACTGAACATTTATAGATTAAACATAGCATTAGTGATAAGGATTTAAACTCTAAGATCCAGAGTTTAGTGATAACTTTAGTATTAAATCTATACTTTTGTGATAACTAGCAAAATGTCTGTGCGTTGCACCAGACGAACTACGGTCTCTCAGTATCCCGCGTTGTGCGAGAAGCATAGTCGGGTTATAAAAGTTTGTTTTATGCATGCTCCTATATATGAACTATTTTGGAGTGTAGTTTGGATTTAAAGTGGTTATGATAAAAAAATATTTTAGGTTCTAATCAGTTCTAATCAAACCAGTATTGTGGTATGGCCGAACGATTAATCCTATGCGTACATGCGGGATGACGAAACACGTGGATGAATACATAACTAATAATTAATTCAACATTGGGTAGAAGAACAGCTATGAGTTGAAATAATTTTCATCAATTTAAATTAGCTAAGAAAGTGTATAAATGAATTTATTTAAATAAACAAGGAATTGATCGGTGGGAATTACTGTGCTGACCAATAAAGGCGTGCGCGCGCTCGCACTGGCATTGGCCCGCCTGGAGCAAGCGGCCCGATCGACCCAACCATGAGACGGCCCGAGGAAGGATGTATGCAAAAGCGCAACCCAGCTTACTTCTATGGCACATTATGCGTGCATGTCCTAGTTAACGACAACGGCCTGACGCAGGAGTGAGGATGGCCGTCCGATCTGATGGACGACCGAGATTGCACCCGTGCCGCTGGAATCACCGTCAGACGGGAAGGGAAACCCTAGCACCGCATTCAATCTTCTCCTCGACGATGTGCGAGCGAGCAAGAGGAACGACGATGGTGGCGATGACAGCGGTCCGACGAGGTGGCACGCGCAGCGGGGAATCCGTCGTGCGGCTCCAGCCTTTCGCCAACTGCTAAGGGAATGAAACCCTAATACCCTTCTCCATGCCCGAGCAAGTAAGCAACGACGATGGTGGCAGTGACGACGGTCCAACGAAGAGAAGCGCGCGCGGCTCCATGGATTTGCCGGTTGGGGATGCAACCGAAGCCGTAGCCAAGTCGTCTCGTACTTCCCGTGCCTCGCATGGCAGTGGATCCATCGTGTGGGTCAGTAGAGGGTTCTCGACGTCGCGCGCGGTGGAGCTGGCGCTATCGCGAGGAGGTGGTGGCGAACGCGCACCGAGACACACGTAGACAAGAAGGATGCCTGCGCATGCGAAGTCGGCGATGCATGCTTCCCGATGAACCCACCGCGACGGCGTTGATGTCACGTGAGGAAGCCGGTGACTTAGGGCTCCAAATCGATAAGTAATTAGCCTGGATAGAAAAAGAGATTAGCTGAATTTGGGGGGTTTTTGTTTTTTTTTATTTATTGGATGGATTAGAGTTGATGATTTTGTTTATGTGGATTAATGTCCAATTCTTTCATAGGGGTTGGGAAATTTGAAATTTGAAAACTACATAGCTACGATAGGAAGAATTCTGCATCGCATGTCCTATCAGACGAATAGAGACGACGGATGAAAAACTTGTCGAAAGTCTTACGTATTATTTTATTAGGTATAGATATAAAATGACCTTAAATATATAGTATTATGATAAATCTGATGATAAATTTATACTTTATAGTATAATGTTATATATATATAATTTTGTGATAGTTTAGTAAAGTACATTCGTATGAATCATAGTCTTCTACCTCAGTTAAATACTCTAGTTGTACGCAGCGTAGCACCGGCAGAAAAAGAAATAGAAATAGGGCAGGGCAGGACCGCAGGAGAGGAGGCATGGCATGACGTGGGCGATGACGTACGCCCCCGTGCTCCATCGTCTCCGTCACTCTCCCTCTCCCCTGACGTGCTCCGCAACCCGCCGCACAAGTCTCACTCTCACCACCACCACCGTGCGCTGCTCCTGCTCCTGCTCCACGAGCAAGGCCAAGGGGGAGGAGATGGCGGTGGTGAAGGCCATCAGGGTCCACGAGCTCGGCGGCCCCGAGGTGATGAGATGGGAGCAAGTGGAGGTCGGGGAGCCCAAGGATGGCGAGATCCGGATCAAAAACACCGCCATCGGCGTCAATTTCATCGACGTCTACTACCGCCAGGGGGTCTACTCTGCTCCACTGCCCTTCGTCCCTGGTGAGTTGCTCCGTTGGTTTCTTCCTCGATCTTAATATCCATTATTACGGAGTACTACTTAATTCAGGGATGGATGCGCAGGGATGGAAGCCGTTGGCGTGGTGACTGCTGTAGGGCCTGGTCTGACCGGCAGAAAGGTTGGGGACGTCGTCGCCTATGCCGGCAATCCCATGGGTTCTTATGCTCAAGAGCAGATTATTCCAGCCTCCGTCGCTGTCCCCCTTCCTCCTTCCATTGACCACAACACGGCCGCCGCTATAATGCTCAAGGGGATGACTGCTCACGTTTTACTTCGCCGTGTATTCAAGGTATTCTCTCTTTCTTCTCCCATGTTAATTCTTTATAAACCAATCATATTCATAACCCTGTTCTTTTTATGCAGCACTACATATACTTGTGCAACCTGCACTGGATTTCAATTTCATCACCTCTTCTCTCTCTTTCTTAGGCATACATTATACATTTCTTTTCCTTATATATAGTAGTACTATAAGGAAGATGAATTTCTGATTACCATCCTACAAATAAAGATATTGTTCCTATGTGCTTCAACTCTTATAGTATATGCCATAATCATGCATAAAACACTGCCCAGCAAGCCAATCAAATTAAAGCAGCTAAATCTGAATGAAACAAACTACAAATGAATGGTCAAGAGCTTAATTTACCTCCTTTACAATATCTTATTACCTGCCCCTGCTACCAGTTGAGGTCTTTGCCCCCTGCCATTATTATTGTGGGTTGATATGAGGCTATCAGTTATGCTCAGAGTTTCATGGATTACCTGATCTGATTGCAATGCATGCCACGGACTTAGTAACTGCAATTTCTATTACCCATGCACCACACGCAGGTCCAGAGTGGTGATTGTGTTCTGGTTCACGCTGCTGCTGGTGGAGTTGGGTCACTCCTTTGTCAATGGGCAAATGCCCTTGGCGCCACAGTCATCGGGACTGTTTCAAACGAAGAGAAGGCTGCACAGGCAGCTGAAGATGGATGCCACCATGTCATCATTTACACAAAGGAAGATGTTGTGACAAGAGTCAAGGAGTTTACAGCTGGGAAAGGTGTGAATGTGGTCTATGATTCTGTTGGCAAGGATACATACAAGGTACGATACCATTACATCTTGCATGTGGTAACAGGTCTGGGTTAGTGAGCATGCATAGTTGTTGTTATCTTCACTATACCACTAATAACTTGTAGATACTTTGACCTTTCCGATGGCGTACAATTTGTAAAGGCAGTACATCTTGTTCTGTTCTTCAGGTTTTAGTACCATTTGTAAGTACTGAATTACTGATGGTGGGCACAATGACTTTGTGTTGCCTAACAAAAAGATGCAAAGTTATCTGTATCCAGTGTCTAGTTTTCCTTTTAGTTTTTTTTTAAAAAACAATCAGCTGTGTAATTTTGTGTTGGTCTTGAATCAGCTGGTTTCATTTTATGGAGTATGAATGTAGATACTAGAGTAGCAGTATGTATGAAGAATGTAATTTTGTTTTGGCCTTTCGTACAGTTTGCAAAGGCAGTAGTACGAGTAGTACAGTACGGCCTGTTGTGCTCTTCAGTTTTTAGTAGTAGCGCTTCTAGTAGTACTGATGTTGGGCGTAATGACTTTATTTTGCGGAACCAACCAGAAGATGCTTAATAGTTTCATAGTAAGAATCAGCAACGTTTTACTTTTGGAGGCTGGTCTTGAATTTGGTTTCATATTCTGGAGTAGAATGAATTTAGGTACTACTCCTACTAGGGAGTATATATAGTGCATAATAAAAGAATAGAATGACAAATTGATTGTGTTTTTCAGGCTTCAGTGGAATGCTTGGCGGGGCGTGGTATGCTGGTGTCGTTTGGGCAGTCGTCAGGAAGGCCTGATCCGATTCCGCTGAGCGATCTGGCAACCAAGTCGCTGTTCGTGACGAGGCCCAGCCTGATGCATTACACTGGTAGCCGCGACGAGTTGCTGGAATCGGCCGGCGAGGTGTTTGCCAACGTAGGAAGCGGGGTGTTGCGCATCCGTGTGAACCACACCTATCCCTTGTCTCAAGCTGCGAGCGCTCATGCGGATCTCCAGGCCAGGAAGACCTCCGGCTCCATTCTGCTCATCCCAGATGATGCATGATATAGCAGTAGTTGTAGTAACTAGTGTGTACTAGTAGTTATTACTTCTTCCAGTACAAGTGCAAGCTTAATAAGCAGCCTATAAATAAATAAATAAATAAATAAAGGGCAGCATCTTTCATTGTTTACGGAGTACAGTAAGCACTAAGCATACGTTTAAATAAAGATAAAGATAGCGATTTGAGTTATTTATTGCTCAACTGGCTGTGTGTGATGATGGCAGTGGCAGGTGTTGCTTTTTGTTCTGCTTACTGTACTCCTCATCAACATCACAACATGTACTAGTAAATACTTGAGATAGTAGGACAATACTACGAGTCCGAGAGAGCAGGTAAGGTTGCGTGACTCTGGTACTTGCAGTATTATTATTATTGAGATTATCTTCGGTGGGATGGGACGGCAAGACGCGATTGAATTGGGGAATCACCAAGAGGAGGAGGAAGAGGAAGAGGAAGAGGACGAGGAGAGTGAAGCAGCAGCAAGTGAGATTGAGATGCAGCGGGTGGTGGTGATGCGGCACGGCGACCGTGTGGACCACGCGGATCCGTTGTGGGGCGGCAACAGTCCCCGGCCCTGGGATCCGCCGCTCACCGACGCCGGCCTCCTCCGCGCCTCCACCGTCGCCAATCGCATCCGCGCCGCCGCCCACGCCGACGGCTTCCAAATCCACCGCGTCCTCGTCTCCCCCTTCATCCGCTGCCTCCAGACCGCCGCCCAGGCCATCGCGGCGCTCTCCCCCCTCCTCGACCACAATGTGCCCNCCGCATCAAGGTCACCTCCTCTCCCCTTCCCTTCCCTTCCCTTCCCCTTGCTGCATATACTACTACTTACTACAATCAGTTGAATTGTTATTACATTCATCAACGCCTCATAGGTTGTTATGACATATGCAATTCCATCAAATCTATGTTTCCTTTTCATCAATTCAAAATATGTTTAGCAAATCTACACAGCATATGCATGCTGCTTTGGGTTCATAGTCTTCACAGTTGACACTTGACCATTCAATATATGGTCTGCGTGATCATCTGCTAGTTAGTACTCCCTCCGTCCCAAAATATAAGCGTGTGTTTGGTTTAGGATATGGTGGGATGGGTTAGGTCTATTCCTGTTTTTTTGGAATGGGATGGACCGAGTTTATGTTTAGTTGGAGAAACGAACCCTGTTTTTTTGTTTGGTTTGAGAGATATGATGGGTTGAAATGGTTCTATCCCTTGTTTGGATGGAGGGATGAAGGTGGGTTATTTAGATAGGGTTACCTCCTGGTGAAGTTACCTCTCACATATAGAATTATTTGTTAAAATAACAACTAACCGTTTCTCCGGACCTATCAAAATTAGTGGCAACTAACCTATTTCTAAGGTTGTACCCCACTGTATTTAGAAACGTAGCAACCTGCTCCTCAACACACATGTGGATGGTATCCTCAAGCAAACCCTGATTTCTAAACAGCTTACAAAACCGAAAGAAAAAATCTTTTCTAAGTCTAAGCATGTTGACACAAGTTGTATCATTCCTCCAAATTTGTGTCTAGGTACTCAAATCTCATTTTATCCCTTTCATCCAATGGGCTATATTTAATACCTTCTCTCCTTACAATCCTATCTTTTTCTAGATTGAATAATAATGGCCATCATCGACAATAATATATTTGCAGCAGCAGCAAAAATTAAAAGCTTGGTCCTCTTATCCATCTACAATGCAACAATCAAAGGAAAGCACAAAAAACTCTTCTCAATCATAGATCATGGAATCACAAATTACTTGCTTACATAAGAAATTAATCACTGTGAATAAATAGACCAAAAATACCACATCAACGGGCAATCATCTAGGGTTTCAAGTGTGAATTAATCCATTGTGGATTAATTACTTCAACTATTCCTTTTCACAACAAGGGACAATCATCTCATGCAAATAAATTCAGCAAGATCTAGGGTTTCAAGTGCTAGGGTTTCTTACTTTTCTCACTGAGGATGCGAGGACGAGGACGAGGACGAGCAGTTCAGTACAAAGGAGGATAGGGGCGACGGGTGGGGGGCGTCGGATCTTGTCCCTCTCGTTGCGCAGCAGCCAAGGGCGAGAGCCCCGCCAACCGAGATTCTGAGAGAAGGGGGACGGGGGACGGAGGAGGGATGGAGGAAGCGAGCTGCCGCCGTCGGCTCGTGCGCGTGCTCGCGTGGTCGCTGCCGCTGGCTCGCGCGGTCGCTACCGCTTTCTTCCGTCGCCGCCACCTACTTCTTTCGCCGCTGCAATGCGTCTGTTTTGTGCGATGGAAAAAGAGAAGGGGTGAGGAGATAGGGTTACCGTTCTAGCGCTGAGGAGAGGCGCTTGCACCTCACGAGCGCGAGGTGGGTTCGATCGATCCGATTGTTTTTTGGTGGTCAGTTCAACCCGAATATGAGTGGAATATTCCTTTTTGGAACCAACCCAACCCATCTAATCCATAAACCAAACAGCTGAAAAAAAAAGGATGGCCCCGACCCGACCCACCAAAACCCTTCAACCAAACACTACCTAAGAGATTTTCGATGGATGTGACACATTCTTCTGTTTAGATTCGTAGTATTAGGATGTGTCACATCCACCCAAAATCCCTTATATATGTCCAGATTCATAGTATTAGGATGTGTCACATTAATCCAAAATCCCTTATATTTTGGGACGGAGGGAGTACTATGTAACTTCAAGCAAGCGCAGCCCTACAACAATTCACTTGTTCAACAACCTATAACTCAACTTGCATCTGTGCTAAATTCACAATCTCATCTTATTTGGTTGCAAAGCTGTCTATAATATCACACTAGTCTTACCTTCTTGTTGGCGCCTTTTTCGGTCCTAACATGGACTTACCTAAAGATTTACGCTGTTAACGGAGTCGCTAACCACATCGATCTAGAATGTTCTAAATCAAGATGGGTTTTGAAGATTAAACCGCTAGCGGGGCCGATTTAGAGATCAAAACCAGCCTCTAGGCCGATTTAGATCGATATGAAGATAACCACCCGTCTCTTGGGCGAATCGGAAGGTTTACTGGACAAACCTACAAGGGGGTATCACACCGTCGCTGTGAATGTGGATGATTTACAATGCAAATCGACAAAGACAGACAAAACTAGGGTAAAGTAGAAAACATAGCTGAAAAGTAAAGGTAAAAGACCGATTCGATTGTGTAGGAATTATGGTCTGGGGTTAGAATTGAACTGGCCATAGCCCTTATGAACGGGTTGGTCTTGCCTCCGCGGGGCCTTCTCCACGTCCTATTAGGCTTAGAGATCAATTAGGACTCAAGAAATCTTAGGCCCAAACAAGGAAATCCGAGAACCAACAAATCAGACTTGGTGTCGGACTTTGCCGGTCTGACCGGCCTCATGCCACCAGTCAGACTGGGCCCACACCGTCGGTCTGACCGGTCTTATGGCATTGGTCAGACCGGCCTTATGGCATCGGTCAGACTGGCCTCATATGGTAAACTGGGTTATTTCCAAATCTGGCCACGTTTTCCTATTTTCCATTTTAGGTGCCAAATTTGGGTGTTAACACATGCACCCCCCTCCCTCGCCTTTTTGGCAAACTTGTGAGCCAAAAAGCATAGAACACATGGTCTTATGACGATAATCTCTATCGGCCGTATGGGCTTTCAAGTGCCTAATAAACCGTTCTCTTTGTAGTGTCTTAACAAATCAACAATTTTCTAAGAACAATTCACACAACTCGGTATAAACATTCTCAACTAGACGATTACCCACCAAGCACTTTGCACTTAGACCCTAATAGTAAAATCGTCTTTAATTTCATGCCAAGTCTTTAACCTTCAAACGATTTTACTGTAATGATAGGTGTTGGTTATCCTTTCTTTTCTTCTCTTTAGCCTTATCCAACACCTTCAAATATTTACCGGTCACTTTATCACTATTAATGTCTTATAACCATTGACCGATAAATCATCTCACTCAACATAGGAGAATCAACCGAATAAAATATTTTATCCCTCAAGCCGATTGTTAAATTCCACAATGCCTTATAGCACTTCATCTATAGCAATTTCAGATTGACCGACATCTAATTATATACCATGAAAGCACTATTTCTATATTTCGGCAATATAACTCATTATTAAACAAAGTGCATCAGACGCTTACCTCCGAACACTCCAACATACCTTCTTCGATAAACCGTCTTGCTTAGATCTTTGAAATATTCAATTAGTGGAAGCCTCCAACTAGTAATTCTAAATTCATAACAAATCAACCAATTTTTTTAGGATCAATTCGACTGTATAATCAAATGTAAGCTCATGCCCCTCAGCTAAGTACTGTAGGCTGCCATCCCTAGTTAGACTGGCATTAAAGCTGCGATCAGACCGGTCTTGTGCTCAGTCAGACCAGCCATGTGATTGCGGTTAAACCGACCTGATCTAGAAATATCTAACACAATTTTTAATCAAGCATTGGCTTTGTAGTATAAATTTGCTTATTCTATCTTGATAACCATATGCGCTATGTCAAATTACCGATCAACATGATTACTGGAGTGGCTATTTGAAATAATTGTCAAAACATCAAAAACTCTTAGCCACTTATTGAACGACCAATAATGAATGGATTCTAATATAAACATAAGTATTCAGCTCAAGCATATATGCAGAATATTATAACAAGGCCAATGTTACAAAAGATAGCAACTCTAGGTAATATTAGAACAAATCATCACATTCACCATTGATATAAGCCGAATTACTAAGAAACAAAACCTCCATGGTGACAAAATCGATATTCAATAGGATGATCAATAAAAACATACATGATTTGGCTTTTAATAAATATCAAAGCCTCATGAGTCAAATCATATTCAAATAAATTATATGCCAACTTGTCAATTCCACCACTCAAAACTGACATTTGCAACATGTATGTATAATATCGATTTAACAAGCAAAGACACGTGCTAAATAACAAGCAATGTTCTAACATGGCATAGGCATAATATAACGACGAACATAATAAACACATACCTTGCCTTAGCATCCAACAAACGACGACTCAAAGATGTGATGTACCCATCGCCGTTCGTCTCTCTTTGTTTCTTCTCTAGCATATTAATGTCTTGCCCCCCGAGCAAAATCGGCTTTCATTAGCGCTCGGTTTGAAGGCAAGATAAACACCGTATTGATATCCATAGCATTATGTGGAGGAGACTTATCTCTAATGACCGATGACTCTTTACTCAAGAAATTAGACTTATCACTGTTGTGAGAAGTCACCGGTCTCTCACTTTTTATCTCCTTGGGTCTCCACCCTTGCTTAGGTACTGCTTGAGGCTCTAAATTATTGCATGTTTGCTTCTTCACATCTTCGGCCTTTGTCTTCTTTTGATCCTTGCTCCGAAGACATTGTAGCCTCCTCTTTTGAGAGCAAGATAAGCCAGAAGGTATCCACTTCGGCTGTAGTTGTGTTCGAGGAGCCAATGATGATTTTTGATATTCTTGTTTGAATTGGAAGCTCCTGTATTGCCCTCAAGTTTCCCAGGAGTCTTTGGTGCCCCCCGGTCAGACCGGCCCTAGAGCCTGGTCAGACCGGATGAAGACAACCGGTTAGACTAGCATGGAGGCCCGGTCAGACCGTCGCTATCGACGGTCACGTTGTCGGCGCTGGTCTTCTTTGCTTGTAGCCCCTCCATCGCATCTCTAGTGGATATTTGGACGTCTTGGGACGTTTCCTTGATAGCAACGACCTCCAGATCTTTAGTTTGTTTTCTCACCCACAACTTCCTCACCTTTTTCACCTTTGATCTACTGGACAGATTCTTTTGTGGGAAACAGTCTTGTCTAAGTTTAGATGAATGATTTGGTACTGACCTTGGTGATTTCTTCCATCCTTGATGAAACGGCATAGGTGGCTGAGGTATCCACGACATATAATACATAAAAGAATAACCAAACGGTGGCATTATATATGGATACCATGATGTCACAACCGGAGGTTTGTATGGAGTTCGTATGTTTGGTGGCTTCGATTGTTTTGGCGTTTGACCAAATCTCTTCTTAGGAGGTGATCTTGGTCTCTTTTTTATCATTAGACCGATTATCGAATCGTTGACCGGCCAATCCTTTCTTGTATTTAGCCATAAGCATCTCGAAAGTAAGCTTCGGCTTTTTAGTCTTGTTGGAACTACTAGATGACTCATCTTTATTAACATTTGAATCTTCAGCCTTTGTATTATAGAACCTAATCATCTCGGACCGAGGATCCCCAATAATGACACTCTTCCCTCTTGTGGACTCAGCTTGACTTGGCCGAATCAACATTGCAATAGGGAGAGGGTTACTAACAATTCCGGTCTTTATTGTAGGTGTAACTGAAATAGTTTTACAAGTGACCGATGAATTATCAACTGGTCTTTGATCTCTCAAGTTCGCATCTCCAAAATAATCATGAAATGCATGCTCCAATTGTGACCAAGTAGAAATTGAATTAGGAGCAAGTAAACTAAACCATGTAGATGCAAAACTTGATAAAGAAAGAGGAAATAACTTCAACTTCAGCAAATCATTACTATCAGCCTTCCCACATTGATCAATAAACTGGCCGATATGCTCAATTGTAGTTATAGTATTCTCACATATGAATTTTGTGAAGTTGGGCATCTCAAATCCTTGCGGGTACAGGACAAAATCTATGTGTTCATGATACGACCTTTCAAATGTATACATAGCTACTTGGACTCTATTTTCTTACTACCCCGCAAGACATTGTTACTCTCTTTTTCAATATTCACATGACCAATTTGTGGTTCGGTCTTGGATGACAGATACTTTACTTTCACTTGTAATACAATCCAAAACGTTATTTAGTTCGGCTATATTTTCAGTTGTGCTATTATCTAAGCTAGCAACACATTCTGAACCATCACTTGGTTGGGTTATACTCGTTGTTGTATCATTGCCTAAATTAGTAACACAATCCGAACCGTTGCTTGGTTCGGCTATACTTGCTATGGCATTATCATCTAAGCTAGCACTTAAACTATTGTCATCCACTTGGCTTTCCTGAGCCAGAGCTTCATGCAACACATGATTAATATCAAGAAATACATGGCCATTCAATCTCTTTAATAGAAACAAGCAATCCATTATATGCAAAGTCGGCCAAATCTCTTTCAGTTATATTTAAACTAAAACATCGGTTTCTAGCATCTCAAACCTCTTAATATAATTAGTGACAGACTCATTATATTTTTGCCTAACCGATGTTAAATCAATCAATCTAACCTTAGTTTTACCAGCATAGAAATAATCATGAAATTTATATTCTAGTTAAGCCCAAGTATAGATAGAATTTGCAGGCAATGAAGTAAACCAAGCAAAAGCAGTTCCACACAAAGATAAAGGAAATAAACGCAATTTTAGAATATCGGAACAACCTGGTTCACCATATTGTGCTAAAAATTGGCCTATGTGTTCATATGTGATCCTATTATCCTCGCCGCTAAATTTTACAAAATCAGGCACTTTGAAATCACGAGGATATGAGATTGTATCAAAGTAATCAGGATAAGGCTTTCGAGTAGCTTCATCCTTTGGCTCAATTTTAAAAGCTTCTCTAATTATAGCATGTGCGTGTTCATATGCATCTTCAAAAACTTTAGGCCTTAATTGATTATCCTCTTGAATTTGTGGCCTAAAGTATGCGGGCACAACAAGGTTTTGAGAGTAGACCTCCTGTTGGCCATAATGGTGCACCTTGTGCCAATCCATCTACTCGGTGGTTTTGGATTGGCTCATAGCAATTATCAGTGCAAAAAATATGCATATGTGAAATAGCATGACAAACATCATTAGTAGAAGGTGAGTAACAATTAACATCAGTACCATTAGTCGTCGCACAAAATCTTGAAAAGGTTCCAGGTTGTCAGTCTGACCGGCTACAAGAAGCCCGGTTGGACCAGTGGTCACTGATGTGGTCAGACCGGCCACAGGAGGCACAGTCTGGCCGAGATAGGGCACGGTCTGATCGACCGTGGTAGGCACGATCTGACTGGCGTCACGCGCGGTCTGACCGTCGGCTAGGTTCTGTGTGTAGCCGATTTCCGTGCAATCGGTCGTGTAAATACTTGTTGATCCATCCATAACATTATAAGCATGTTGTATAGGAGCAAAACTAGATATAGCATTAGATTGTTGATAACTGGCCATCGTGGAACCAATTTTCTTAACGACATTATGATATCTACTATTAAAAACATCTTCTACCGTATCATCAAATTTATCGATATAAGCGCTAATAGATGCATCTATACAATGATCAATAGTTTCTTAAATAGTAAGGGATAGATTGGACATATTAGAGGTTACCTTACATGAAACCACGACTTGAGATAGTGGGACGTCTCTTTTCGAGACGTCTTGATCGGTCCTCACGAAGCATGCAAGCATTGTCTTCTCCAAAGCCGCCAATTGTTCCTCAAGATCTTGCCGCTCCTCCTCAGTCAAGTCGTCCTTGGTAAACATGTTGATTTCCTTCTCGCTCGTCATGGTTGATGAAGATATTCCTTGATTAATTTCGGCTGTATTGATCTAAGCCGAAACCTTTTGACGAATATACGGTCTTGATTTCCTTGGTATAATGTACTATGTGCAGCTAGCTAAATTTACCAAATATCAATTGATTTCTTAGTATGCTTATGTGTATGAAGCAAAATATTCCAAAAAGAATTAACCGATCTCAAACCAAAGATCGACTATTGCCTTTTTTTTAATATGAATCTGCTCAGTCGCCGTGTGCAGTACTAGCTCGATCCAATCTGTCTCTGATTAGGTTCTCCTATTCCTCTCGGCAACCGTGCACAACAATAGCACGATCGATCAGATCGATCGGCTGCTGCTGGTTTGCTTGCTGGTGCGCGTGACTGCGTGCCGCTGGTCAGCGTGCATGTAGCTTCTGTTGCTCCCGTCGATGGCTGCTACTACTTGGTTTGCGTATGGCACTGCTCGCCTCGGCGTCACGCAGCTATAGATTGGAACGAACACAATAGCGGCATGCAGCATATGACAATTATGGCCGGCAGCTGCGACGCACTAGATCGGGAAAAACAGAACTAGGGGCAGATTAATTGTATTGATTGTTTTTGGCCGTGTTGGATGATCGATGGCGGGAAAACTTACGTCCCCGCCGGAGTCGCCAATTCATGTTGGCGTCTTTTTCGGTCCCACCACGGACTCACCTAAAGATTTGCGGTGTTAATGAAATCATCAAATCATCTTGATCTAGAAAGCTCTAAACCAAGATGGGTTTTGAAGATTAAACCGGTTAGCGGGGTCGATTTAGAGATCAAAACCAGCCTCTAGACCGATTTAGATCGATATAAAGATAAGCACCCGTCTGGTGGGCGAATCGGAAGGTTTACAGGACAAACCTACAAAGGGGTATCGCACTCTCGTAGTGAAGGCAAACGATTTACGACGCAAATCGACAAAGATAGACAGAACTAGGATAAAGTAGAAAACATTGGTTGAAAAGTAAAGGTAAGAGAACGATTCGATTGTGTTGGGATTGTGGTCTGGGATTAGAATCGAACCGGCCATAGCCCTTATAAAGGGGCCAGTCTTGCCACGTCCTATTAGGCTTAGAGATCAATTAGGACTTAAAAACCTCAGGCCCAAACAAGGAAACCCGAGAATCGACAAATTGGACTCGATTTCGGACTCTGTCCGCTGGTCAGACCGGGCCCACACCATTGGTCTGACTGGCCTCGTATGGTAAACCGGGTCTTTTTTAATCTGGTTGCGTTTTCCTATTTTTCATCTTAGGTGTCAAATTTGGGTGTTAATACTTCTCTGGCCTGATTGCCTGCCTCTCACTTACATGATGACAGCTTTTACACAAACCTGTATTCTTTCATAATGCCATGTTTCTACCAACTCTTTTCTCTTTATTTTGCTACTCTTATGATGATGACAGTATCCTCATTCCTCACGGATGGGATGACATTTGCGCCTCTCTTTTCAGCTTCTTTTTTGGGGAGACAAAAATGCTGCTGAGCTTCAACTCTCAAGCTTGTTGGTTCTGCAATTATTGAAACTGTATCGTGAATCTGTTTGTCTTGCCTTTCTCATTTGTAGGTTTCAATTGAATATGGGTTGTCCGAGATGATGAACACTCAAGCAATGGGCCTTGTTGTTAGCCAGGTTGCTCCCAGCATCGACAGGTGGTTTCCTGATATGTCACAACTGGAAGCTGCTTTGCCTGCGGGTACCATTGACCACTCCGCGGAGCCACTCTACCAGGAGGTCTGGCTTCTACTCTATCAATAGTACTCAATAATCATGACCATAATTACGGTGCCGTCCTGGAGAGCAGTTTATTTTGCTAAAAATATGTTCATGTGTTCAAGGGAATTAAACCCTTGTTCTTTTCCTGTACAGGTACCTAAGTGGGGGGAATCTGTTTGGGAAGCAAGAAGCAGATATGCTAGTGTAATCAAGGCTCTTGCTGACAAATACCCTGATGAGAACCTACTTCTGGTGACGCATGGTGAGTTTAGATTCGATATTGCTGTTGTGTCGTGCTGCCTATGGAAACATACTACTATTTCATGGGGAGGGGGGAGGAGGAGGAGAATGATGAATGAAACTGGTTTTGGTTGTTTTATCTATGCAGGTGAGGGTGTTGGTGCATCGGTGTCATTCTTTGAGCCGGGTGTGGAGATTTACGAGGTGGAGTATTGTGCCTACTCTGTCCTGGGAAGGCAGCAGCACAAGGTCGGGATTGAAGAAGGAAGCGAGGAGGGGTTGAAGAATCTGAGAGTGCTGAGCACAAGTGGACCTACAGGCATTCACTACTACTACACTACCCCAGCACCAGCAGCTGTAGCATCATCTGAGGTCTCCGACCATTAGCATTAGGAATTCTCAACTGATTCTGATGAAGCAGCAGCACCAGAGCATGTTCTTTTAAAGTAAGGATAGTAGAATTGGCCGCATCGATGGTTCGGGTAAGCAATACAAATAAACTGTCTTTGATGAATGCATGGTGAATTGGCCATGTCCAGAAAGCAAACTGTACGTGACGTCTATATCATTAGGCATTCGCTAGATTCTTCAGCTGATCCACTTAGAGTACATATATAAAGTGCGCCTGGATTGGATGCTTTACGTGTGTGTAGGACAATTAAACAACGAAACGAGCTAGTAGCTAGCCGACAGAAAAGAGACAAAATTAAGGGAGAAAATGAGATGCATGGAACTGGACAGCCAGAGAAGATGCGCGACATATAGAAAGCTCGCGCGCACACACACACATCTCTCTATCTCGTAGTATTCATCTTCTCTTTTCCTAAAAGGAAAGAAAGAAACAAGTCTCTTTTTGTTTGCCTTTTGGAGCTTAATTTTGTTGAACAGCTTGAACTTAAATAATAATACATGCTGTTTGACCATCGACTATATAGAGTACTCCATTACTCCCTAGTCCCTACCAAAAGGTATTTAAATGTGCCACGAGAATGTCTTCATGGTAGAACATATTCTTTTTTAATTCTCCGTTAGAATTTGTGGTGCCAATTAATAGGAGTTTACCAAATTATTTACCAAATTAAGGCACCAATATAATGCAAACCCACTGAGAATACATGACACGACTTTAGTCATGAGGAATATTTGTCTGTCTATGTGTATCTTTTGTAGCGAGCGAGCTTTTTAGCTTTAGTCAATTTCCTCTGAGGATAAGACAGAGAGAGGAAGTGGTAAAGCCACCAATTATGCATATGTATGCAGGATGAAGAATCTGGAGTATATCCATCTTAATCCGTACCATTTTCTTGCTTTCTTGAGAAATACTACTATTAGAGGGTTTGGTTTGCATGCATGTATGTGGATACTAGGTAAATAGCTTAAGAAGAAATAGCTTGTAAGAAGAAATTTGTAAGAAAATAGAAATTAGATTTGGGAATGCGCGCAGATAGCAACAAATTAAGGAGGAAATATATTGTGTCATATGCTTTTGGCGCCCGGCCTTCCAATTAAGGAGGAGAAGGAAGGAAGGAAGCTATTTCACTAGTCCGGTCAGAGAATGAAATGAAGCGATAATAGTATATACTGATCTAGTTGCGATCCTGGATTAAAGCAGCTGATGGACACTCACAGTGAGTAAGCTGGGCTTGTCTCGTGATAGCGCTAAGGCTGGCCGCCTCCTTCTTCTTCGTAGGGACTGACTACTGATCAGTATATGTGCAGTGCAAGGTAGCTACTGCAGGCAACAGGCCCATAACGTACGAACGACCAGCTAAGCTAGCTTCCGGCTTCAGTCTTGAGCTAGCATAGCATATATTAATTAAACCACCAACCCAATATTGTTCGATCGATCTGCATCCTCCTCCAACCATCTCTAGCTTAGCTATAGGCCTATAGCTACTATATTTCTTCTTCTTCTTGTGAAGAGATCTTTTTCTTCTTCTTCTTGTGAAGAGATCTCGGAAGAAAGAAAGAAAGAAAGAAAGAGGGATTATATATATTAATTAATGGCCATCGGAGCGTTCGTTGAAGGAGGAGGTGGCGGCAGCGGGTACAGCGGGCGCGTGACTCCGTTCGTGGTGTTGTCGTGCATCGTCGCCGGCAGCGGTGGCATCCTCTTCGGCTACGACCTCGGCATCTCAGGTACCACACCTCACCTCCACCTCCACCTCGGTTAATTGTTCATCCCTGCCCATGCATCATCGATCACTCCAAAGTATCTCTCCTCGATCTATCTATCGATGATCGATCTCTACTGTTTAGTTACTACTCCAGTACCTGCGTGCTGGGACGGAGGGAGTAAGTAGCTAAGGGTACTGTATCTGTACTACTACTAGTACGTAATTAATTAATGAATTTGTACTACGTACGTACTCCTATATAACCTATCTATGTGATGTCTGTCTTCTCTACTCATCACTAATTTGGTGTCTTTTTTCCTCATCAACCTAGCTAGTTTTCTCATTCCATCGGTCCATATATACTGATGCATCCACAATAATTATATTAATTATTTCATCAGAGATTAATAGTACTCCATCCGACTATTTAAGATGACTATTCATAGCCCATGTAGTACACAATGCACTGCAGATGCATGCATCATCTGCTGCTGCTCTGCCTCTGCTTCTTCACTGACTCAAGACAAGAGAGATACTACTACTAATATTGATCAATGGTTCAACCTGCATGCTCGCATATCTATATATACATATACATATATACATAGTTAATACTCACTAACTCCTAAAACTTAATATGAAAGTGTGTTTCATCATCATCCACTAGCAATTATTATCTCTAGTATTTTAAATCATATGTAAGTGTGTCACATCATCACCTACTAACAATTATTATCTAGAGTATTTTAAAAATCATGTAAATATGACATATCATTTATAATTTTATTGTAGTTTTAGAACTTATTATGCAAGTAATGTCAAATTATTATCTTTATATCATTTTCACATTATTTAAACATATAAATATATCATTTATATAATGTATAACATGCATTCATCCATATATTTCACAGCAAAACACGGAACATCAACTAATATAGTTAGTTGATTCATGGAGACATAATGATCAACCGATTCAATGCATGCGAAATTCACCCTTTGCAATATTACCTACGTCCTAAAATATAGTAAATTAGGATGGGAAGACTCATGTTCAGATTCGTTGTCCTACAATATAATCTTATCATAAATTACTATATTTTGAGAGAAATAGAGGACTCCACTTACCTAGCTAACCAATTAATAGTAGCAATTCAATTATAGCTATCTGATGCCATGAAAGCAGCATTCACCAATATTATACTATTTAACCAGCAGAGCTAATATTAAGTGAACAAAAAGAAACATTTGATTAATTATTACTCCGATTTTATTGGGTAAAAAAACAATTAAGGTGGGGTTACGTCCATGGAGCCGTTCCTGAAGAAGTTCTTCCCGGACGTGTACCATCAGATGAAGGGGGACAAGAAGAAGGTGAGCAACTACTGCCGCTTCGACAGCGAGCTCCTCACCGTCTTCACCTCCTCCCTCTACATCGCCGGCCTCGTCGCTACTCTCGTCGCCTCCTCCGTCACCAGGCGCTTCGGCCGCCGCGCCTCCATACTCATCGGCGGCTCCGTCTTCGTCGCCGGCTCCGTCTTCGGCGGCGCCGCTGTCAACATATACATGCTGCTCCTCAACAGGATCCTGCTCGGCATTGGACTCGGCTTCACCAACCAGGTACCTATGCTACGCACGTAATTTTTTATTATTTAATTTATCTATATTTCAAGATTTAGCAAGAGTGGTGGCCATTCACATCACATGTACTAGCTATAAAAGCCAGCGCATAGCGACGAATATTAGAAAAGATAAAAGCAAAAGCAAAAACTTACAAGTTTATAGCCTAGTTAGTTGATTAAACATATAATGCTATACTCAAAGCAGAAGCATTCATGTGGATAGACCTTATAACCTCAACTCTGATATCGTCACTAACATCATTTAAAGAAGTATAAATATATCAAGTGAAGACCAAATGGATGAAATATACCAAGTCCGATCCACTAATTTATGTGTGATTTTGCAAAAAAAAAAAAAGAAAAGTAAGATGGATGCTCGGGCTTAACTAGCTTTATGTCATCCTACAAATTATTTTTCCGATTCCGATTTATGTCAAAAGGCGAATTTAAAGAATATTTCATTTTTGATACTGTTGTTTATTGGTAACTTGCATGAAAATAATGAGATATAATAATTAAGCTTTTTTTCAGGGGCCTAGCTAGCTAGCTTTATGCCACTCTCTCTCTCTCATAATAGAGGGAGTAGTAACTAAAATCTTTTCAGCTTTATTATGTTGAAAAGGAGAAAGAACATTATATATATTTATTGCTCTTTATTAGTGGAGTAGTAGTAATTTGGTTGGGAAGATATCCATAAGTTATTTATTTTGTTTTGTGCAGTCGATCCCGCTGTATTTGTCGGAGATGGCGCCTCCGCAGCACCGTGGCGCCATCAACAACGGGTTCGAGCTGTGCATCAGCATCGGCATCCTCATCGCCAACCTCATCAACTACGGCGTCGACAAGATCGAGGGCGGGTGGGGTTGGAGGATCTCCCTGTCCATGGCCGCCGTCCCCGCCGCGTTCCTCACCGTGGGCGCTCTGTTCCTGCCGGAGACGCCCAGCTTCGTGATCCAGCGCGGCGGCGACGTGGACTCGGCTAGGGCGCTGTTGCAGCGGCTGCGGGGAACGGCGGCGGTGCACAAGGAGCTGGACGACCTGGTGGCGGCGAGCGAGGTATCCAAGACGATGAGCAGGCACCCGCTGCGGAACATGCTCCGGCGGCGGTACAGGCCGCAGCTGGTGATGGCGGTGCTGGTGCCCTTGTTCAACCAGGTGACCGGGATCAACGTGATAAACTTCTACGCGCCGGTGATGTTCCGGACGATCGGGCTGCGGGAGAGCGCGTCGCTGATGTCGGCGGTGGTGACGAGGGTGTGCGCGACGGCGGCGAACGTGGTGGCGATGGCGGTGGTGGACAGGTTCGGGAGGAGGAGGCTGCTGCTGGTGGGAGGGGTGCAGATGCTGGTGTCGCAGGTGATGGTGGGGGCGATCCTGGCGGCCAGGTTGAAGGAGCAAGGGGAGATGGAGAAGGAGTACGCGTACCTGGTGCTGAGCGTGATGTGCGTGTTCGTGGCAGGGTTCGCGTGGTCGTGGGGTCCCCTCACCTACCTCGTCCCCGCCGAGATCTGCCCTCTGGAGGTGAGGTCGGCCGGTCAGAGCATCGTCGTCGCCGTCATCTTCCTCCTCACCTTCCTCATCGGCCAGACCTTCCTCGCCATGCTCTGCCACCTCAAGTTCGCCACCTTCTTCCTCTTCGCCGCCTGGGTCTGCGCCATGACGCTCTTCGTCTTCTTCTTCCTCCCGGAGACCAAGCAGCTGCCCATGGAGCAGATGGAACAGCTCTGGAGGACGCATTGGTTCTGGAAGAGGATCGTCGGCTCGGCCTCCCCTGAACAAGTAGTAGAGCTACAGCACCACCAGAGATCATCATCAGAATAAATTAATCACACACGTAAACAAGCAGATTAAGCTTGCTACCTCTGCTCTGCTCTGCATGGTGCATGCTAGTTAAGTACATACTACTAGTATATTTGTAAGTAATGAAGCCTTCCTCACACCCTATATAATATGCATGTAACTGATCGACTGATCGAGTACATCTACAGTACCACTCCATATATATTATATACAACCGCAAACAGTCAGCCTTCTTTTTTATTAGTAGTTTTTAGTTTGAGATGAACGCTTCGAATGGGCCGGGATTGAGGCCTTCCTCCAAACAAGGCCTACTCAGAGAAAGAGAGGCAAAATGTTAGTGGGCCTAGCTGACTCCGTTCCGTTGCAAACTTGCAATTGCTCCGCATTTGTTTCCGGCGCTGCCCGTGCCTTGCGTCTCCATCGCCACTTGATTCGCCGCCGACGAACTCGCCTCGCCGGACAAGTAAACTAAGCTCATCTCTTCCGCTTTTCTTCTTGCCTCTTCCAATCCAATGTCCCAATCCACAGATCCACTCCACTGCTTCACTACCGTTTTGCTTTTGATTGATAATAGGGCTCGATGGATCCTCTTCCTCTCCTTACTCCTTAGGGCATGTGATGTGATGTGAATGTGTGAGTGCTTCAGAGATGGCGCCTCCTCTCACTGTTGGATTGGCTCTCACTGCCTCAAAATCCAGCACCTACGCCCTCCAATGGGCTTTGTCCAGGTTTACCAACGACACCACCACCACCACCGACGACGCCCCCATCTTCCTGCTTATTCATGTCCTCACTAAACTCTTGACAGTACCCACACCCAGTAATTATCCTATCCCTCCCTTTCTTCTCTTTTCTTATTATTATCATGCATTCATCCAGTCTGTCATTCTTTCTTTTGCATTGCATCTGCATCGCATCGTTTACATATCAATCTTGCTACTTAATTGCCGATGCTATTGTCACCCTCATTATTACATATTTACATGCAGTGGGGAACTATGTCCCAATTGATAAAGTCCGAACCGATGTTGCTGATGCCTACTTCAACGATGTACACCACCAGGCACAACAAATGCTCCTCCTCTACAAAAACATGTGCCACCAAAACAAGGTTACTTTCTTTCTTTCTGCTGTATCACCTGTCCTTCCTTCCTAGCATGTACTAGTAACAAGTATATATGTGCGTAGCCTACCATTTCCTATTTTTAAGATTTTAAGCGCTTATTCAACTGACCTCAGGTGAAAGCTCAAGTATTGCTTATCAAGGGCAATGACGTGTCACAAACTGTTTCCACTGTTGTTTCTGACTACCAAATAAAGATCCTCATCGTCGGTATCACTACTAGGACTAGGTAATCCGACTTTCGCCACACCAATTCACTAAAAAAAATAAACCGATATACGCATCGTATTGTTGATGATTGGACGAAATGTCCTTCAGGAAGCCATTTGGAAATAGGACATCCTCCAAAATTTGCAAGAGTGTCCCAAGTTTTTGCACAGCTTATCTTGTATCAAAAGATGGATTGTCTTCGCTTTATTCTTCTGTGTTAGAAGGTGACTTAGCGTCGAGCTCCAAGAGTGATGAGCTTTCAGATGAAATGTCTTCAAGCTCAGGTAAGGACATGTCAAGCTAAGACGGAATATTTCTAGTATGCTGCTTTTTTCCTGTGTATCTCTGCTGTGCAATATAATTTCTTCTTTCCTATTTCTCCTTATTAGTTATTACTGCTGAAAAATGAAAAACTATAGCAGACTTGCAGGAAGGTATAAGCGTGTTTATTTGGCTTGGGAATATAGTTTTGTATACATCTATTCTGCTCTTCAACATGTTGACCTCCATATCCCCCTTGTCATCATCTGAAGGTTACTTGTTCCCTTGCTTCAGTAAATTCCAATAATAGTTCAGACCAGAGCCCGTTTGATTCTCCGAGGCTGCTAGGCTCCAACTTACCATCAGAGAACCCTAAAAATAGTTCCCCTGCACACCGTAACCGTTCACTTACTCTATATGACTATCTCAGTGGAAGCACTTCAATATATCCTGACAAGGATAGAAGAGTTAACTCTTCCACTGGTACGGAAAGCTCCAAACCTAGTGAACTGAAGGGGTCAAATGAGGTGCTAAGGCAAGAAAGCTCGCTGCAGGGAATGCTTTCAGACAACAAGGTTAGTTGTGCAATTCGTTGGTGATTGACTCATTGTGAATTTCGGACTTCTGGTGACATGCACATGCAACTCCAGTGAATGTTGTATTTAAACTTGTGCTGTTGATCCACAACTTTGGTGATGTGCACATCATCAGTGAACGTTGTTTTTAAGCCTCCAGTGATTTGATATCACGTTGTTAATAGATAGATAAATTAAGAGGACTCCTTTTCTCAAACTTTGCTACAGTAATTTTGTTTCCCTGTAATCACATTGGTAATCGACATTATCAATTACCATCAGATTGATGATATTAGATTTACTGTCTACTTGTTGAATTTATCAGATATGCCTGACTCAGTCAGGTAAATGTTTGCTTAGACCTTCTGATAACTTGTTACAACGTAGGACGATATCAGTACAGAGCTTGAAAAGCTAAGGCTTGAACTGAGGCTTATACAGGGGAAACATAAACTTGTTCAGGATGAGTCGGATGATGCATCACGCCAGGCAAGTAAAGTGGATTTGATGCTATCAAAGAGGATGAGTTCACAGATGCAGTACATATGTTCAAACCATCTTACTTGTGATCTTTATTGATGGCAGATGGCTGAATTAGCTGCAAAGCGCCTGGAAGAGGAAACTCAACTAAGGGAGATACAATCTAGGCTGGATAAGGCCAATGACAACGTAGAGAAGCATAAGGCACATCGATATGCTGCGGAGCAGGCGCTGAACCATGTGCAGGATCTTGTAAGAGGGGAGATTATGCAGAGAAATATGCTGCAGGTGAAAGCATCCCGCGATGCTGATAAGAAGTTGAAACTGGAGAAGCTCTTTGTGCTTCAGGGCAACTCATACTCAACGTTTACATGGGAGGAGATTGATAGCGCTACATCATCATTCGCGGACAATCTCAAGATTGGAAGTGGAGCTAATGGAACAGTATACAAGGGGTATCTCAATCACTCAGCTGTAGCAATAAAGGTCCTCCATTCTGATGACAACTCCAGTAACAAGCATTTCAGGCAAGAGGTACTAGGTACCTGAATAATATATATATATATATATATATATATATATATATATATATATATATATATATATATATATGCTTCCATATTACAAACAGCTAGGATAGGCATCAGCATATTAATATTACGTGAAATGTAATTGATGATTAATTCTGCAGCTTGAGGTTCTGGGGAAGATACATCACCCGCATCTGGTGATGCTCCTGGGAGCGTGCCTAGAGAGGGGGTGCTTGGTGTACGAGTACATGGAGAATGGGAGCCTGGAGGAGCGGCTGCGGTGCAAAAACGGGACGCCACCGCTGCCGTGGTGTGACCGATTGCGCATCGCCTGGGAGGTTGCCTCCGCGCTTGTGTTCCTCCACAACGCGAAGCCGAGCCCCATCATTCACCGGGACCTCAAGCCTGAAAACATCCTCCTGGACGGCAACCTGGTGAGCAAGGTTGGTGATGTGGGGCTGTCAACGCTGGTGCCAATGTCGGAGTCTACCATGTCAACCATGTACAAGAAGACTGCTCTGGCTGGGACGCTGTTCTACATAGACCCAGAGTACCAGAGGAGCGGGCAGGTGTCGGTGAAGTCGGACACGTACGCGCTTGGCATGGTGATGCTGCAGCTGCTGACGGCGAGGGCACCGATCGGGCTGGCGGAGGTGGTGGAGCGAGCGGTGGAAGACGGGAAGCTGAGGGACATCCTGGATGAGAGTGCAGGGTGGAAGTGGGCGATGGAGGAGGCGCAGGAGATGGCTGAGCTAGCGCTGAGGTGCCTGGAGATGAGAGGCAAGGACCGCCCTGACCTCAACACCAAGGTTGCCGTCCACCTGGACCGCCTCAACCGCCGCCCACCGCCACCGCCACCGCCGGAACACTTCATCTGCCCCATACTCAAGGTCCGCCTCTTTCTCTCTTCTTCTTCTTCTTATTATTATTATTATTACTGTTGCCTTGTCATATGTTGATGAATGAAATGCAGTGTGTGATGCAAGAGCCGTGCATCGCGTCGGACGGCTACTCGTACGAGCGCCACGCCATTGAGACGTGGATGTGCGACGAGGATGTGTCTCCGGTCACGAACGCTCCGATGCCAAACAAGACACTTGTGCCCAACCGCTCTCTGCTCACCGCCATCACTGCCTGGAAGTCCCAGGGTCGCCGCAAACCCCCCAAATGATATTACTTCTCCAAATCAATTAATTCATTTCTGATACCATCATGTAAGATCACGTCAATTTTCTCTTCAAAGTCTACTTACTACTCATGTTCATATATTGTTTGTTACTTGCACGGGGAATGAAAACAAATCAAAACCAGATTCCGTATCCTGCGCTATACACTTCTATCTTTTTACAACCATCATCATTCAGTTCCATCAGAGCCAAGAGGCTGCATGAATGCAAATATCATACTCCACTAGCTAGTTGAGCACAAACGCTTCCCCGATGGTGGTGGTGATGGCGCGCCAAGTCGCAGCAATCCAAGCCTTTCCCTTGCCCTTGCCCTTCAAGTATGGCACGATGTGCTTCCTCATGTCAGTCTTGGAAATACCCAGGTGCCCCCCTGGCACGGACACGAACTTCACTCTCCCCTCATCATCCAGCGTCTTGAGACCAATCCAGTCCTCCATGTACAGCTTTGTCTGCAACCACAACACCAGGACATGTTGACATCAATGTTAGTATATAGTATATATAAGGCCAGAGGATTTACTTCATTCCATTTGCACTACATGCAATGCAAGGTTCAACCTTCTGAGGGGGCAGGACAGGATCAAAACCTCCATCTGGATAGTAACCAAACCATGCTGTTTCCCGAGGTATCAGGACAGCGTCATCCTGAAACTACACATCAAACAATGGAGAAACACATTAAAGGCAGACTAATGAGTACTAAATTACCCCCATCTGGTCATAAATATTTTACGTTAAGGACAAGATTTAGTCAAACTCTTGAAAATTAGCCCATCAATAATTTCTCAAATTCTTACTTTCAAACGAAATGTTATGTCTAGATTTCTCTTCGAAAGCACTATCATAATATCATAAACTCATTAGATTTTATTAACTTGTTCTAATATAGAACTAATGGTCAACACACACGGTGACACCACAATGATGAACAACTCCAAGTTGCTGGCTTGCTGCATGAGCTCCAGCTCCACATATGAAGTGTCTAAGTTTAGCCATGGTGCAACCAGCACCGGCGATCTTGCACAGCAGGAGCTATAGTGCATCCTATGCACAGATGGAACAGAGGTAGCAAACAGGTTAGCAGGGGATCAGCATCGGCCAACGATCTACCCAACTTATCTGATTGCCACCAGGGTACTGCTGATGGGTCCATACAACTATACCCTGGTGATATGCTCCAGAATTCTAGAACAGTTGGGGCATTATACAAGTAGAAATCGGATAAACCTAAGTAGCCAGACATATGCCACATACCGAATACTACATACCAGGGAGTTAAGGAACACAATTCTTGCCACTTATAAACAGATGCTACCAACAGTCTTGGAGGTTGAACATGAACATAATCAAAATGCATCTTTGGACCATCTTAAACTTACCATAATTAATACCAAATTCTCTAGGCCACTAAACCTTTCCTTGTAGGTGGCATTTCTTTCACCTGGTATCTCATTGTTAAGCTTTGGAAGAAATCTACAACCCTTTAAATAATCTGAAATATCCTGAATAGCATAGGAAAGTTATGCAAACTTCAGTTAATCAAAACATTAACATTACATACACATCAAGTTCTATTTCCAGTAATCATCATGCCTTGAAGAAAGATCGGTGTTTTCATCATTTTGTTAACTTATAAATTTGTTCTGAATAATGGAAAAATCAAATTAACATGTCAACCAAGCATCATATAAAAAGCATTATATGTCTTCAGGGTGATGACAAAAAAGAATTCAAGTCATGAAAAACTCACAGTTGGGATTTTCATGTAACCACTAGGTGCAAGATGTGCCTGCAATTCACCACGCGATAAATTATTCCACAAAACATCCACCCAAGTATTTTCAAGTGCAGATGACTACACAAACCTGGACATAGTCTGAGTAGATCTCCATTTTAATCAGGGAATCAGCAAGAATGCAAAAAATACCAGACTGCAAATAAACAGAGATGAGCTATTATAGGTAGCTGCAGTAAAATTAATATCAAGGTACCACATATGTATTCTTGTGAAATAACTGTAACCAGGCAGAGTTCACATTCTTTACAACAGTAACAAGATTACAAGGTCTGGCATAATCTTAAAGATCCTAGCAGCTCACCCATTATGTGACCAATCATATCTCCTGATCATGCCAACTCCCTCAAGAATCAAGTTGAGTTACCTAAATGCTAAAAACGATATATCTGATCTAGTACCAGTTTTCAAGCTCTGCAAGCCTGCACCAGATTGGAAAATGGACTAAAAGCACATTCCCATCCCTACACACCACCAATGCTAATAACTTTCCATTTTGGAGCAAACAGGTGGATGGATATATGTCCACTTATATAGATTGGCATACATTATTTGTGATATGGTGATGGTGGAATTTCACAAGTCATAGCACTCAGGTAAATAAGAGATGCCACAGACTGATGGTGTTAGTCTACCTTGACAGTACCCAATACTTTTAATAGATAATGAGTGTATGTGTCATCAGAAAAGATCCATGCACGATGTTGGATTATTAAATTTAAACTTTTCATCACAAACTAGATATCACTCGGAAACAATGAGATGAACTTACACCACAAAGTGGCACTGAAGCAGTACCAGCATGAGGGCCACCGAGTGAAATGAAATTCTTGACCTGTTGAAGCATCACAAGATTGAACAGCATTGTACCATCAAGTACATGGTAGATTTAAGGTAGGAGAACAGACAAGGAGTCAAGAGGGGACACCCCCTAAAAAACACACATGCACCCCTAAAAAAAATAAAAACTAACTGTTCTTTGTACCCAGAAAGGACAACTCACCGGTGGCCCATCATCACAATACTCAACAACTGCTCGACCAATCAGATTCCCCTGTGGACATGATACAATGCGTTACTAGGTTTTGAGAATACATTAAAACAGAAGTTAGTGGCCGAAGTTGCTTTCTGGAGAGTGGAGAGACAGATGCAATGCCCAATATGTCACTAACTTGTGCCTGGAGGCAGTAATAACCAACGACTTAACAACTAATCCATTAGTCACATGAAAAATGTAGCATTTTTCCTGAACAAATTTGTGATAGAAATGAGAATTAAAATGAGCATACAAAAACAGACAGCAAATTAAATTAACGATTGATATGGAATCATTTTTCTTCCTGTAATGTTTTGAGTAACTAGTGCTCTGTGTCTCGGAGAATATGCAGGTGAGCGGAAAAAACAGCTAGCATAGCATTACTGTTGGTAAAAGGAAGTGGCGCGAACCATAAATAATACAGACAGCAGTGCAAGAGTATACCTGTGAAAGACCAACTATATTGTAACCATTGGAAAGTTCCTTCATTTCTTTTACCTGGAAAAGAAAAGGGTACAAAGTGATGATATCAATATTTAAGTCGACATACAGCATCGTCGCGTAGGAAGGTATTATCCAAAAGGGAATGTTGAATCACCTTACTGCAAACAATATCAGCCTGTTGAGACATGACGGAAAAATTATTACTATGTGGAATGAATATAGGAGTTATACTAAACAAGATTCCTAGGCTAGAGTGAAAATGTCAAGTAGTCAACCTGTTTCTGAAGAGGCATTAACCAAGAGTCCCATGTTCCACTTCCGATTTCACTATGCCGTTTTCCATCAACAGCACGCAGTAGCACAATGAAACAATTCATTAATTAATCTAATCTACTAATTGAGAAGGGAAGGAAAAGAAAGAAAGAGAGAGAGAGAGAGAGAGAGAGAAGTAGTGTGTAGTACAGGCAGTAGCCATGGGAGGCGGACCAGTCGGCGAGAAGGCGGGTGAACTTGGCGACGCCATGGTTGGCGCACTGGTCTCCGATCCCTGCACGCACGGCAGGAGGAGGAGTAGCTACTTGTCAAACTGAAGTACTCCATCCATAGGTAAGTAATAAATAGGTGTTGGAACCCAAGGGACGGACGGGCTGACAGAGTCTAACCGTGCAGGACGATGAAGGGCACGGCGGAGGCCGGTGGCGCGAGGACGAAGATGACGAGGAGGGAATAAGCGCGCGCCCATCTCATCTTTGTTTCTACTCCTCGCCTCCTCGCCTCGCCCGACCCCCCCAACTTCTCCAACCCAAGTGGGGATGCGTGGGGAGAAGAAGATGATTGATTAGCCCCCTTCTGCTGTCACCACATAAAGCCTCAACTGCATCCATTTTAGCATGCATCCCTTTTAAAAAAAACATTCCAACTTCATGATTTTATCCATATTTTTGTAAACGATGTTTATTCTGCCCCAGTTCTATTATTAATAAGACTTAACAATATTTAAAATATATAATCCATCGGTCCTAAAATATGATTATTTTATGATGTTTAAATTTTTGTTTCAAAATCTCCCACTTTTTTTCGTCTCAATCAATCACAACCATCAAACTTTTCGTGTAACACCGTATACATCAACTAACAAATGTCATAAAAAACTTTTAAAAAATACATTAAACTTTCAATAGTATTACATTTATGTATAAAATCTTAACCTTAAATTTAAAATATTTTAGCCATAAAAAAATAAAATTTCTAACAGCTTATGTATAAAATCTTAACCTTAAATTTAAAATATTTTAGCCATAAAAAAATAAAATTTCTAACAGCTTCAAGAGTATAAGTCTGAGAATTTTTTTTCCATTACTCCCTAGTCCCTATATATAATGAATTTGAAGATAGGACTTTATACATTGATGTAATAATACTATAAATACGTGTATAAATATTTTTTTAGAATTTTCGGTGATATCTGTTAGTTGGTGTAATTGGTGTGGATGATGTGTACATACCATACGTTCCCCATAACCAGCCCCATTTAGTTTTGCCTTGACTTTTGTGGTTTTATCCCTATTTTGACACCGAATATTTTGTATTTTCACATGAATTTGACATCTGTTTGACACACACATGTTTAATGTAAAAGAAAAAGGATCAAGCACAAGGTTGACATGAACTTTGACCATGTTTCGACATGAACTTTAATACTATTAAGTCGTCTTAACAGAACGGAGGCAAATACAAGTTTCACTTGAAAAGGTAGAGGTAAAATAACAATTAAAGTTAAAGACAGGATAAGAACGCACTTGCCATAAAGGAAAAAAGAAGATAAAACAAAAGACAATAGGCAGGATAATGTATGCGCCCAACACCTCTTGTTGAATCAAAGCAAAGCAAGTGATCTGTTTGGTTCCAACAATTAAGACGGCTACATTACTCCAGTAAAGCATCAGCCCTCTCAAACCAGAGAGAGAGAGAGTAGCAGGCAGAATAACAACAGAGAGACGGACCGAACATCTATTCAACTTTCACAACTGCAAATCATTCATTTGTACAAACAAATCAGTTACACACAACAAAACAAAACAGGAAGCCCACCTAGGTAATTCAAATGAAGTCAATCATTCTCCAACTAGTTACAGCATATACATACCACACTGTCAACGCACTCCTCCCCTCCCCTCTCTCAAAACAGCAACTTATAACGGAAACATGGCCCTTCGCCACAGTTAGACAATCACATTCACTACTTCTAGTGCAAGACACACAGCATTGCCATTCATGGATTATACATTCAACTATTCAAGGTTGACTGCCCACAGATATGATGATCTGACCACAGCATACCCCTCCTCCAGCCACATCGCCACTCGGCAAGAAATCATCAGTTTGATCCTGAGCAAACAACCCCACAAGTAATACTTGAACTATATCAATGGAGAATACATGCAATTACAAGCTATCCCTGCCAGGAGTTAATATCTTGTCTTTTGAAGATACAACATCACTACTTGGGGTTGTTAGAAGATGGTCTAAATCATCCGCATCACTTCCGTCAACAATGGATGCATTAGACTCCATATCATCATCTGCAGCAACAGAATCTTATCAATTACAAATGACAAGTTACAGTATGTATATACTTAATTCACATCATATGTTCATATGGAAAACAGAATATGAAAATGGCAATTAAACTCACTGCCATGCTAGGTTTACCAAGATCTTCCATGAAGTCTAGCCATTCATAGAAAATACCGGTAGGGATCTATTAAATGGTTCCGAACTTGTAGAAATTATTGGCTCTAATGACAAGAAATTTAGTTCACTACTTGTAAAATGGTTAACGATTTGAATGTATTAGCAGAATGTTTTGATTAATTTGGTTAATGATCGTAACCAAGATCGATTATTGGATTATATATGGAATATAAACAAAAGACTACAAGAGTAACTATACTGTTAGTCAGTCATAGCATGGCACTTCACTAACGTTAATTGCATAACTTTCGAGATGTTAAACTCAAGCATATAAGAAACCTAACGCTCAAATATTAGGATGCAGCTAGATTACATCAAACCTTGGGAAAATATCTCCACTAATTCAACATCACATTGGGAGGAAATATGGTATAAATAAATGATTTGAGTATGACCAGCTAATGCAATGTTGATAGAGCCAACTAGAAAAAAAAGGAGGAAGGAAGCATATGCCAATAATTTACCCAGGCAGTACAACCTAGAAAGGTCAACATCAAATCATGTGCTTGGACTGCTAGAAACATCTTAGGTAATTTTATAAGCAGTCCAACCCAAAAATGGATGTGTGCAGGAAAATAAACAATAGCATCCATCCATACACACTAACAGGGGGAGGGAGAGAGTTTACCAGGAAACTCGGGGGGATCGGTTACATCTCTGACAGCGGAAACCTTGATGCTTTCAGGTAGTACACAGTTGCAGAAAGAACCTGCGATCCCAGCAATAGTTTAGAATCATCAAAATCAAGGAACAATAGGTTATGAGTTTGTATTGCAGAAGCAAACCTAATCTGGCAAGTCGATTGACCCATCCAGGAATTGGCTTTCCGGTCAGACGCTTGCAGATGTCTGCGGTAAAATGATTACAATTCTTTGCAATCAAATGATAAGTGTCCCCATGATAATCCTCTGCAAGATCCTCTATGAAACTGCGGACTTCTGAACGAGACATATCAGTGGAACCCACACACACAGAGCGTCTGAAGATAAAGCCAGGACAGCTTTTGGGTTCTACTTGGAAGACTCCGCTGGTTGGGTATTCATGGGCTCCAAACCCATACTCCATGCCATGCACTGCAAATGTTATTGGAGTTGTTAGGTGCTGATCCCTGGATGTCAAACCAAAAAATAAAATGGTTGCAAAGCAAACATGGGAATTCTGTGAGCAGCTAAGGCATCAGCAGACTGAAGACCTCAGAATAAATAACAGTTGGTCCAGCCCACAAGTTATATATAGCAAATGTGCTAGATATATGTGTAGCAAAAAAACCAGTAAAGTTGGATATAGCAAAGCAATAGTGTTTAGGTTTGTGGCACTTCAACTCCATTTGGAGACCAAATGAAGTCTCGATGAGGCGATTGAACAGCTGAGCTCACATACTGGCTGCGCGTAGAGAGCAGGGTTCGCAGAGGCAACGAAAGCCGATTGGTTTTCACAGTTTTTTCAACGTTTCGACGAGGATAGAAATCAATTTTCAGTTGGAATTTTGGGTGGTTTTTGACAAATTGAAATGGTAAACAGTAAATTTGATCAAAATTCAGCCAGAATTTGTCGCAGAGCGTGATACCGCTAGGGCTCGAAATCCGGTGGTCAACCAGTAATGTGAAATCTGGTAGAGAGTCGGACTTGGGGCATTGACAGGCTGTTAGGGTAAATTGCACATGTTGTTTCTAGTTAAAAGTAACGGTAGACACAAGACAAGAATTGGTGAATTGTAGAGCATGAGGATTGCTGGTTGGGATTAATAATACAAGAGAAAGAAAAAGAAAAGGAAAAAATGATTGTAAGGTAGTAGAGTAGAAGAGCAAAGCAAGCAGGTCCCCAAGGAAGCAGCATACAGCATACGGCATACGGCAAGGCATATATAGTAATGAATCGTTCGTTGGTGGTACCTCGATCCTGACCTATGTACTACTACTAGGTAGAGGTAGGGTAGGGTCCCTGGCGTGGCGTAGAGAAGGTAAATCTATCTTGGTGCCTATGCACGCAGCAGCACAAGGAAGGAAGGAGATAGAGAGATAAGATAGACCTTCGATGCCGGAGTGGAAGATGCCGAGGCCGAACCAGTAGAGGTAGTGGTTGATTGGGGAGATGTCGTAGATGTTGAGGTACAGCTCCGCGCAGCTGCTTTTTGGAGGAGGAGGAGGAAGAGGAGGAGGAGGAGGGGCCGGCGGCGACGCCGGGGTGGTGGCGTTGAGGCGGTCCTTGGAGGCGGAGGCGGAGGCGGAGGCGGAGGCGGCGGAGGACCACGACGCCGGGAGCACCCGCATGGCGGGATCTGCTGCTCCTCCCACCTTCCCTTCTCCGCTTCTCCCCTTTGCCTTCCAACACCAACAAAAGTCTCCGCCAGTTACTACGACTACGAGACCCCCACCCGCTTCTTTCGTTGCTGCCCTCGCTCGCCGGCAACCCAAACCCTTCCACCACCAATTTTCATCCAAATATAACTTCTCTTGTTCCTGTACCACTAGTACCAAATACCTGTGTCTTTGCAACCATATAGGATAAATCAATCCACTGGTATAAATAAATCTAAAATTTTCACCTCCATCCTAAAATATAGTAATTTATGAATCTGTATCTTAATAGCCAAAAGTTATTATACTTTGAGATCAAGGTAATATTATATTATTGTACATTTCTCAAGAGATGCTCCTTAGTTTTACTTTCAAAATTTTAAACTAAAACCAAATGAAAAAATAATAATCAAATTCATGTATTTAGGGCTTATCCACTTTGTTGTCGTTTTCAACTCTATCAATATTTGACGTTACCAAAATTTGGCATGTTTTGTGTTACCAAATTTTGGTATTATTGGACATGTTTAGTTTAAAGTATAACCAAATATTCGTAGAGTTTTTGGCCGTAGAAGATTCCGGATTTTCTAAAATTTTGTACGATAACAATAGCAAGAATGTGTTTGGTTTGTTGCACTATCAAAATATCAAATTAAATTTGGTAACGTTGAAATTTCATAGGACTAAAAATGGTAACAAAGTGAATAAGTCCTTAGCTCTACTTGTGATAACACATTAAGTTACAACTTATGTCGGCTCAACTTGTTAACATGCTCGAGTTGGCTTGTTAAAATCATTCAACTCGTCCAAAAAACAATACATGTTACACACGGACTCAAAATACTGTGAAGTCACCTGTCAGTGAGCGCGCAATTATAAACTTGTGGCACGTACGCCTACAACTTATGAACAATAGACTTGTGGTTTAACGCATGATGAGCTAAGTTACTACTAACTCCTGAGTTAGCTTGAGCGGGCTCATTAAGCTAACTAGCAAAAACTCGAACTCCACTGAACTCATTAAATGCCCAAGTTGAACCGAGTTGCGAGTTTTTTTTTATCAGTGAAGCCTTTTTTACCCAAATTTATTTTTACACTTGTCAATCAATACGATCAAGTAGAATGGCTTTACTACCTTTCATTTATATATAAAAAAGATCAGATATTATTTTTAAGAGAGATAATTACATATTTGTTTAGCAAAGGTAAGGAAGAAGTAATGATTAATTTCAGAAAAAAAGTGATTAAATTATATATAGGAAAAAACAATTAACTATAAGACTATAAACTACTACCTCTGTCTCAAAAAAATATAATATCTAGGATGAGATTTGACATTGCTTAAGACAATGGTAATTCTATGCCAAATTCAATCCCAAATAATTATATTTTAAGATAGATGTAGTACTTATATTAACTGGTTCCAAAAATAAAGTTTACAAGCATGGCAATAACTAGTTATATGATTAAATTGATCAAAGTGTGTGTTAGGTCTACCTCAAAGTACAGTTTGACATTGAAAAATGGCGTGGACATGCACTACGCATCTACTTTCTCCGTCCTAATTTTGATTGAATATGACACATCCTAATCCTATAAATCTAAACATATTTTATGTATTAAAATGTATCACATCTAACCAAATTTTTTATATTTTAGGACGAGACGGAGAAAGTACTACTACTGTAGTAGTATGCGTAAGCTACCTGCAGACTCATACAGAGAGAAACAACAGGAGCTAGGTTTATTAATGCGGTGTACTTGTACCCTACTATGGTATGGCTAGGCTAGCTACAGCAAAGACCACTGACTGATGGATCATCCAAAAACAAAAGGAGGGACTGATGGTCCAAACACTTAAGAATACCATTATACTCCATATTAGGTGTTTAAGGTTACCTGCCTCATGGTCTCATGGATTACTACTACTAGTAGTAGTACATAATATATTATATATAGTAGTACATGCAAAGATCTGAGTGAGGCACAATAAATCCAACTTTATTACGAGAGTAAATGTTCGATCCACATGCAATAAACCAAAGGGGATGGGAAAGGAAAATAAACAATACTACTGTCTAAGATCGATGTTCAGAGATGGCATAATGCATAATGCATTGTCGTGTTGTTGGTTAAACAGTGTAATGTTGATTGTTGACATCCTCCAAGTCGATTCCTTTCAGTTTAGCCACAGATTCCACCTTTCCTTTCAGAGTGTGCAATTCCCTCAGCCTGTGGAATCTCATTTTTTTTTTGAAAGAAATGTCGGTCATTTCTTGAGCAGCAGAGCATATGCAATTGAAGAAACACTCCCATATATGATATATATACCACAATTATTAACGACTTAACTGACCTTGTAATCTCAGCACGCCGTCTGGCCTCTTCAGCCATTTGGTTGAGCTCCGTTGACGCAGCTTTCTCCCGGCTTGCAGCAGACTGCAGCCCGTGTAGCGTACGCTGCTCGTGTGCCCAAGCAGCCACGCGAGCTTCCCTTCCGAAATCTTTCCGGTTTGTAAAAGCTACCTGAAAATGATGGGCAACTCAAGCTTCATGCTGCAGCCTGCAGCACAGAGAGGTACTAGTACTAGTACGTACTACACTAACCTTGTTATCAATGACAAGGTTCCAGGCTTTCCCACTAAGGCCATATCGCACGGAAAATTTCATTGGGTCTAGCAAAAGGTAGACAACAATGTTGTACACCCAAATAGCCCCTGCCCAGCGCCAACCGATACCTCTGATGCTAGCAACCTCCCAGGTGACAATGGCAGCTAACACAGTGGCAATCTGCATTAGAAAAATCAAGCACCCTCACTTGTTACACAAACAATTTAATAGGCACATACACTAACTGCATGGATTACATTCCAGATAGACTTGTCATAAATCCACTCCAAATGATTATGTCGATTTTTTCACACGCGCTAGTATATAGCTGTTGGAAGAAACATAGCATTCGATGATAAAGTGAATCTTAGTCTGCACCAGTCATGCTAAATCTCACTCAAGACTATGTGACAAGAATCCAAGTTGGAATCTGGAGGACATGAACTACAGGCGACAAGTCTACAACTAGCTTAGCCCCGCAAATGGCCAACTGAAACCTCGAAAGGAAGAGGCCAAGTATGATTCACTCTGTTCTTCAGTTGGCAATTTAATGGCATGCTGCATAAATAAAGCAAAGTTTCACAAAACACAAAAAAGGTGTAGTCCTAATCAGTACTAATATCAATCATCTTGTGACAAGCATGTAAAAAAGCTCTTTATGATCATTAATTTTGATGACTTTGGTGTCATCGCTGGACAGACTTTTTTTTTACAAAAAAACTGGACACGTAACATGTGACTGAGCACTATCATTCCATAAAGCATGCAGGTTTAAGATGTGCTGCACGAGTGCTCAGTATAGGATAAGGTGGCTACATTATCATCCAATCAACAAAAAATAGCTATTATAAACTGCAAAAAAACACTGATTAATGAAAATTATAGGAATAAACAAGAACTCACCAGCTGAGCTATGACAAATGCAGCCATAAGCAGGAGGCCAGGTCTCTCTAAGAAGGACCAACCTCTGGAACGTGTAACAAATATCAAAGCCTGACTAATGGTGCTCACTTGAAGGTAAACTGCAGAAGCCAATTTCTCTGTGTTCCTCGCCACCAATTCGTTGTCTGTGGTGTCAATCTTGTTTATGTTCAGAGTGTCTACATTGAAAAGGTGCTGCAAGTAATGTGGAAAATACAAGTGAGTTTTGCTCAGGACAGCTAATTCTGTTGGAAAAATAGAAATACATATCACTGGAAAGCATAAAGATAAGGTACCTAAGAAAATGCTGCATAAGTTACAGAAAGGACAAGCAAATTAGTTGATAAGCTGATATTCTAGTATTACTATGTATTTTAGGCACAATTGACATCAAATACCATAATCCCAAACAAACAGTTTCATCTTTGTTTTTTTTTCGAAAAGGTACTAGCTCATCCATCATGCTAAATGTCTAAAACGATCAATATACAAGCATGCAAAATATATAAAGAAATGTCTTGCCATCAAAAGAGGTACATAAAGGACCGCATTAGTCAAGCAATGGTATTCACCACAAAAAACTGTGTCTTGTAGGCTGCCCAAAAGAACAACACAGTTGTTACAGCCAGATAAGCCCCAATAATCACTCCAGTTGCAAATATCTCTGATAGCTTCCAACTGTCTGGATAGGGAGATGGTTTAACCTTATCTTTGGATATAGTCATTATGGTTCCTGAGTAGCAGATATCATAGGAAACAAAGAAACAAAAAATCATTGAGCAATAACATCTATGATGATAGGACAATAGGAGTTCGTCCTGCTTTTGGTAAAAAAAAACCTCTATGATGAGTGCAGACAGCAATGTTCTTACCATCATTAAGAATAGCTATCACAAGAACCAATAATGGAGGAAAATCAAATTTCCAAAAGCATGCCAGGAGCAAAAAACCAAGCTGCAAAGATAAGATTGAATCAGTGAGGTAAATGTCAAGCTTGATACTACAACTTGTATATACTAGTGCTAATTGGTCGTAATAAAAAATAACTTGGTAAATCAGATGAATGACAAAGTGTAAGCAGTAGAGTTATACATACAGCATAAGAACACAGTAGGCAACACAAACTTACCACAATACGTACAGTTATAGATACAGCGTATATCTGCAAAAGGTGTCAGAAATGGTTAGAGCATCTGTCTGCTTCCTTTTTGCCAGAATGAAATACAGCTTTCTTTAAAATATGAAAAAGGAAGCAGCGCTTTTCTCTTCTAAAAGAAGACATAACACTAATATGTTCAAGATTTGGAAAAAGGAATTCTCTGAAACATGAGAACGATATTCAAGAAAGAAATACACAGATGCAAGGCACATGACCATTAACTCTGAAACAGATAGGTAGGATCCAAAAAACCACTAGGCGGAATTGGTTGGGATCTCAGGGGATGTGAAATGAAAATTCAGGTTCTAGGGTACCAATGCATCTTATACAGTATAAGACAACCAAAGTTAATTCATGATTTAATTTCTTAATTTTTCATCCCAGGGATACTTCTGCTTTCGTACACCTCATTTTTGGCTCACTGGCCACTAGTTTGCTACCAAATAAAACCATAAAATAGTGGAAAATATTTTATTGAATTGTGCATGATGCCCCATTGTCCATAGTAGATAGATGAGTAGGGTAGCAAGTTAGAATTGTCAAAAAATGCATTTAAATGCAAACTTACCGTATAATTTTTCATTCTTTGAAAAATTGCCCGGCTGGTCAACACAGCACTGATAATGACACTCAATCCAGGTTCCGTCAGAACTATGTCAGAGGCACTTCTAGCAGCATCAGTTGCATCAGCCACAGCAATTCCAATGTCTGCTTTCTTCAGTGCAGGTGCATCGTTAACTCCATCTCCAGTCATCCCACATATGTGCTTTCTAGCTTGCAGCCTCTGCACAATTTCATATTTGTGCTCTGGAAGGAAAACAAGTTAGGGCGACGGACATCACAATGAGACAGAAAATTAATGCGTACCTGGGAATACTCCAGCAAATCCGTCTGCTTGCTCAATCAGCTCATCCACTGGTAGGACAGCGATATCACCATCTTTTCTGTCACCCAGCAAAGACGAAGAAGGGTACATGTTTGTGCCCATTCCTAACCTCCGGCCTGTCTCCTTACCAATAGCCAACTGATCACCTGAAAATATTTCCAATAAACCACATTGATAATGACAGAGTCCAGGATGTATCAGGCAATTCTGCAATGTAGACAATGAATTACAGAAGATACTCAAGATAGATTAAGGGAAAGGGAGCATCTGAGGTGTTGGCTAAGCACAGTTATTACAGATTTACACTTTTACAGTGCTACTGATATCCCTAAGGGTGTAGATCAGCAGAGCGGCCCTGTTTGGAACACATGAATTTCAAATAAAAAAATAAGGCATATATTGTATCCAATTTAGGGTGTAAATTCAAAGCAGTCAATGAATGTAAATTAATATGGCCTTTTAGGCATAAGTTATGGTCTTCAAAAGTACTGTTTTAATCCTTAACTTCCTCTTGATGTTACAGAACACACAAAATTTTTTTTTTGAAAGAAAACAGTAGAGGAGGTGAAATTGCATTATACAGCAAAAGTTAAAGAACAAACACTATATAGTATGAAAGTTGATTAATCATCTAATACCAAATTATATGGTCAATCCTGGTATAGCTTAATTTCTCTTACATATTGATGTTTAATTGCGATTGTTTTCGGATGAACTATTCTTTTACATATTGATGTTTAATTGTGATTGTTTTAGGATGAACTATGTGCTAAGGAACCTTTCATCATTCTTTAGATGTTTAGCTTTGTTGTACTACAGGTGCAACACAAGACCCATAAGAACTATGATTGATATCCACTGTCTGTGTACCTTCCAACTGCCATGGAGACTGTTATAGATAGTTGTTCCATTTCACCAAAATGGGAAACACTCAAACATCGTGCTGTTATACAAGGATTTACTCTACTTGTGGGAATATTTGGAAGTGTTCTTCCTAATTATTCTGAAGCTCAAAATAGCTAAGCAATCCTGAGAACAGATATGTGATGCACAGCACGGGTACTAGGTGTAGTGTGTAAATAAACACTTTAGGTTTGTTTTTTTTGGGAACATCAGGATATATTAGAAGTTAAAACTTCAGATTGATTGCTATGGTGCACACAGCCACTGAGGAAGCCAATAAAGGGAGAAAAACAATCGGTCCATTGTCAAAAGACGTGACTATTACAATGCCAGAAAGTAATTGCTTCAAATTTAATGTATTAATAAGGCACCTGTGATCATTTTTACACTAACTCCGAGGTCAAGAGCTCTGTGTATGGTTTCAGCACTATCATGACGAGGAGGATCAAAGAATGGGAGAAGACCAATGAATTGCCAAGGTCCACCTGGACTTTCCTTTGTCCCTTCAGGTACTTCCTGCATGATCAAGATCCAAAAGATTTAGCTAATTTTTTAGATAAATGGACCAGCTGATCAGTAGCAACTAGCTGTTAATCACCTGATAGGCAACAGCGAGTGACCGAAGCCCTCTCTCAGCAAAATTTCCAATTACACGATGGACCTTTCTTTCAATCTCACATTTATTTGATGCCAAGTTCAAGATCTGCAGAGCTCCAAATGAAATCTCAGACCTCATCATATCTAATCATCTTCACCATTTATTTTCAACAAGAAAAATACCAAATAGCACAGAGCTGAATTAACAAAAAATAACCAGCAGAACCATTTGGACTGAAAAGAATTATGTACATAAAGTCATAAATTAGATCAATGGAGAAAAACAGCAGTGACTCAAGTCAGTTCAGCGGATGCTAAAAATATATATTAAGCACATAAGATGTTACAGAAAAATCTACAGTGCTATATTATATTTTTCTATACAAAGATTATTACAGAAAGAATTAATCAAAATGTATCAAATATATTTCACACATAAATCATCTCACACACAAAAAAGTTGTAAACTGTAAGTAGTACAATATCTAATTACTTGTCCATGAACATTTTTCAACTATCTGATTTCTGTATGTTTGATATGATAAGAATTTGATTATTATCAAAGTTGATCTATACCTGTTCAGGAGCACCTTTGCTAACCCTGTGCATTTTACCCTCGGCATCTAAGTATGTGAGAGCTGTCCTTTTATCTGTTGGGTTAAATGGAAGGAAATGAACTTCTTGAATGCCAGCTCGTGCCTAGCAGCAGACAGAAGAGAATAAAACAGAAGTGTATAGGAAACTTAAGTTGACCAGAAACTATAAATGCCTAACAACATGACTCATTGTCATAGGATAACATCATATTGACCTTGTAACATATGAACCAGAAAATCAATTATAGATAGAGCAAAAGAAACACTTGAGTTGTAAACCTGAGTTAACAGATGATTAATGCTAACCCCAGCTGCAAAATCATATGATAATTGAAAGCCACTAGATGTCTAGATCAAACTACAATGGAAAGAATTTCAATGTACAAGCATTATACAATTGAAATGATATAGAGACATTGTTCCTCAGTGCACGAGTGAGATAGGTAGATATGAGTCACTGGAATGGGTTTTTTTTTTTTAAGGAAATCAGCAGACAAGAGTTTTGTACCTCTTTTGGATCTGGTAACATGGAAACAATAGCAAAATCAATAGCATCTTGATTTTCCAATCTTGAAGCCCTTGCAGCCATCAATACAACATCGTCCTTCTCAACGCCTTTTTCAAAAACCTACAAATAAATGTTGGTGCAACACCATCAATAGTCAGTGTGAAGGGTCAGCATGGATTAAAAAGTTAAAACCATGCTCATAGTCATTTATTGATAGAGGTCCACAATTATCACAATTATTGTAAGAGAAATCATTTCAGAGCTGAAACTGCATTAAAATGCTTCCTTTCCATATCTCATTTCAACTGGGCCATACACACGGAAGGGAGGGTGGGGGTAGGTGCTTCCTTTGAAATGTTGGCTCAGTAGGTGGTTAATGAATGAACTAGGCATAAGGGACAAAATTGAAATTATAGCTACGAAAATATAACATGCCAAAAGAACCCATATAACCTCAATTAAATTTTTGTCAACACTTAGTTTGTTGAGTGTCAACGTTCCAGTCTTGTCACTACAAAGGACATCCATTCCAGCCATTTCCTCTATTGCTGTCATTCTCTTGGTAATAGCACCCTGTAAACAATAAAAAGGAACTAGTCACTTCTAAAATGCTGTTCAATTCGTTGGTAGCCAGAGAATTCTGGCCATCAATGTATAGTCATACCTGCTGTGCCAGTTTGTGTGATCCAATGGCCATAGTAACAGAAAGGACTGTAGGCATGGCGATTGGAATCCCACCAATAAGAAGCACAAGAAGATTATCAACAATCTGGCGATATTTCCTTTCATGAACAGCGTACATTACAAGCAACTCGATAACCATTCCGGCAGCAATTGAACAAATACAGAAGTTCCCAATCGAAGTCAGAACCTGGAAAACATCCACGATTGCAAACAAGATCATGACATTGGCAACAGAAGTTACAGTTTTTATCCTAATGAATACACAGTCAAGAAAAAACATGATGAGACAGGAAACAAAATATAAACTTATGCCAGACCAATTGAAGAGACATTGCTTGCTGAAGACTCACCTTTTGAAAGTGACCAACGTGAGTAGTTGATTCAACAAGATGGGCTGCTTTTCCAAAGAAAGTATGAATTCCAGTGGCAATAACAACTGCTTCTATTTCACCTTGCTTACAAGTTGAACCAGAGTAAATTCCATCTCCAGGATGCTTAGTTACAGGTAGCGATTCACCCGTAAGTGCAGACTGCAAATTAAGTGATACATTGTGGTGTTGTTATTGCTGCATATCTTTGTAGCGGAATTATTCCTCTTAGCAGAATTGAGTGACAATCCTAGATGCAAAGGAGAAGGCTGAGCTGCCAGAAAAACCTGATCAATCTTGAGCGGATCTCCCTCAAGAAGGCGTGCATCTGCAGGAATGATGTCCCCGAGTTTTACGCTGATTATATCACCTGGAACCAACAAGGATGCATCTAGTTCACTCCAGGTTCCGTCACGTAAAACCTAGAAATAAGTTAAAATCAATTAACTAGTACGATTTATAAATTGGATGTCCAGCTGTCCAGGTAAGTAGAGGTATACGCACCCTAGCTTTTGGTGCCAGGCGAGCCATCAGTGCAGCAGCAGCATTGCCAGCGTTGTTTTCCTCCATGAAGCTAATGGTAGAGTTGATAAAGAGTAGCAGTACAATTCCAACGAAGTCGTGGTAGTCTATGCCCATTCTCTGCGTGGTTGGTTTATTGACGGTTGCACTTGCAATTAGAAGCAGCTAGCTAGGTAGTGTATGCCCATAGTTATCCAAAATCAATAAGAAGAGTGGATGATGATAATAATATACCTTTCCCCTGGCATCTCTTCCTCCATGTGCGAGGGCGATAGCCATGATGGCTGCTGCCTCCATGACCCAGGAAAGCGGGTTCCACATAAAGCCAAGAAACTTGAGCAGTTTGCTTTCCTGCTTCTCCTCGAGCTTGTTGTAGCCGAAGGCGTGGATCCTCTGCTGGGCAGCCTCGGAGGTGAGACCCTCGCGCGTGCATTTTAGGTGATCCAACACCTCCTCCACAGGGATGTGCTCCTGCGAACGATGCGAGTTCAATTAATTGCATCCATCATATTAGTATATTCTGCATCTTTTACTTTTATTTTTGTAGCAATCAATCCAAAACCAATGCATGCTAATCCACTATACAGAGATGGAATCGATTCAATTGCATTATAAGTATTATACTAAATTATATTAAAATTAGTAACCCAAAACCAAGGCCTGCATGTTAATTCACTCAACTGAACTCCACTAAGATGGAATCGATCACTAGATAATTAAATTAAATAGGAGAATATTATTATTATAAAGGGAAAAAAAAACAAGAAGAAAGAAGATGGATGAGCAACCAGGTCGACGGTCTCCTTGGTGATGGCATCCATGGCATTGGCAACCTCCATTATTATTCATCTATAAACGGGGCGGCGGCGGAGGAGAGAGGTGGAGGCAGCGGGGCGGATATAAAGAG
>BDMV01000003.1:144141-240485 GCA_008326285.1 Oryza officinalis | reverse complement strand
GATGGCCATCGGGCTTGACGAGCAAACAACAAGGCCATCGCGCCTAGTCTAGTCCGTCTCTCTCTCTCTCTCTCGCCGCCCACACTGTCTCTTCTTCCGTCTCCTTCTCCATCTCCATCTCCCTCGCCTCTGCCTACTCATCTCCGCGCACTCCTCGTCTACTCCTTCCCCTTTCCCCTTGCCTGGCTGTGCCATCGGTGTGTGTGGCTGTGTGTTACAAGGACCCTCAGTTTCGTCTTTAAAAAATTATATCACTACTTTTTATTACAATATACATAAAAAAATCAATTAATATATAATTTTGTTAGAGCATTTATACATATGATCACCATATTTATTTTAGATGTTATTTATAGTTAAAGTTTTTAAATTTTGATAATAATCTTGTCCAAAATTTCCTAAACCCTAAAACAATATAACTATTTAATATTAAATGAATATCAATCCAAAGAAAATAATGGTCGACTTTTTTATAACTAATATTGTATAAATGAATGAATTCAATATTAAAGTTCAAAAGTACATTTAAAATAGTATTATAATAAATTTATATATTAGAATGTTTTTACGAAAAATAGCTTGTCTATGAGTTCGAAAAAATGCACCTTCACCCATCATTCCATTTCTATGTGACTTCTACAAGCCGATGAAATTTTGCAGAATAAAAATACACATATAGACAATAATTCAAAAATTAAGATTAGGTGACATGAAAAAACCCCTAAACTAAATCTTCTAAGATTAAAAAAAACAGAGGGCGAGAGTACAAGTACAAGTTATATTCATGTTATCTAAAGGGAGGCATTCTAACAAATGATAAAGATAGCTTGCATCTCTTCTCATGATATAGGAGTATACAAACACGCAACAGGAAGGACAAGATTCCTTTTAAATCTAATTAATACTATTGTATTAGTTGTAATGAAATCTTTATAACAAAATTTTACATGATTATGTTCTGATAAAAATAAATAAATATTATATATATATGTATATTGTAATTTATTTTATTATATATGTAAATTACTTTAATCATACATGCAAATTACTTTTAAATTTGACTTCTTAGACATTTATAATGTCTTTTATTGGTTTTATAGTGAGTTGAGTAATTTTAATTTTTTAGATAGATTTGTGTTTTTACCCCCCCCCCCAATGGATTTATTTTTAATGTTGTGACAACTTACTTTTATTTTTTATTTTTTTATTAAGTTACTTTTATAATATATGTTGACGGAGCGTGAGGCTCCTCACCGGGAGACCGCGCGGGCCCCCCTTTGCCGGTTCGGCCGGGGGCGCTAAGTGAGTTTCTTCGCCCTCGATCTGAGGAACGTCAGCGAGAGAGGAAACGCACAAGACGCGGGCGACGTAGACAGGTTCGGGCCGCTGAGAAGCGTAACACCCTACTCCTGTATTCTGGTGGATCTGGGGGTCTCCAACAATACAAAGAGAGGTCCGTCTCTCCGACGTATTCGCCGGAGTCCTCCCTTTCCTAGGCCTGGGCCTCCTTTTATCTGATCCGGGGTCACCACATGGGCCTCTAGCTGCCTAAGAAAGGAAACATTCTTTTTACAATCAGGGCTAGTCTACAGCCGGAAGTGACCTCTGACAGGCATGGTACACGCCTTCTGCCCCGCTCGCCAGCTCTCCCGGTGGACGCCCGTTTCAACCTTCATTCAATGGCCAGCGACTTCCTCGCCACGCCTGCGCTGAAGTCTGGATTGGATCTGACCGGGACTGACATACCAACTCCAGGAGTTAGCACGCCGGCTCCGGCTAGGGACGAGAGCCAGGGGGCTCTCATCATTCTGACGGGACGGGGCGAGGCGTGCCACCGGCCGCCTGTCGCCACCTAACCCGCGATCTGACCGGTCTGTGACCAGTCACACACCGCGACCGGTCACGGACCGGATAAGCGTGCGCTGCGCCGCATTAGATGCGGCGTAGTGCGCTCGTCTGATCCGCTATAAATGCGGTTAGGTGTGCCCTGCTGTGCTCACCTAACCCGCACACGTGGCGCCAAAATCACAGGGGGTCGGGGCGACCCAGCCCTCGGGGCCGAAATGGGAGCGGCCCGACCCCTCGGGGAGACAGAGGGAGGGGTGACCACGTCACCCTCGGGCCCGACCCCCCCCTCGAGGGGGTCGGGACACGTGGTTGACCGCGGCTACCCAGGCCTCTAGTCATGATACCCCCGGTCCCATGTCACCGACAGTAGCCCCCGGCGTTACGCCAGGGCGACCGCCCCCCTCGAGGGAAGCGCTCGGGCGTGACGCCACTCCTTAGGTCCGGTGACGAGTGGGGCCGGTCCCTACAGGCGGACAGGAACCCAACGGTCGCGAATCGCGCGCATCGGCAAGAGAAAACCGACCGACAATAATGAGCGGCCTCTTTAAGACCGCTACATTACTCGAGCAGCGCGGGAATCGGGACGTGCCGGTTCGTTTCGCCTGGGGATATGATGATGGCGTTTTTCACGGTCGGCGAGCGCAGTTAATGCGCGCACGATCTGCCCCATCTCAACCGCCACGGCCGCACGTCTGCCGCGTGCGCCGCAAACGGGCGAGTGGGGTTAGTGGAGGCGTGGGCGCGAGAAACGAGGGGGCGAGGTAGTGGGTGCAGGAAGCGAGGAGCCGGGCATAGCGTGGCAAGGGTATAAAGATGCCGAGGAAGGGATTCGTTTCCTTTCTCTCTCCACTTTTCCCCTTGCCTTCGCCATTCGTGCCCTAACTCTTCGTTTCCTGTGCTCTACTCTTGCCGCACGCGCTCGCTCTCAAGCTCCTCCTCCGCCGGCACCATGGCGCGGGGCTCCGCACCGCTCGACGGTAGCGTGCTGCCGCCTTCCCGCATCACGAGTGAGAGGCAGGCCGGGCTGCCGCGCCGATTCATGCCGGAATCTGCCACCGGCCGGGAGGTGGTCACGCTGGGCGAGGGACGCCCGGCGCCAGACTACCCGGTGCGGTCCGTCTTCTTCCTGTCTTTCGCAATGGCGGGGCTGGGCCCGCCATTCTCTATTTTCTTCATGGATATTCTGGAGTTTTACGACCTCCAGATGGCGCACCTCACCCCCAACGCGATAATGACGTTGGCCATCTTCGCGCACCTGTGCGAGATGTTTATCGGGGTGCGCCCATCTCTCCGGCTGTTCCGGTGGTTCTTCACCGTGCAGCCGGTGTCGCCGCCGACGACAGTCGGTGGCTGCTACTTCCAGCCGCGGGGGCAGGTGCTGAACCGCTACATTCCCTGCGTCCTGCGCAAGAAGTGGGACGACTGGAAGAGCGATTGGTTCTACACCCTCCTCGCCGACGAAGCGCGCCTCCGACTTCCGAGCCAGCCCCCGGCGCAGGCCTCCAGCTGGCGGGCGGCGGTGGATCTGGGGGACGGCTACGACGCCGTTCTTGACCGCCTGGCGGGTCTGCGATCCCAGGGGCTCACGGGGGCCATGGTGTTCGGCGACTACCTTCGTCGCCGGATCACGCCGCTCCAGCGGCGCGTCCGGGGCGCCTGGGAGTACACCGGGCCCGAGGACCACGTGAGGACCCACCAGGGGCGAAAATGGAACTGGGACCCTGAGGACTTCAGGATGGTGGTCCAACGGGTGCTGAATCTCAGCTCCGTGGAGGCATCCCTCATCCCCCAAGGGGTCCTCCCCCTCTGCTGCGACCCAGAGCGCGCCAACATCCTGGCCATCATGCAGGTGGTCGGGGCGTCGGGGGAGCGGGCCCCCCGAGGGCACGATGGCGTGGGCGGGAGCCGGAGGGGGGGACAATCTACCCCGGGAGGGGGTCGTGCTTATGGGCCCTGCGACGGGGGCCCGGGGGGCAGCCGCCCCGCCGACGCCAGGGGGAAGAGGAAGCAGGGAGGTACTCCTCCCCCATCTCCTCCCCGAGGGGGCGGGGCGGTGCGTGCCAGCAGCAGGTGCCCAGAGGGTGCCGTGCCGGCGCCGCAGCCCGAGGGGGAGCGAAGGAAGAAACGGCTCCGCAAAATGGGGGAGACCGAGCCATGCCGGGGGAGCCTCATCTCGCCCCCGAGGTGGTCGTTCAGCCGACCTCCCCGTAGGTTCATTCCCGCGCCCACTGCGGTCGTATCCACACCCCAAGGCGAGTTTTTACTCACCCGTTTCTTTTTGTCTTTGGTTTTTCTTCTGCCTCAGCGAGATCCCGTCGCGCCCCCCACGCCATTCCAAGTCCGGCCGGTCCGAGGCCGAGGAGACGGCGACCGCGGAGGCCCGGAGGCGGGAGGCTGACCGACGGGAAGCCGCGGACCGCCTTCGGGAAGCCGAGGAGGCTGCCCGGGAGGCCGCCCGGGTTCGCCAGGCCGAGGAGGCCGCTCGGGAGGAGGCCAGACTCCGCCGGGCCGGGGAGTCCGCCCGGGAGGCAGAGGCGGCGCGTGCACGCCGGGCAGCCTGCCAAGTCCCCGACCCGACTCCGCCCGAGGCGACGACAACCCCCGAGGCCACCCACGACGAGGCCGCGGGCGCGCCGCCCGGGCCAGACGCCCCGGGCGACGCTCGGGACGAGCCAGCTTCGGGGGACGCCCCCGAGTCCGGCACGCCGATCGGCGGGCCGAGCCGCGCGGCACCCACACCGAGGCGGCTCTCCCCTCTGCCTTCCGCTGCCCCACTGAGCGCGGAGCCCCTCCTGCAGGCCCTGGCCACCGTGAACAGCACGGTGCTGGACGGGCTAAGTGCCCAGATGGAGGCCCTGCAGGCGGAGCGGGCGGAGCGGGCGGAGCTCGACGCGGCGTGGGCGCGCGTCGAGGAGGGGCGGCAGGCCATGGTGGAGGCGGGCCGCAAGGCATACCGCCAGCACGCCACACAGCTCGAGCCCCGTCGTAGGGACCTGGCGGAGATCGCCAGGGAGGTAGAGGAGGAGCGGGAGACCGCCCTCATCGCCACCGCCGTGCTCGACGAGGCGCGGGACGACCTCCGCCTCCAATACGGGACCCGGGCGGCGGAGCTAGAGGAGAAGCTCGACGCCGCCCGGGGAGTCCTCGACGCCGCCGCTGCCCGGGAGCGGCGGGCGGCGGAGAACGAGGCGGCGTCCCGTCAGCGCGAAGAGGCCCTCGAGGCTCGCGTCACGGCGTTGGAGGAGCGCGCCCGCGCCCTGGACGCGAAGGAGGGCGCCCTGGCGGACCGCGAGGCCGCCGTCGCCACCCGGGAGGAAACGCTGGCGGCGCACGAGGCCGCCTCCGCCGAGGAGGAGTCCGCACTCCGCCTCCACGAGGACGCGCTCACCGAGCGGGGGCGAGCTCTCGAGGAGGCCGAGGCCGCGGCGCAGCGGCTGGCGGACAGCCTGTTCCTCCGCGAGGCGGCGCGGGAGGAGCAGGCGCGCCGCAATCTGGAAGGCGCCCGCGCCGAGAGGGCCGCGCTAGACCAGCGGGCCGCTGAGCTCGAGGCGCGGGCGAAGGAGCTGGACGCGAGAGCGCACAGCGGCGGGGCGGCCGCGGGCCACGGCGACCTAGCCGCCCGCCTCGCAGCCGCCGAACACACCGTCGACGAGCTGCAGGGCGCGCTGGACTCGTCCACCGGGGAGGTCGAGGCCCTCCGCTTGGCGTGCGAGGTAGGGCCCGGCATGCTTCGGGACGCCGTCTCGCGTCTAGACCGCGCCGGGCGGCAGGCGGGCCTCTGGGGCGGGCGGTACGCGAAGTACGCCGCCAACCAGGGGGGCCTCGCCCAGCGCCTCTCGGAGATGGCCGGGGTCCTCGAACGGCTCCCCGAGGAGCTCGAGGAGACGATCAAGTCATCCTCGAGGGACCTCGCCCGGGGGGGCGGTGGAGCTCGTACTGGCAAGCTACCAGGGCAGGGACCCTGACTTCTCCCCGTGGGCAGCGCTGGAAGAGTTCCCTCCCGGAACCGAGGACGGCGCGCGCGCGCAGGTCCGGGACGCCGCCGACCACATCATCCACAGCTTCGAGGGTTCGGCCCCTCGGCTCGCGTTCGCCCTCGACTCCGAGGAGGAGGACGGCGACGACGGTGCGGACGACAGCGGCGGCGAGGCCGGCGGCCCGGGTGCGTCGGAGTGAGCCCCCAAGCCCCCGCCGATCTTAAATTTTTCCTTCTTCTTCCGAGGCCTTCGAGCCCCCTTCTTGTATAGACTGGTTTAATCTGCAATCAAATAAAGAGGAAATTTCTATGTCAGTTATGTTTGTTGTGCGTATAAGACGAGGATGGTCTGTGCCGCGGTCCTTCTGAGTCTTGGCTTGAACAAGGGCTCGTGCCCAGGTCCCAGCCTCAAACGGCGCGGGTCGGGGCTAGAGCCTGGGGAGATCCGCGTGTCGAGACTGGCCAGGCCGGGAGCGCGGTGACCGAGGGTTAGGAGGACCCGATTGTGGGCCTTTGCCGATTCCCCCCCCGGAGTTCACCACGCCCCGGGGCACGGCTCGGTTCTGGGCCCCATTTGGCGGTTTTAGCTGGCCCGGGCCACCGATTGCAGGGCCGAGCACGAGCGTACTAACTCAAGCCGAGATTCTTCAAAAGGAAGCGACGGCACAGACACGGTCCTCTGGAAATCGAAAGTGCTTTTATTGAAATACGACAGAGAAAAAAGATAAGTATGTGCATGTGGTAGCCCCCGGCCAACGCTGCACACCCCGGGGGGGGTGCGGGGTTGGCCCGAGCCCGAGACATGACACCCGACCCCCATTAGGGGTAGAAGCGACGAAGATGTTCGATGTTCCACGGGTTAGGCAGCTCTGTGCCGTCGCCCGTGGCCAACCGAACCGAGCCCGGCCGGGGGACGCCGATCACTCGATACGGACCCTTCCACATTGGTGAGAGCTTGCTCAGTCCAGCACGCGTTTGGACGCGGCGTAGGACGAGGTCGTCGACACAGAGTGATCGGGCCCGGACGTGGCGCTGATGGTAGCGCCGCAGGCTCTGCTGGTAGCGCGCTGCTCGAAGGGCCGCGCGCCGCCTTCGCTCTTCCAGATAGTCGAGGTCGTCTCGGCGAAGCTGATCTTGATCAGCCTCGCAATACATGGTGGCCCGAGGGGACCTCAGGGTGAGCTCAGATGGGAGGACCGCCTCCGCGCCGTAGACGAGGAAGAAAGGCGTTTCCCCGGTTGCTCGGCTTGGCGTGGTTCGGTTCGCCCAGAGCACCGCTGGCAGCTCCTCGATCCAGGAGTCGCCGTGCTTCTTGAGGATGTTGAAGGTCTTGGTTTTGAGGCCCTTGAGGATTTCCGCGTTGGCGCGCTCCACCTGGCCGTTGCTTCTGGGGTGGGCGGGTGAGGCGAAGCAGAGCTTGATGCCCATGTCTTCGCAGTAGTCGCCGAAAAGCTCACTAGTGAACTGGGTGCCGTTATCCGTAATGATACGGTTAGGCACCCCGAACCGAGCAGTGATGCCCCTGATGAATTTAAGCGCGGAGTGCTTATCGATCTTGATGACCGGATAAGCCTCGGGCCACTTAGTGAACTTGTCGACAGCGACATACAGATACTCGAACCCGCCCGGGGCCCGCCTGAACGGTCCCAAGATATCGAGCCCCCAGACAGCAAACGGCCACGAAAGAGATATGGTCTGCAGGGCCTGGGCCGGCTGATGGGTTTGCTTGGCGTGGAACTGGCACGCCCTGCACCGCCGGACCAGGTCGACCGCATCGTTGAGAGCCGTTGGCCAATAGAAACCCTGGCGAAAGGCCTTGCCAACCAAGGTGCGCGAGGCGGAGTAGGCTCCGCACTCGCCTTCATGAACATCGGCGAGAAGCTCGACGCCTTGTTCCCGAGGAATGCACTTCAGGAGGACTCCGTTAGCCCCACGCCGATAGAGGGTCCCTTCCACCAGCACGTAGCGCTTGGAGATGCGACGGACGCGTTCACTCCCTTCGCGGTCCTCGGGTAGAGTCTTATCTGCGAGATACGCCTGGATCTCAGTGATCCAAGCAATCAATCTAGGGGAGCTGGGAGCGCTCCCCTCGGGTCCCGAGGCCTGGACTCCGACGGGCCTCGAGGGCCGTTCAGGCGCGTCCGTCTCCCCTAGGGGGTCGGGTCGCGCCGACGGCTGGGCAAGCCTTTCTTCAAAGGCGCCCGGTGGGGTCTGGGCTCGCGAGGAAGCGAGCCTTGAGAGTTCGTCGGCGACCGCGTTATCCCGCCTGGGCACGTGCCGAAGCTCTATCCCGTCGAAATGGCGCTCCATACGCCGCACCTGGCGGACGTAGGCGTCCATCTGCGGGTCAGAGCACTGGTACTCCTTACGGACCTGGTTAACGACCAACTGGGAGTCGCCTAACACCAGGAGGCGGCGGATCCCCAGTCCAGCCGCCACTCTGAGTCCCGCAAGGAGTCCCTCGTACTCCGCCATGTTGTTGGTCGCCCGAAAGTCGAGGCGGACCAGGTATCTGAGGACGTCTCCGCTCGGCGAGGTCAAAGTGACCCCCGCACCGGCGCCCTGAAGAGACAGGGAGCCGTCGAACTGCATCACCCAGTAGGCGGTGTGAGGCAGCTGCGAGGGGCCCGGGCTGGCCTCGGGGGCGGAGACGGTCTCGGGAGCTGGGGTCCACTCCGCCACAAAGTCGGCGAGGGCCTGGCTCTTGATCGCGTGGCGTGGTTCAAAGCGCAAATCGAATTCAGAGAGCTCGATCGCCCATCTCACCACCCGTCCAGTACCCTCTCGGTTATGCAAGATTTGGCCGAGGGGGAAAGACGTAACCACCGTGACCCGATGCGCCTGGAAATAATGGCGCAACTTCCTCGAAGCCATCAGAATAGCGTAAAGCATCTTCTGGGCCTGAGGGTATCGGGTCTTGGCGTCCCGGAGGGCCTCACTAACGAAGTAGACGGGCCGCTGCACCTTTCGGCGGGGCCTATCCTCTTTGCCAGGGGCCGCGTCTCCAGGGCGCTCTCTGTCCGAGAGGCCGTGCGGGGCGCACTCGGCTTCTGTGCCGACGACCTCGGGGTCAGAGGGCGACAGGCGCAGCCTTCCCGCAGTGGCCCCGGGGCCATCCTGGGGGTCGGGGGCGCCTGGCACCGTCAGACAAGCAGGCGGAGGGCCAGCTCCGGCCGTCGGGGGCCTTAGGCCGCCATTCGGCTCGGGGGCCTCTCCTCCCTGCTCTCTCCCGGGCCGAGCCGACACAGGGTGGGGGCGCGCAGAGCGGGGGTTGTCCTCGTCACGCTCCACGACCAACGCCGCGCTGACCACCTGCGGGGTTGCCGCCAGGTAGAGTAGCAACGGCTCATCTGGCTCCGGGGCGACCAGGACCGGGGGAGAACTGAGGTACGCCTTCAACTGAGTGAAGGCCCGCTCAGCCTCCTCCGTCCAGGTAAACGGCCCGGAGCGCTTAAGGAGCTGAAATAGGGGTAGCGCCTTCTCTCCCAGCCTCGATATGAACCGACTTAAGGCGGCCATGCAGCCGGTGACGCACTGCACATCCCTAAGCTTGCTGGGGGGCGCATCCGCTCTATAGCTCGTATCTTCTCGGGGTTGGCCTCGATGCCTCGGGCAGAGACCAAGAACCCGATAAGTTTGCCCGCAGGCACGCCGAACACGCACTTATCGGGGTTTAGCTTTATGCGGGCGGAGCGGAGACTTTCGAAAGTTTCCGCTAAATCCGAGAGCAAGGTCTCTTGGTTGCGCGTCTTCACAACCAAGTCGTCAACATAGGCCTCACAATTGCGTCCTATCTGGCTACCCAAGGAAATTCGAGTAGTACGTTGAAAAGTAGGACCTGCATTCTTCAACCCGAAAGGCATTGTCGTATAACAATAAGTTCCTATGGGGGTAATGAATGCAGTTTTCTCCTCATCCTCCCTAGCCATGCGAATCTGATGATAACCAGAGTATGCATCTAGAAAACACAAAAGGTCGCACCCCGCGGTGGAGTCGACAATCTGATCTATGCGTGGCAGGGGGTAAGGGTCCTTAGGACATGCCTTGTTGAGGTCGGTGTAGTCGATGCACATCCGAAGCTTGCAGTTCGCCTTGGGAACGACGACCGGGTTCGCCAGCCACTCCGGATGGATGACCTCACGGATGAATCCGGCCTCCAGAAGCCGCGCCACCTCCTCGCGGACGAAGGCTTGACGTTCCGGGGCCTGCCGCCGCACTTTCTGTCGGACCGGCCTTGCGCCCGGCCGCACGGCGAGACGATGCTCAATCACCTCCCTGGGGACCCCGGGCATGTCCGCCGGTCTCCAGGCGAAGACGTCGGCGTTTGCCCGCAGGAAGGAGACGAGCGCGTCTTCCTATTTGTCGTCCAAAAGACCACCGATTCGGGTGGTCTTGGACGGGCCGTCGCCCAGGGCAACCTCCTTGACCGAGACCTCGTCGCTCGTGACTATCCGCTGCCTTGGGGCGGGCGGGACGGAGGTGCTGGGCCTCTCGTCGCTGCCCACGGGCTTGGATGCCGCGGCGAGGTGGTCCGCGCGCTGCTCCATACAAGCAAGCGCGACTTTGAGGTCGCCATGGACGGTGATGGGGCCACCGGGGCCCGGCATCTTCATCTGGAGATAGGCGTAGTGGACCGCCGCCATGAACTTCACCAACGCGGGCCTCCCCAGGACCGCGTTGTAGGGCAGACTGAGGTCCGCCACATCGAAGTCCACCCGCTCCGTGCGGAAGTTGGCGGAACCACCGAAGGTGACCGGGAGGTCGATATGACCCAGCGGCCAGGTGTGCCCCGGCGTCACGCCGATGATCGGCTGGGACGGTCGGAGCACCATCCCCGGGGCCTTGATGGCATCAAAGGCTGCGGGGGAAAGGATGTTGAGGGCTGCACCCCCGTCCACGAGGACACGCCCCAACTTCACGTTGCAAACGGTGGGGGAAACCACCATCGCGATCTGTCCTCCCCGGGCAACGCACGGCGGGTGGTCGGTCTGGTCGAAGGTGAGGGCAACCTCCGACCACCGCGCCCGCCGCGTCGCCTCATGGGTAGGGGCCGCGGCCAGAAGCTCGCGCTTCATGGCCTTGAGGCTCCGGCGAGAAGCGTGAGCGCACGCTCCCCCATCGACGGTGGCGACGGTGGCCTCAGGCTCCTGAAACCCCAGGTCATCGTCGCCATCGTCGATGTCCTCGGCGGGGGCCTTCTGCTTGGCCTCACCTCGCCGGTTGCCGGCGGGAGCCGCCGGGGCCCTGCCCTCACGGCGCTCCTGCCTCTTCTCCTCCTCCCACTTCCTCGTCCGCTCGGCCAAACTTTTGACCGCGCGGCAGTCCGCGAGGTCGTGGAGGGAGGTGTTGTGCACGGTGCACCACTTGCCGGTCGGACGCTCCCTGCTGGGAACGCCGGCCTCCTTCTTTTTGTCGCCCGCAGGCCTCCCCTTTCGGGGGGCCCGCGAAGCGCCCTCGACGGCGAGGACATGACCCTCGTCGTCGGAACGGGCCGACCTCTTCTTCCTCCTCCTGTCCCGTCGCCCTGACCGAGCGGCGGACCCGGGGGCGGCCGGAGCTGCCACGCCAGAACCGGAGGAGTTCCAGGTCCAGGCCTCCTCCTTGCGGGCCACACGGTCCGCGAGCTCAAAAAGCTGCGCGGTGGTCTGGGGCTCCTTGGAGGCGATCTTCTCGAGCATGCGGTTGTGCCGCACGCCCCCCCTGAACGCGTAGATCACCGCGTGTGCGGGGATGCATGGTATGGTGTTGCGGACTTGACAGAACCGCTGAATGTACGAGCGAAGAGACTCATCGTCCCTTCGCTGTACCGCATGCAAGTCCGCCTCTTCGCCTGGGCGCGGATATGTGCCCTGAAAGTTCGTGGTGAACTGCTGGCACAAATCCTCCCAAGAGTGGACCGACGCAGGTGGCAAGTTCATTAGCCAACCCCGCGCCTGACCCTTCAGGGCCATGGGGAAGAAATTCGCCATGACCCTGTCGTCACCCCCCGCGGCCTCGATCCCGGTCGTGTAGATCTGGAGAAACTCGGCGGGGTTGACGCTTCCGTCGTATTTTTCGGTGATGGTGGGCCGGAACCTTGGGGGCCAACGGACGTTCCGAAGGCTCGCCACAAAGGCTCGACAGCCGGCACCGCCGACCGGGGACACGGGGGGCCGGCCCCCGTGACCGGACCGAAGTGGCGCTCCGGACGAGGAAGCGCCCTCCGTTGCGTGGGCGGCGCGACGAGCGTCGCGCCGGCGCTCGATATCGAGCCGGGCATCCGGCCCCCCACGCACATCTTCTTGGGTCGGAGGCGTTGACGAGGGAACGGCGGACGAGCGGCGTGTAACGGCCGTCGTTCGCCGCGCCCTCCGCCTCGACGACATGGAGCCGGCGGCGGCAGCGCCAGAGGCCCCGGCGGCGGAGGACCGCCCGCCGGCGTCTAGGCGCTGCTGCGCCGTCATGACCAAGTCGGCCACGTCATCCAGCCAACGTCGGGCTGGAGTCTCTGGATCGGGGACGACGGGCGGGTGACGCAGGAGCGCGCCTGCAGCCTGGAGCGCGCCCTGGGACGTGCCGCCATCGCCGTAGGCGAGGCGGCGACGCGCCCTGTCCCGCCGTCCTCCCCCGTCGCCCGCAAGCGGCGAGGTCGCGGATCCTTCGACCTCCTCGAGCGCCTTCCCCCGCCCAAGACTTAGGCGAGAGGGGGACGGCGGGGTGCGAGCCCGACGGCGCGGGTTCTGCTCCCCGTCATCACCACTAGCGCTCGGAGAGAGGCTGTGCGCCGCTGCCCGTTCGGCCATAGGGCTGAGCGAGAGAAGCTTGGCCCACACGAAAGAGGATGAGGGCTCAGAAAAACACACGCGCCCCCTACCTGGCGCGCCAGATGACGGAGCGTGAGGCTCCTCACCGGGAGACCGCGCGGGCCCCCCTTTGCCGGTTCGGCCGGGGGCGCTAAGTGAGGTTCTTCGCCCTCGATCTGAGGAACGTCAGCGAGAGAGGAAACGCACAAGACGCGGGCGACGTAGACAGGTTCGGGCCGCTGAGAAGCGTAACACCCTACTCCTGTGTTCTGGTGGATCTGGGGGTCTCCAACAATACAAAGAGAGGTCCGTCTCTCCGACGTATTCACCGGAGTCCTCCCTTTCCTAGGCCTGGGCCTCCTTTTATCTGATCCGGGGTCACCACATGGGCCTCTAGCTGCCTAAGAAAGGAAACATTCTTTTTACAATCAGGGCTAGTCTACAGCCGGAAGTGACCTCTGACAGGCATGGTACACGCCTTCTGCCCCGCTCGCCAGCTCTCCCGGTGGACGCCCGTTTCAACCTTCATTCAATGGCCAGCGACTTCCTCGCCACGCCTGCGCTGAAGTCTGGATTGGATCTGACCGGGACTGACATACCAACTCCAGGAGTTAGCACGCCGGCTCCGGCTAGAGACGAGAGCCAGGGGGCTCTCATCATTCTGACGGGACGGGGCGAGGCGTGCCACCGGCCGCCTGTCGTCACCTAACCCGCGATCTGACCGGTCTGTGACCGGTCACACACCGCGACCGGTCACGGACCGGATAAGCGTGCGCTGCGCCGCATTAGATGCGACGTAGTGCGCTCGTCTGATCCGCTATAAATGCGGTTAGGTGTGCCCTGCTGTGCTCACCTAACCCGCACACGTGGCGCCAAAATCACAGGGGGTCGGGGCGACCCAGCCCTCAGGGCCGAAATGGGAGCGGCCCGACCCCTCGGGGAGACAGAGGGAGGGGTGGCCACGTCACCCTCGGGCCCGACCCCTCTCCCCCCGAGGGGGTCGGGACACGTGGGTGACCGCGGCTACCCAGGCCTCTAGTCATGATACCCCCGTCCCATGTCACCGACATATGTAAATTACTTTTATACTTTATTGAATTTACTTTCATAAATTTTCAATCGAATTTAAAAGTAATTTACATATATGATAAAAATAATAAAAGTAATTTACAACACATATGTTTCTTTCATCAAAATATAATCATAATAATATGACATCTTGTTATAAATATTTATTATAACAAATACAACGGTGTAATCAAATAAGTAATTTGAGAAAAAAATATATAAGAAGGGAAAAAAAGTCATACATGACATAACAAAAAAGATCTTTGAGTTTGCTGTGCTTGTATTTAATTAGTAGCACTCCTCTCACGCATGGCTATCGATCAAGTTAACCAGTCACGTGCATCCGATAAGAATAAACAGTATGCATTAGATTGTGCCTATCCGAAGATAGCTGCCTTTAATATTTTATCTGATTCTCTCACCTATACATTAATTCTGCTGTCTTTAATATTTTATCTGTTTCTCTCACCAATACATTAATTCTGCTGTGTTCTTCCTTTTTTTTTCTCAACTAATCTTTCTCGTTTTTTACGTGTACGTTTTTCAAACTATGTGTTTTTTTAAAAAAATTTCTATACAAAAGTTACTTTAAAAAATCATATTAATTTATTTTTTAAAAAAATTAACAAATAGTTAATTAATCATACGCTAATGAGTTATTCCATTTTACGTGTTAAAAGGGTTAGTTTCCAACCTACACAACCTGAGAGCACACACCCACAAAGCTGGCTTGTAGGTGAGAGTTAGCGCTATAATTTTTTTTGTCTGTCTCTCCTCTATATACAAATAAATGATTAAAATTGACTTGAGCAGGTACAATAAGACGTAAAACAATAGTCTACGGTACTTAGGAGTGTTTGAGAGGGGAAGAAAAGAGAAAATTGAGAAGATAGAGATGAGTCATTAGCATATGATTAATTAAATATTAATTATTTTAAACTTAAAAAATAAATTATTATGATTTTTTAAAGCAATTTTTGCATAGAAATTTTTTTTTAAACGCACCATTTAGTAGGTCTGAAGCGTGCACGTAGAGAACGAGAAAAATCTCCTCTTTTTGTCTGGCTGTCGAACACACCCTTAGATGATAAGGTGGATTAGAAAAAAGGTGAGAGAGAGGAGCTACCCACCTCCTGCAAGAGGCTAAGCTATACACGAGCTCTAAGAAAAATGGAGAGAAAGAGGAAGAATATATTGGACATACAAATAAACTAAGAGAAAATTTATTCTATACCACTGAGCTTATCCTACTTTAATGATTTGCCATCGATTTTGTTTTTCTCTATAGTATGCCATTGATTTTGTCATTTTTTCTACAATATGTCATTGGGGTGGATATTTCTAAAGAAATGCCTAAACTACCCTTCAAGTCATACAAGAGTCAACAATTGTTTGACCCACTAGAAGTTTTAAAAAATATGAATATTTTTGTGTACTTAGCCTTCTTACAAAATATAGAAGATTGTGTGTATATTTTAAGATTTTCTTTTATGTTTTTTTAAAAACTATTTTTATGTAACATAGTGAAGAGGAATCACATATATAAAAAGATAGTCGCATCAGAAAAAGAAAATTGTGTAGCATGTGAATGATAACGTATATAAAAAATATTAACACAAGAGTATTCTATTAGTAGCATATAAAACATAAATTAAACTTTTTAAACTTAATACATGTAAAATAAAAATCTTGAAATATACACCCACTTCTATATTATATAGAGAGGTTACGTAAAAAAAATCATATTTTTTCGAAACTTCTATTACGTCAATCAATTGTAACCTCTTGTAAGCCTTGAAGAGCATTTTTGGCATTCTTTTTGAAAAATATCCACCCTGATGGTATATTGTAGAAAAATTAACAAAGAAAGTGGCATATTATAAAGGGAGATAAAGTCAATAGGAAATCATTGAACTATAGTAGTGGTATCACAACTTGTGAGTTGGGCGCAACTTAGTTTGTGTTTGGGAGGTGAGTTAACCTCCCGCGCACGTAAAACGGAACGATGCATTTTCGTATGATTAATTAAGTATTTGTTTTTTTTTGAAAAATAGATTAATATGATTTTTTAAAGCAACTTCCGTATAGAATTTTTTTTTGCAAAAAATGCACTGTTTAACAGTTTGAAAAACGTGCACGCGAAAAAGGACAGAGATGAGTTGGGAACTCATCCTTAAGAACACAGCCTTAGTCAATCATCTTACAATTTGCTCAAATGAGTTACTCATCTTGTTTCGGTTGTGCAAATCTTAGTAAATACTGTTTTATTTCTAAATTGGAAGCCGTACGGGCCGTGCGTACCTTTGTGAGCCATATGGGGAGGGCAAGCTTACATATTTTTAGTCTATGCTAGCTGTTACTTGCGTGTTTTAACATAGCAAGCAATAACAAAATTCATCTTAAATTGGATTTTACTATCTCATATTGTATCTCATATTGCAGTTGGCTTATTTGTGGATCTTATGTGGCCATATTTGCAAAAGAAATCAACATGGCATCTAACTTAATAGTGAACTTCCTACATAACACATTTTTTATGTGATTTACAAAAAACAAGATGATTGACTTGTTTGAGCATAGCATTTTTTTACAAGATGAGTAATTAAATTACACCAAACTTACAAGCTAAGGTATCACCAACGTATTTTACTCTTAAATTAATATTATTAGGACTAGTACACTAGAGTTAGTGTAGAATTAACATATTATGTATGCTACCTCACAAATAGAATTAGAGGTAGCAACTATCTGCCTTATCAAGTTTACTCTTATGTCCTGTTATTGTGCTTGAATGTAACAGGTGGTGTGTTACCAATAGCTTACAAATTTTTCTATGCCTCGCCTAGGAAAAGGTTCAAATGCAAATACCCGAAGCCATCCTCGATTTTTTTCCCCGTTTCGAGCTCTGTTCCAAATGACGAGGAAAGTTTAAGTGATAAAACACAAATGTTTTGTTCCTATTCTAAACTCATCTCTATCTACTGTGTTCCGTTACTAGCAAGAACAGATATTGGTGTTTGGGTAATAACAATAGTTGGGGTGCAGGTCAGGCCAGTAAGAGTTGTTTAACGTTGTGCTGTATGTACGGCCAGGACAAGTGGAGTACTATCATCTCTCGTTTGTTTCTAGTTCTAACCGATTGAATACAGAATACAGTGGGATGTATACTCCACCATGTAGTAATAACAAGGAACAGCTAGCTTTGAGAAAATTAAGTTGATTTCTGCTCAAACAGAAATTAAGTTGGCATGCGTTGCTGGCGGGTGTATTCCCACACGGCAATGGCACCACTGACATGAACATTGAGTGACCTGACGATGCCCAGCTGCGGGATCTCCACGCACGCGTCCAACACATGGATGATATCCACCGGGATGCCTTCCTTCTCCCGTCCCAGCACAAGCACCTTGCCAATAAATATATTTTCCTTGTTAGTTTTTTTCTTAATGATTTTTTCCCCTCCTATGAAACGAGCTTATGAGCCAATGATGCAAACAATAACAGAGAGAGCGATAGAGGGATTTGGATCTCTTTCTTTTACATACCGTTTTGCTCGGAAAAGAGAAGTGGTCCAGTGGCTCGCTGTTGGCCGTCTGCTCCAACCCTATCACCGAATAACCCTCCAGCCTCTTCTTCTCCAAGAACACTTTGACGCTATTCACTGGAACCTCCATCATGGGCAACCACTTCTCCGCCGTCACACTGCGTGCATTGCATATTTGCATGCCCAGTCAGAGAAACACAAATAAATCATCATCACCTATATACATTTGCCAGCCATATACATACCTGATCAGCCGAAACTGCTTATCCTCGATAATACTTTTGTCAGCAACGGCCAATCCAGCTGCTTTGAATATCTGTCACCAAACAACACCTATCATCATGTTATGCACGTTTGAGGGATAATAACAGGAATGATACTGATATACCTCGCATGTTCTTGTCAGTCCAGCAAGATTAGGGATGCGATCTACCAATGATGCTACTACTATTAATTGCTGCTGGCTTTGCTTGATAGTTTCCACAGCGTGATTTCTTGATTCCAGCGCTAAATCCAACTGCTGGTCATCTCCCTCTAGATCTGCACCCAGCAAACAAGACAGCACATGGACAAGTGAAATAGCGTAGGGAGCAAAAACAAAAGCTCAGTTCGTAGATAAGAGCATCCACAGCTTAAAACTTATCACACCAAGCGCAATGAAAGTATCAAGCCTGTGCAAAGCCATCATACAAGCTATTTTGGGAGGCAGTGTGAAGAAAGGAGTAACAGTAAAACTGCAAGGATGCTTACATACCTAAAAGTAATCTTGAAATATAGTCATCGCCAACAACTGAATGATCACCAACGTTTAGTGGTTGATCAAAGTTCCTATAGGGTGTGATTTTCTTCTGAAAATTGAGCACATCTTGACTAGGCTCTAACAACTCAACTATGTTCTCATCAGTTCTGTCTTTATTGTGATGCATTTCTGCTGTGAGATCCTCATTCTTGATTATTATCGAGTCCTTTGCTATAGATTGTCTCAGATCCTCCCTTACATCCTAACATAGCTAAATATGATTAGCTTAGAGTCCAAGGAGGGAAAAGCAAGATCAAGTTGAAGTTCTTACATTGAGGAAGTTAATTACTCGCTCCATCACTGACACGGGAACACATTCGAAGTCAAAAGAGACCTAACAAAACATCATCTTATTCAGACTTCTCTTAGAAGAATTAAACATTCAGTTCTCATAAAGAAACCATAACCCCCCTAGAATTTGTCTAAAAACGCAAACTAATTGTTTTCAAGAAACAGGAATCAATGATCCTAAACTTGTACTAGAAGAGAAAGGGAATGTTATGAACCTCAGGGCGAGAACTAAATATTCCGGAAGGAGTCCCGGAAGTATCAGGATTGAAAACATCAAGGAAGCGTTCAACTGAAGCTCTAAGCCTGTAATCAGAAGCACAATTTATAATTTAACACTTTCTCCAACTTTGCCACAAATTTGGAAATTTGGAGAAACAAATGGAGTACGCAGCATGTAAATTGAGATTTTTGGTAATTAAAAAACAAGACATTGGTTTTGGATTTTTTTTTTTGCTCTGTTAACTCCATATTACTCCATAGAGTAGTTTGACAGGATGCTGCTAAGAACACAACATGTGGATGTACCTCACGCAGTCAGTATTTTCTGCCAGATATTTTTTCAAATCTTGAAAGCATCTCCTCTCAAAGACAGGATTTTCTGAACTTTCGAGTTGCAAAACAGACCCCATCGTTGACAGAACACAGTGGACAAGTAGCTGCAATACAAAATGGAGCTTCAAGTAACTAGAACAACCTAAAGCTCCATAAGAATGTGGCACAACGAAATTTGGTAATTAATCACATAGTTTAACCTGAGTAAAACCACGTAAACTGTGGTGATGAGATGTTAAAAATGGCATTATTGGAGGAAAAAGTTCATTCAGATGGTTTATCTGGGCAGCCAACTCCCGTGAATGAAGGATCAAGTTTGCTGCTATAAAAACATACGAAGATAGTGCCTGCAGAGAGGGGGCAGATAAATAAACAAATCAAAGTGGAGAGACATCTGACTAACAATGTTCACCTGTTGTCGCATTTCATTGTCATGAAAAATTGGAATCAGCTGTTCTTCAGCCTGCAAATGGCATTTCATCATAAACATTGACAGTTAAAGGATAGAAGATTCTACTGGCATAAGAGAGTTATCAGTTACACAGGTATACAAGCAAGGCATGGAGTTCTCACCAATGCTGGAAATTTTAAATAAATAAGTATAGCAAATGTCTCCAGGTACTGCCGGACAGCAGGTAAATTGTTTCTCTGCAGAAAAAAGATGCTATTTGAACTTGCACAGATGCAAAGCAATAAATAACAGTAATGCATGGCAATAAACTAATGTGAAATTGCTGCAGGCCCACAAATTATGTAAATAAGTAGGGAGTGGTCTATTCAACATGTTTCAATAAACCTACATAAAGTTGAGTTTCCAGAGATACAACAGATTAAAATAAAAATCATAAAGATTAAGAACATTCTTACATAAAGACAGATGTGAATACTAGATGTCACTTCTTTAACAATATCATCCTCCACATACTGTGACAGAACACAGATCATCTGCCAAATACGAACTTTTCGCCTATGTACCTAATAAATATGGGACACTTAGAAATGTAGTACAAAACACAAAAGTGCCAAAGAGAAACAAAACACAATTCTGATAGAGAAGACTTACACTGCTATATTTTTTGTAAAGTTCTCTTGAAATATCCTTGTCGTTCACCTTTCAAGAAATGAGTAAATACACAGTGTCAGAATATCAGAACTGCATTAGGTTATGCAGGGTTTTGAAAGTAAACATAATAGGTATGATTTGCTCAGATAGGTTTTAGAATCTGTTGTGTTTTAGAAAGATCCTAAATGGACTCCTGGCAGATCCAAATATCAGAATTCTTCAAATATTCATTATGCATTTATGCCATCGCCATAAAATAGAACACAGCAGCCAGAGCATATCAACAGGCAACGTTCCCCAATATAGCATACCCTGCTCCCAAGGAAAAAGGTTGTACCGCTGAATCAAGAAGTTTCAGTAGAAATAGTTTGCCAGATTGAAGGGCTTCTTCAGTTTCCAATGTGCTCTTTTCTTTGATTCGCTTCCATAGATGATGAAAGAGGACAGCAACTGAAACGCGAGCATATAATTCTGTATTAATGAACACCTGCAAAAACATTGCCAGTGCATATACAATGAAATGATCAAATTGTTCATCATTGGTGAATAAATCGAACACCCAATTGGATTTATCATTAATGCTGCAAAAATTAAAAAAAACAAAAAGTGATGCACACATTTTGTCCTGTTCATAATGCCTATATATATGATAGGATGCTTAATTGTACCAACAAACTTAAGGTGATAATATATGTAGCTGTACCTCTCATGGTGATTGCAAATAATCTTACCTCTGTGAATTCACGATCTGGGCTTTGAGCTAACATAGAAACTTCAAGCCTTGCTTCATGGTTTTCAGATAGTTCAGCTTCAAAATCTTCGTCAAATGCCACTACACAATAAACATGAAATAGGGGTTTAAAAGAAGATTATATTAGAGAACAAACATACTGCTAGGATTTCTTAAAACAACATAGATGAAACTAAAGACAGAATGAGTCACTAGGAAAGATGCGGAAAGAAAACCTACCTGATCCATATAATGATAATAGCTTCAGTTCCTCCATATAAAAGCTAAGAGTTTGTGGGTACATTAACCACATACCACTCAAATGCAAAGCTGCTAGGCGTATAGTTCGAGGACTTTTTGAACCTTCGCTAAGAAGATTCTCAATAAACTGAAAACAGAGAGGAGTCATTTGTCATCATTTCTTACAGAATACAAACCTGGGTGCTCAAGAAAGAAGATGTTTGTATTCCTTTAATGAAATAGATAAATATGCTACGCCAAATAGTCACATTTTTACATGATGTAGGATATGAAATTGAGATCACAAAATAATGTTCATATTTCAGAACATCATATGAATGACCTCTGTTTCCGTCATTGTTACTCGGCATTCAGAAGGTGGACAGGTTCACAATACTTTTAGTTATTCATAAAATATTGCAAGAATCATATGGAAAGAAAGCTTATCAACAGACAATAAATGTACTTAAAGTGCATAACGGACTGCATATATATAAAAAAACAGTATCACTTTTGATGAACACACATCAGCAGCAGCAGCAACTAGGCATTTTGTTTGGATAAATTGGTTTCTGTTGCCACTGATTAGACAACAAGAATATTACATTACATCAAAAACAGTTAGGAAATAAATAAAGGTGTGAGAACTGACCCATTTCAAAGGACCTGGCCCTTTTTCATTCTCCTGGTGCATTTCCAAATTAGGAAAGATTGCTGGGTGCAATATGGCGGATAACAGTGCAGCAATTGGTGCAACTCTGCGTTTATTGCAACTAAGGTGCAAGATCCAGGAAGACTTTACAAATTGCATCATCATCTGTGGAAAATAAGATGAAACATTAATGCCGAATAAGTGCTAGTTGCAAGTAAAGGCCTTGTTGAAATGCTAAGTATGTTGAACACTATTTTTTTCTGCTTTTAACTTTGGTCTCTTATACATATATATTTTGGAAGAAGAATTCCATCGATAGCAAACATGTTATGGCCAATATCAACACATACCAAAAATTTCCTGGGGTGTGGCAAAACTCTTCATACTAATTTTGACACTTCTTTCCCTTCTTTTTCACCTACCTTCCTCTTCCCTTTACAATTGAGCATGGAAGTGGTGTTTCCCAACAATCCATATTGGATGGGGCTTGGGTGCCTCCTGCCTCTTGAATGAAGACATGAATGGAGGAATGGAGTGACTAATGGCCAAACAAGGGCATGGTAGGCTTTCCATCGTCGTCTTGGTTATCCACCATTCCACCTCTAACATTTCATACTCATTGGAGCAGCAGCTTACTACATGCAACTGGACTTAAATCAGCAATATTGGGACAGTCTACTACAATCTAAGGGATATGCTTATTTGGAAAGTGATGGTGTGCCTGTGTGAGGAAGAAGGAAGATCAGCAAGGGTAGCTGGTCACTGGTGTAAATGGTTTGTGGGGCTTTGAGCGAGTGGCAGATCAACCTTGCTGCCTTAGAGAAGATGAAAGAAAGAAGGTAAAGGTGGAATTTAGAGAGAGAAATTTGGAAGAGTTCCTTTTATTTTAGGAGGTAAAACAAACTTTTGTGGTACAAATGGAAATATTTGACAATCTTGTTGTATTACTACCTCCATCCTCAAAAGGATGATGTCCTATAATGCGTGCAGTCAAACCTCAAACTCTTAAATCATTAATTGATTAAAATATTATGATTTAATATGTAAAAGTGACATTAATAGATTTGTCATGAAAAATACTTTCATATGTTATATTTTTGATGTTTTACAAATATATAATTAGAAAAAGTAATGATGAGAAATGTGCATGGAGATTGTGTCGATGTCCAAAACGACAAGTGAAAAAAGAACACAGGTACTTCCTCCGTCCAAAAATAAGTTCATTTCTAGCCTAACATTTGTCCCAATTGCTAGAAATGAACTTATTTTGGGATGGAGACAGTAAGAATTCATAGCAAAGAAAAATTGTGTTATTTATTGGTAAAATTCCTGTCCTATGAATAGACTAAACATCCATTTCCAACAGCCACATCCAAGGAGAGCTGGTAATTCCATTCCTACGGAATTCCAATGTTACAAAACAGGGCCTAAATACACCGTTAAAATTTAAAGAGGAAAAAGGACATGTAATGTAAATTCAGGCAGAAACAACTAGGCGAGAAATTACAGACTCAAAGCAAATATAACCATTTGGCATTAGCAGCTACATTAGGTGGTTAAATAGTTATAGTAGCACAGAAATGGGGAAAGGTGCCTTGGATAGTACCTCATAACTGATGCCCAAAGAGGACAAATTTCTGGTTCTCATGATGAAGTGTAAAAGCCGCAAAACAGATCTCACGCATCTAAGGATGGCCAAGACAGAATTTTCACCAGCATTTTCAAGACTGCAGAGATTTTAAAGAAAAACTGATGTAGGAATCTAAAGTTTCTGATGTAAGCAAAACCACCAAAGCAAACATAACCCTAACTTACATTAGAAAAGGGCCAATCGGAATGTATTCGAGCCTATTTTTGGCTTCCTTTTCCTAAATTGAACGGACTTGACATGGAAAAGCTATAGATTTTTCGTAGAAATCACACTAGGTTGGTTATGAAAAGATTAAAGCTTCTAGAGATCCATAAAACACACAGTTAGTGGTGAATTGGGTTCGAGAACCTACTCAGGCTGTCAGGCAGCAATCCCATGGTTTGGTTTACACATTACAGTGTGAATAAAATAAACCATAGAGAGAAATTTTAACAGCTAGACTCACCTTTCAATAATATCAACAAAAATAGATTGGAGAGTTGATTCTGAAAATATAGGATAGAGCATCTTCAACTGGGATTCATTCTCACCACGGCAGCAAGAGAAGGACAGCAGCGAATCTAGACAAAGCCACTAAATCAAAAAAGTAATTAGGAGAGCTATCCATATAATGAACTTATTTATGTATTATCAAAATGAGCCATGTGTGCTATAAAAGGAAATAGACATTGTTCTCACCTTCCAACACATTAAAACAGCCCGTCTGCTTCTCTTCAGAACTCCATTCACAAGGAGATTGTTGATGTTATCAAGAAAACTGATGACCAGAAAATCCAATGAAAATTTGTTGCTTTGATTTATTTGTTTTGGTTCTACAAGATCAAAAAACTGAGAAGTGCAAGCAGTAGATAGAGTAGGTAGCACATAGGATAGAGCCTCATAAGCTGCCAAATGAAGTTCACCCCCAACCTTGCCCAGGGAAAAAAACAGTTAAAATGATTCCAACAAATATTACATGAAGAAACTGCAAGTTACTGGAGACAAAATATTCAATAGCCTGTTAAATAAGAGACTAACCTCTGTGGCATAACTGTGATGTTGGATAACTTTCCAACAGAACTCCCAGAAGAATGTCAATGTTGAACAAAGAGAAATATCAGAACAGTAATGATTACACCATGTGACAATAGAACTAATGCTTCTCATGGACCAAATCTGTAAATAATGCAATTAGAAGTTATCAGCCATACAATTAAATGGTGAGATAGTCTTGAAAGCAAAGGTAAAGACCCTTATTAGAAGAGATCCTCTGGCAGTATAAACACAAGTGGACAAACAGCAGATTAACAAATAGATGATACTGGAGAACCCAGCTTTCAACAGACAAGAAACTACTTAATTTCCTCCACGATCAAGAGAAAAGGTAACTGTATAATCTTGCTTCCATTGCATGATAAGACAGCATTGACAAAAATTTCTGATAGGTGAACGATGCAAACCTCAGTTGCTACTACACTAAATTCTAAAACATTAACTTGGTTCAAACTAAAAGAAGGACAGCATGTATTTTTGAGGAAAAAAATGGTTGTATGGCAGCCTGGAAGATTTGGAAACAGAGGAACAATCAAATTTTCAATGGTATTATTACCTCAACCAGACAATGGAAAATCCTTTTCAAGGAGGAACTAAGTCTTTTTTTTAGTTGAAGTTAGACAAGTAGACACTTTTTGTTCAATCATGGGTACAGACTCTGTAAACTTGTGACACTCCTCTAATGTAAACCGCTGTAAATATTCCTTTAATATCTATAGAAGGTGACCCTAGAGGTAGGGGACTCGCCTACTGTTTTTCGAANCCCCCCCCCCCCCACAAAAAAAAAAGATGATTAGATGCTACACAGCTAACTGAAATTATAAGGAATCAACATACACCCTGCAACACCAACGAGGTTGTAGAGGTAGCTAGACGACGCTGGCTTGGGCCTCCAAGCTTTCCTTTAACAGAAGATGGTAAATCCATGTCCTCTGAATTTCTTAACCAGAAAACTGAACAAGACGTCTTGCTGAAGATCACCATATTTTCCTAAAGTAGCACATAAGCAACACGATATTCAAAAGGGCATTCCAGAAATAATCATCAGACAAGTTGAAGAAAAATATGGTTACCAAAATGATAAGCAATAACTTTGCAAGCTTCTTGTTAAGAGCATGGTGCTCTAATCCATTTGAGCTATCTGAACCTTCTTTGGAGATGGTACTGTTCTGCTGAATAAGCCTTTTGTGTTTCACTTCAAGTTCCTCGATCAAACATAATACAATGATAAAAAACTTCACTTGTATGCATTCTCCAGTTGGATATTGTTCAGAAAGCTTGTTACCATATTTCTCCAAAAACTATAAAAAATAAGACATATATACCAATCAAATTTGACGAGGACAAGCAAAATATGATTCTGATACAGATGAAATCATCTTATTGAAAAGCAAAAGGCCAACATATAGATATCCAATAGAAATATATTAGTGTCTCTCGTTTACTCAATAACAATAAGCAATGCTTTTTAGAAACTTAAAAGCAAGTGTGGACAAAACAAACCACAAATATTTGCGTGAAGTGCTGCTCCTCTGAGGTTACAAGAAGAAGGGTCCTTGCCCACCTCCGTGCTTCAGCTTCCCATGCACCCACATCCTCATCATCAAACAAGTATGGTCCATCCACCTCTGTGTGCTTCACGAAGGTGGTAGGGAAATCAATGAGCTTCTCCAACAAAGTGTTTCCAGAAGAACATTCTTTCTTCTGAACAAACCATTTTTGAACCATTGGTCTCAGTTCTCCTGCAAGGATACAACAGCAGTGAGAAGATAAGATGATAATAGGTGGGGAAAAGTAGCCCTTGTCGTTCTCCTCGAAAATGATAATAGCAAAGTAGATATTGATTGCAGACAATTTTCTCCACTTCTCATGTACTATAATCGAGTTTTTCTTAACATCTCTGTGTACATACCATAATAATCAGTAAACTCTCGAGGTATTGCATAAATGAAGTACAAAAGCTGATTAAGTGGGATTTCAGCTGCACTTATCAATGATGTTGTGGCCTTCATGACCTGTTCACAAACTGCATTTGGTTTCAGGTTAACAAGTTGATTATTCATTACTTAACATTTGATCAAAATTTCTTCCTGGGGAAGAAATGACCTACCTTTAAGACGATACTTTGGATTAAAGTGTTGTTTACTCTTCTCACAAAGAATCATTAAAACATCTAATAAATCTTCAGTATTAACTTCTGTATGTGCATCACCATTGCATTTTGCCATTTCTTGCCCAGCAGAATCACATGGTATATTTAACTGACATGCGCATGAAGCCACACAAAATGCAAGAGCCATTAATCCTGCTCGGCCAAATGAATCTTGCTTAGCAGAAGAAGCCAAACTCCAAACTAGATGTAAACGGTCACTGCAAAGAATTTAGACAACATATGAAAAGAGTAGGTAAGTTTCCAACATTTGTAAATACTAGTTTTATCTAGTTATAGTGCATATGATATACAACATACAAACTACATGCACTGTAATATGTTTTTTTAGAAAAAAAAGTAGGTAATTAATTAGTTCAAATAACTTTTTGTGCATACAAGTTTCCTTTATGTTATGTGTGGGGAAGAATATGAGAGGTGCATAGGGCAGGTTGGCTCGTGGTTGTGATGGGAGGCTCTGATCACAATCGATTGGTGGAGAAAACCTTTTACATATTTCTTGCTTACATCCACAATAATCTGGCTACCTTTTGAGTAGGCACGTGTGAACTGATTAAACAGATTGCTAACAAATATCAAGTGGACACCCTTCTTCTCAAAGCTTCCATCTCTAACTCAAGGCAGAGACACTATTAACTTGATTCCTACTTAACTAGTCGGTTAGGCTGAGCCTTGTTAGATGTATTTGTATAGCAGTGTATATACCCACTAGTGTAGGGTGTTCTCTGCATATTCGTACAGTCGCATTGTATACATGTTGGCCTATTGCCCCAAAGCAATCATTTTCTCAAGGAGCCTGTTGGCGCAAACATCATGGATAGAAGATGAACAGAAGATGGGTTATTTGGGTTAAGTTTTGAAAGTCTGTCAATCTAAGGGCACATTTGGTGGTGGTGAACTGGTGATAGTCCATGTACCTGCATTTACATGTGGAGAAAGCGTTCTCCAAAAAGTGTGTTGTTTTTTAATACTAGAAGTGTTTGGATTTTGTAAAACATGTTGCATAACTCACAACTATACATGAGTTCTTGATGTTGGCCAAGTGAGGAGGCGATTGATGGAGAAGATAAACAGAACACAGGTTGGCGTGCAATTTCTGTCTGTAGGGAAATGTGAACAGGGTGTGGTGTAGGCCAAACCATAACCACCATAGTTTCAATCATTTAAAGTAGTGAAGATAGCTAAAATCCTTTCCAAAATCCAAAGTACCAGAATTCGCATGCCATGTTTTCATCGAAGTGCAAAACAGGAAAAAAAAAGGTAGTAGTTGTCTCAAAATAAGTACCGTGTTGTCAATCTCTGTGCGTAAATACCAAAGAACCTCTCTGCACCTTTTATGATTTTCGAATCATAAACACCCTTGACACCTAAAATAGTTAAATAGATAGCTCAGAACTTAAAAGGTAATAAACTGTTGAACAGTATGTAAAAGAACCGGAAAGAATAAATCAAATACTAGTATTATAAAAGAGTTAGAAGAGAACGGTGCAATCAATAAGAATCTCATGATGGTAAGTTTCTTCTTAGTATCTCACTTTTTTCCTCTTCAAAAAAGTAAGTAAGAGTAACTCAGGTGTATTAAACAAGGTAACAAACCAAGTATAATCACCCTTTGTAGCGCACTCACGATCAACTTTTGGTTTGGGCACAGAATCAGCACGAAAAATTGCTAAATAATTTTGATGTGGCAGTCTAGCATCCTTTAGAATTTCAACTTCAAATTCAATGTTTCAGAAGAAACAAAAGGCAAACATAAATAGTGAAACGCCTGTCCAAGGACAAAACTTGATAGGAGGTAATAATCACGGACAAAAAATTGCATCAGCCTTTAGTCCCAAGCAAGTTGGGGTAGCTTGTTACGCTGCTGCCGCCGTCTACTGTGCGAGATCCCGACAACGGCAACCCGCTGAAGAGCTACAGGAAATCGAGGTGGGAGAGAAGGCCTAATCCACGCATGATTGGGCCGGAATGGGCTGCGGCCTAATGTGTAAACGGTATGGGCTATAAATACTGAGTAAGGCGAGAAGAGAAGGGTGTGGAAAAACTGGACCAGAATCTTCTCTGAAATCAATCCTTCTTCTTTTCGCTCAAGTTGATTGTTTCCACTCTGTTCTTTTGTGTTCTTCTCGCCACCCGCTACCTTTTCCTCTTTTCACCCCCTTGGATCGTAACATAGCTAAAGATCAAACCCAAGTCAAAACGCATGAACCAAAAGGGAACAAATAATGTACTAATAAAGTAGGATAACACAACATATGAGCTGAGAATGGCTAACATCAACGAATAGGCTTCTTCAGTCATTTATCGGTTTGGTTCACAATTAGTCTGCCATTTGAAATATTCAGATCTATACTTCACAAAGAAATGGAAGCTGAGGTGGCACAGTGTTCCAGGCAAGGATTTTTGAGGTAGAAGAATATGATATTCCCCATAGCTAGAGGTTCAAGAATATCTCATAAAAAGGAAATGGGCACAAGAAAACATGCAAAAAAAGGCACATGTTTGGGAACAAAACAAAAAAAAACTTTGTATTACTCAGAGAAGAACAAGTTGATTTTATTGAATTTAGTGTATATGAGTGTAACTGACCAAAATCCTTGTGATGAACTACATCGTTCAAACCACGTAACAATGGACCAAGAACAAAGCCTCTGGGAACTAGCTGAGGACAAACCAAGTAGTGTTCCCATGTAATATCCAAAAAGGAATGCATAACCAGGCAGCGCACTGTAAAAATCATTGATAACAGCAGATTGTAAGACAACACTGTAAGTTTTAAGCATATGCACTCTGTATGTATCAATGTCAGTACTGACCTTGAGGATTATCATGAGTAAACCCACGCTCCCAAAGAACTACCATCCAGTGGAAAAATCCTTCGAAAGATTCCATCTGAGCATGGAAAACTGTATAGGACATGTGATTTGAGTAATCACTCTGTGGTGTGGACTCAAACAGCATCATTACCTGGGAATAATATTTAAATTTATCAACCTATCTAATCGAAAGTGCATGTGGTTACTTTATTGCTGTGCTATGACTGCTGTTCCTGGTATATATTGTGTTGACATTTAGATATACAGGTCTTAAAAAAAGAGCACGTAGGAACCAACTGACCTGGTGTGTCCAGGCAGCCTCAACTAAATGTGTTCCATACTCCTGAAGCATCTCGTAGAGTAACAGGAAAACTTTCCACCGGTCTTTACCACTTGAGCAGTTTTCATCTGATTGGCTCATTTCTCCAATGCCAAGGGATTTGGCCTCTTTCTGAGCCCACCTTTCTCTTTTTGTCATTGCAGTATTTGATTTGTCTTGAGCAGGCAGAGCGGCGGGCCTCCTCCTGGAGCATTGCTGACCGCCATCATTCTCAGATGAGGAAAAGATGTCTAGTGATATTCTCAAGATGTACAAAGCCTGCTTCCTCACTAAAGAATCCTTGTCAACCTGGTGTGAAGAGGTTAAGCATGTCAGCACAATCAGCAGGATGAGTATAAAGAGCTAAAAGACTAACAGAAACTGAGTCGGAGCAGAAACGCCCACCAGTCCCCTGCGAATTTCATCCCAAAATTCATTGGAATTCCTAAGATCATAGTCTTGGACCTCGTCATCTCCCAAGATAACATGTCGGTGTCCCAATTTCAGTGTTGACAAGTAGAGAGAGAGTATGTTATAAGCATCCAGGCGCTCAGCAGGCCCCAGTGCAAAAAGAGAAAGGCACGAGGCCCATATAGACTCCAAGAAGCCAGACCTGCACGAGACAAACCATCGTAATTAACATGTAGGTACGGTGACACAGGCGCATAGAAGAGAAGAGGGAGGGAAGAAGAGCAACCTTGAGAGCTTAAGCTGATGAGACTCCAGCTCCACGGTGACACAGGAAACATCCGCGAGCGAAAGGAGCAGGGGCTGTAGGAGGACCCGGGTGGCACAGGATCGATACTCTTGGCTGTGGTCAAACATCTTGAGCGCCAGCGAGGAGAGGTCCCAGGTCAAATTGTGCAGCAGCGCATTGAGACGAGAGACGCTTCTACTCTTCCTCTCCAATGTGTGTTGGAGCAACGACGCCAAGACAGCGGTGGCCTTGGAGATTGGTAGAAGTCCCCCTGGCGCTGGAGGCGGCGGGTCCTCCCCAGTTTGGTACACAAACAGTAGAGTGGAGGCGGGCAAATCCATATCCATGGCGACGGCAGAGGATCGAATGCACAAGGGCAAGATGGTAGCTCCTAGAAGGTCCGAGAAGGATTGGTTGGTGGAGACGGCATCGCACATCAAGGCAATCGTGTGCTGGAGCTGCTTGGCCTGGGTTTGCCTAAGCAGCGGCAGGAAGACCCTCCATAGCAGCGCGCGCAGAGAATCATCCGCCGGCCGCTCTGGATTTCATCTTCGTATTAGGAAGGATATGATCTGTAGGAATGAAATAGATGGGTCTTCTTCTTACCGAGCAGGGCGAGCAGGTGGCAGAGCGCGGCGGCGTGAGGGAGAGATGCCGCGGCGGCATGGTCCGAGTGGAGGAGGGCGTGGAAGAGCTGCGAGGGCGAGGTCCAAGACGAAGACGCGAGGACGCAGTCGACGACGCCCGCGACGGCGTCGCTCGGGACAGCCTGGAAGCACCTCTCAAGGGCGGCGAGCGCCATGGCCGCCGCACGGTTTGGTTTCAGCAGCTTCCGCTGGTGGCGGCGCAAGGCTTTCCGTTGCTGCTCTCTAGGAAAAACAAGGTGGGCTTTCCTTTCCTACATTTCCTTCGGCCCATTTATCTGTCCGTACCCATTCTCTCCCAACGAATTTCAATTGTTCATTTCCGCATTTTATTATATCGGATAGTCCTTCTCTCTTTTTTCCCTTTTTATTTTTTGAGAAACAATCCATCCTTTTTCTATTTTATTGGATATTATCCTTATATATATTTTTTCAAATCAAAAGCTCACACTTGCTACTACAAATCTTGTTTAAGTGGTATGTTTATGGTTGCTCGAATCGATCAAAAGCTGGTAAGATAAGTTGCACTCCTTAAACATTTGTTTTGTGATGCATCCGCGTGGGTACAAGTGCAGTATGCATGTGTAGCAGTGTGCGTGTGCGCATCTACGTGTTATGAAAAAAAGTTACACTCCTACGTAATAAAGTGTGTAAGTAGATCAATTAAATGTATCGAAGTATGAAATTTATCGGCTAAAAACAGATCCTCTGACTTTGTGCAGTTATATCATTGATATGTGGTGACATGTGGAACTCACTTTGGTATGTGGAACTCACTTTGGTATGATCCACATGTCAATGCCATAACTGCAAACTACATAACGCCCGGAGTCTCATCCCCACCGGTTGTATGTATGGATGGGCTAGCCCTATCTTGAGTGGTTACTTCATTCTTCATTTCAAAATATAAAAACCTAAGATTGAATGAGACATTTTATAGTACTACAAATCTGACAACTATCGATACTAAAAAATATTCTATTTGATCTTATATTTTAGGATAGAGATATTCTATTTGATCTTAGGTTCTTATATTTTATGATAGAGATAGTATTATTTGAGTTATAGGTATAGATGGGCTTAATCAAATATACAGATAATTATCTGATAGGACTCACATATAAGAAAGTAATAATGATGTGATGTCTCTCCGTATATTTGTTTGTAACTGTATGCTTGTCTATAAGAGATCGATCGTCGTATACTCTAGATCCACAATAGCTCACCAGTTATTCAGATGTGACGTTAATTGCCGCAACTCCATTTCTGTAAAAGAAAATCTACAAATCTTTCATAAAAGAATGTAAGAGTTAAATTGTGACAATCACCTCGTAAATAAATTGTGAGAACTGCACCATATGCAAGATGGTTTAGCGATCGAGTGACCAAGCTTTGTAGTAAGGGTTGTCCATTCATCGCTCTTGACCATCCACCGCTTAAAATCGGTTTTACTAGTAGAATAAGTTCATTATCGATAATTTCCAACAATTACAACATTACACAGTCCTAGAGCATAGTTGGACACTTGGCATCGAGAAATTCTTTGAGCATGCGTGCCCCTTTCTGAGTTCCCATCAACTCAGACAGCCGCTCTACCGGAAGCAGGGCCAGCTCTGCTAAGCTATTGCATTCCTCCATTATTCTTCTATAATTTGAATCTGTCACACCAGGAAGCCTCCTCAAGAATTCAATCGCGGACGTATTGTAATTTTCAGCCCTGAAGAAAACATATTTTACCAAGGGAGAGTAGATCAGATATATTATGCTTCGAGTCCTGCTATATATACTATATATACGACCAGTGCGTCCGATCACGTCTCATCCATCAATCCTTACACTTAACTTTCTTCCATGTGGGCTCAGAAAAACAACAACTGTATCTATGTACTAATTGAGTCCGACATGGGTCGTACGCACTGATGGTATGTATAGCAATTTTGTTATGCTTCCGCGTGCGTTATGCCGTTCCTAAACCAAAGGGTTGGCTAATGGTTGTATAGAAAAAGCAACTTACCTCACGTCATTCTCCACAACTCCGTCCTCAGAGGGCACACCAACTCTCATTGCCTTGCTCTCATCAGGTTCATCCTGGTTTGTTTTGAGTGATAGGAATATATCTGCCGTGGCATGCAAGCTGCGAGACCAGACTATGCGAAGCCGAGGAAAATGCAGGACTAGTAATGAAAGCTTAGAGATTATATTTGTCGGAGATACATCATCCCCAATTTCACTTGCAGACTGAAAAATAAACAGACCATTCAGCACCTTCGAACGCGAAAACCAATAAAAAATAGCACATAGTCGGAAATGGATTAAAATTTGCTCAAGATCGAAAGACATTATGGGATGGCTGTTTGTAGGGAGCAAGATACCATCCATCCAAGAACGAATATCCTACCAAATTGGCAAATAGTAGCATGAAAAGAAAATGCACGGCAGAGGTGGGCGAGGGGGTACCTGAAAGGAAAAGCTCTTGTCTTGTGAGAACTCTATTAGAAGCACTGGGATCTTGTAATACCGAACCATGGTTTCGATCTGATTGTAGAGACGACCAGAAGCAAAGCTTTGGAACAAGTCCGCAATACTTTTTCGTTCAACACAGATCAAAGGAGAAAGAACATAGTCACCGACTTCCAAGGTAACAGGTATTATTCGAATACCTTTCTGGTGCAATACATTAGGAAGACTGCTCATGAATTCTCTCATGTCCACAATAACCTAGAAGGATATGCAACAATAAACATCTCAGCAATTCAGCCAGTAAAAGCAAATAATATTGTTCCTTCGTCAAAATAGTGGAGGGAAGCATCACCTGCATCTCCTTCTCTGGTGGCTTTCTACCACCTGCCTTTCTTGTTAGTGAATTTTGAGATAAAAGAGCTTCTGGTTCATTTGCAAGAGTTGGTCCAATGCAACGGCCATTCTGAAAGAAGACAGATGTGATTTCATGTATCAGGGAAATATATGGAATTTTTCTCCATGTGCACAGCGGCACTTTTGCCCACATAAGGTTGACTGACAGCTAAAATAAGTACAATATGAGGTTCACATGTAGATCAGATAAAAAGTGTACTAGTAATTTAATCAAGCATAGTATGTCTGCATTCATATACTAGTGAACATTACGCAAGGATCAAGCTGAAATTAATCCCTGATGATTTAACGAATTTTAGCAGAGTGGTACACCACCTGATCAACAGGTATCATCATCAGCGACTTCTGTCTGATCAAAGATTCAAATGCTTCATTTTCCCGGCGAATGCTGGACTCAAATTTTTGTACCTCGGCAGAATCTTCATAAAACAGAAAGTAAACTTTTAACTTCATCGATGGATTTTCTGCCTTGTATACTTCAATTTCTCTAACAAATGTTATATCTGGATGATAAACGATAATTACAGAAGGTTTCCATACATCAAGTACATGCTGATCACTGTCTAGGGCGTAAAATTGCACAGGAGGTAGTGGTTTGGCATCCACAGAGTCTCCAAAAGCAGATAAATTGTTAGCAGCTTTGTCAACAGCTGGAGCTGATGCAGAATCATCTTCTGCAGACAACTTACAAGCATCAATCTCAGCCTGTTCATCTGTTTTTCCTGATTGACCTTCAACTTCCAGATCAGTATGTTCCGTAGTATTTCTGTTTCTCAACTTACTGGCTTCTCTCTTTGCCATGTTTTTCTTAAATTTCTCTTTCCCTTTCCCTTTTCCCAATACTCTCTTCTTGCAGCTGACATTTGAATCATCAGCGAGATTTGCTTCCTTAGTTACAGTGCTTATTTCAGAGGCAGCCGCAAGTAAGGCATTAGCCTCAAGCTTGCTAATGCTAACAGGACCTGCACTCTCACCAGACCTCATAGGAACTTCCCCATCCAGCACACCAAAACCTTTTGGTTGCTGAGATATTTTCTTGTTCTTTCTATGCAATCCATGCAGTTCAGCCTTGCCAAGCAAGTACTTCTCCCACTCGACCCGCATGACCTTGTTAAAAACAAGGAAGCGTATGAAGGATTAATATGGTTTAGCTTTAAATATATCAAAGTAAAACTTGCATTTAAGATGTTGATTGATGCTATGTTGCTAGCTACATTATACTTCAACTGTTACCTGATGCGAGCCTTTTGATATGCATTCTTGAAGCTGCACGCATGACCGCTCATCTTTGCATGCTACCAAAACTATGCCACTCTCGTTAATTCCGTCTTCATGAACAGGCTTTACATTGTCACCATCTCCCTTTGCCTGTTCTTCTGCTATCTCCTGCAATAGTTCCTGCAAAGATATGTATAGTAAATCAGTTCCACATTATTCGTAATTTGTGGACAAGCACAGAGTTTCCTTGATTAATAACCTCCTGTATTATTTGGTAGGTACAGGGAAAGTTGCTAAAAGAACAGAAAAGGCTGGGTTGAATAGATTCTCAATATAATATTTACAAGAAATAGCTGGGCACAAAAGCAAAATCTTCCGTCAACTAGATTTAAAGGAGAATTTTCCATTACAAATGAAGCACAAATTTAATGCTGAGTGCTGCCTGAAAGAACACCGAGAAACAGACCCAGGGTCACTCACCTGTAAAACCTTCCATTTAGGTGCTTCCTCTAAAATCTCCTCCACTACAACACCCATCTCTGCATTAACCTTCTGAGTATTGTCCTTGTTATCACTGGAACCCTCATTTTCTACAGGAAATAAATGAGGAATTTAACTATGTGCAAATCAATAGATGTGGGATGTCAATTAATTAATTGCCACCCGATAGACACATGAGCTTTTATGAAATGCCACTTTCTCTGCAACTTCCCCTCTAAATGCCAGGCACACATATTCTTCTTCCAAAATTACCCCTCCCTTCCTTGCTTCTGATTAGACAGTGCCGGGATGCTCCAACTGCAGCAGTGCCGCCGCCTCATGGTCCAGTGGTGGGCAGCGTCGCTGACTCCGACACACTGCTCCTGGCTAGAAGATGCAGGGGACATGTGGAACTAGTGGAGAAAAACAATCGCCTTGGTCCTGCAATTTTCCGGGATGATTATGCAATGCAATGGTAGTGCAGATGATTGTGCAAACTGCAAAACAGTGGCCATGCGACCCAAGGATGATGCTGAGTAGATGAAAGAAGAAACTGCTTCTTTGATTTTGTGCAAATTTACTCCAAAAAGGGGAGAGTGGGGATGGCTCCAGGATCCAACTTGCTGATGGCTCCCCCGCTAGTGCACCTTCCTTGGCGGTTTCAGCATGCCATGTCGCCTGTATTGTTGCTTGGACAGAGAAGTCAGGGAAGAAGATAGGCGTCATGCACCCGATCAGCTCTGCTTGACCTTATTTGACCAGACCAAGTCTGGTTAGAGGAGGCATAAAGCAACAAGATAGGTGGCAACTGCGTTTTGTTTTTGGGTGATCGTAAAGAAAATGGCAAGGAAGACTGTCTAAGGAGTGGCAAATAATTAATTAGTATCTATGCAGTGGAAAGTCGTTAAAGCCACTCCTATTGAGTGGAAAATATTTTTCACGAAATTAAGAGGCCCATATCTAAATTCTTTAAGAAAAGGCATCAGTTACGATTGAAAGGAAATGGTCAGTAGCCGCTACCAGTTTCTTTTCCTTTCCTGCTGCTAGTGCGCACCACCTTCCTCTTCTTTGTTGGTGTGCCCTTGTTGTCTGCAGCAACCTTTGTACCGTCTGCTCTCACAACCTGGTAGACACGCCTTTTTGAAAGGTCAAATATCTTGTGGCTTGAGTCAGCAAATATCCAAACAGATCGGACGCCTTCAGATACTCTGAGTGTGTCCAGGTACTTGAGGTATGTCACAGCGTCGTACCTAGAGAATGCCTAAAGAGTTCTATTATTTGAATAAGAGAATTTGCGTGCGGTTCATGCCATCCAGGAAGGAATTAATCATCAGCTTAATTAATATGTATTGGAGCAGAATCATCGGTGAAGGTATGGATGGAGTGGATGAGCAGACCTGACAAGATAATCAAGCAGCTTGCGTAGCGTCCTGAGGTCGGCGACGAGCTGCTTGGTCTTCTTGCCGAGCGTGTGCCAGATGGGGTCGAGCTGCCTCCTGACGATCTCATCAAATGACTTGAAGAGGCCCTTGTCGACGGTGAGGTCTTCGACGTCGACCTTGTTGGTCCGTCTGAGCTCCTTGAGGCAGGCGTCCATGGCATCGAGGATGGCGGCTTGGATGCCCCTCATAGGCTGAGTCATGGGGACGCGGACGTCGACGACCTCGGGCGGGGCGCGCTCGAGGTCTGCGGCAGCGAGAAGGTGGAAGCGGGGCCAGAGGTGGAGGCGTCGAATGTAGAGGCTCTTCATAGCGCGCTCCGCCTTGGCGAAGCCGGAGACCATGGCATGGGGGCGATCGGAGAAGGCATAAACAGGGAGGAGGTGGTGGTGGCGGAGGAGGCGAGCCACGAAGGCGTCGGAGGAGGTGTCGGAGGAGCGGTGGGTGGAGAGGAGGAGGAGAGCGCGGACGCGGGAGGGGAGGAGGCGGGAGGTGAGGAGGTCGGCGACGAGGGCGCGGGGGGAGAGGAAGAGCGCGGCGTGGGAGGCGTAGAGGGCGACGCGGTGGTGGGCGGGGAGGTCCGGGGCCACGTCGTGGACCTGCAGCTGCAGCTGCAGGAGAGGAGGCTGGGAGTTGAGGAGGCGCCGCCGGATTTGAGCTTTGACCGGCTCGGGGGCGGAGAGGATCAGGAAGCAGCCATCGTCGGGGGATTGGTGGAAGAGCTGGAGGAGGACGGCGGACGCCAGGGAGGCCAGCGGGAGGCCACACGAGACCACCACCAGGCCGCCGTTGGGGTCCTCCAGGAGGTCCGTCACCACCTGCTCCTCGAAGGGAAGCATCACGCCGACGGCGGCGGCGCTCTCTTCCTTTCCGTTCCTTTTCGAGGGAGGAGGGAGAACGAGAGGAGAGAGGCGAAACCGTCATGACATGAGAGTTGAGAGGGGAGACGACGAACTTACTAGTACCGACGCTCGTGGGCCTTCTCCTCGGACGGCCCAGGCCCATTACTGCTTTTTTTTCTCCATAGCCCATTACTAGCATTAGCATAGAGGCCATTTAAGATTTGGAATATAACAATATATAGCCAAGATTGAACTCCTCTATCTATATAAAAGTATATATATACTATTGACAGAAGAAATAAGATTACTCTTCTAGTATGTATAAGTGAATAAACCTCTGAAAATATTTGAACTGAAGAAACATCATCATCACGTATCAGGCCACATAAAGATGAGCAGGTAAACAGTTGAGCATGGCAACTTTAGTTTCTTTCTTTCTTTCTTTCTTTTACACAGTAATCCCCTTTTCTTTAGGGTAATACTACATGTCAGGGGCTATAACATGCCTGATTCTAATCTAGTTTCCCTTTCTTTTATGTCCTCTATAAGAAACAAAGATACTCCAGAAAGGAATCGGCAATGAGCACAAGAACCAACCGACTGAAAGTGAGTGAGCGAGCGAGCGATACCTAAGGAACACCACTGCTGGTGCTTCTCTTCACCTTGAAATACACAGGGTCTCGCAGCACCTTCACGGTTACATTGCTCCACACGTCTGTGCTGGTCGGCAGCAGTGCCATTTCCTCAGCAATCGCCATGTCCTCAGACACAACAGACCCAAACACAGTGTAGGCCTCTTTCCACTCCCCATGGTTTGCTAAGCTGATCAAGAACTCCGGCCCTGATCCAACCCATGCAACCGATCCTCTTCTCAATGCTGGGCAGGCTTCTTTCGTTCTCTCCTTAAAGGGTAAACCATCGACTTCCAGTGTCCCTTGAAGCAACGCATACGGTGGACCATATGCAGCCTAGTCACACAAAAACAAGGGGCATTAGGGCATAACTGTAGTCACCAAAAAGTCCAAACCCAAATGTGACATTGAAACCCCTTTCATGACATTGAAACCCCTTTCATGCAAGCAATCATACAAGAAATACATTTTTTATGTGGTCGCCTTTTGCATCCCACAAGTTCCCACGGCCTTCAGCTCGATAAAATCTGCATCCAGCGCAGTTGCGCAAGCCCAGAACCTCAATGAAGTAGTCCACAGAATGGGGTGCACAGCCAGGCAGCAACTAGATGCAGAGAAAGTATATTAGAAAGGGAAGACATTGTGAAAAATCACAAATACAGTATAATTCCAGTCAACTCAAGTGGATTATCCAGAAGACAGAATTAGCACTACCTGAACAAAATGTCAAGAAATTACCATCCAAACTTCTTGACAGAGCAACCTGGAGTAACAGCATAATCTCTAATGATCGATATTGACTTGGCAGCTTTCTTACAACAAATACATGTATGGTTTTATCTAGACACATAATAGATCCATAATCTCGTATGTTTGCCACACCAGCCACCAGCCATGGCTCTCGATATAGTCAGACAATCCATGTAGCAAATGTAACCCCAGTGCCATTATTTGTTATTGCCAATTCTCAACAAGCATATACCATGTTCTCAGTAGAACAGATTGGAACAAACAATATTCTATAAAACCCCTGATGGGCAGAGGAGAAGCAACACAATTAGCACACCATATCTTTGTTTGCTTGAATGAATGCTTAAGGAGTAAACAAAAAAGGTGTCAGAAACACCTCTTGCATATTTCAGATTCATGAAAAGAAAAGAAAATGATTGTCAAAAGATATCTACCTTGTGGCCATTCTATTAAATGATTGCCAAAGGGGTTTTACACTGCCCAAAGATAAGTGCACAATACTGAAAATGAGATACATGCAGAAAAATATGCAAATAAAATAATTGCTAAGAGAAATCTTATATTAGTGGATGTAACTATAATTGTATATGGCCCCGGAGCACAGAAATTTACATCTAATATTCTTGATTTGGTCATTGAACACTAAAGAAGATTCAAAATATTGTTGCCTTTGTTGTAGAGGCAAAGAGCACTTACTTGAATACGAATGGTCCCAAGGTTTGTTTCCAGGCCCACAATGCCCTGCATTAAATTATAGATCTCTGAATTAATCATGGTATTCATACCAGCAATCACAATAAGACGATTGAATTGGTACATTTCCTGAAAAAGAAAGGCGTTTTCTTTCTTTGAAAGCATAAAGAAACAAGCGTTCCAAATTAACTTGTAGGCAAGGTGATACACACACACACACTCTAGTTGGATGCGCACAGCTAATCACCAAAATATTTCAAATTAAGGAAAAGCAGGGAGCACATAAAATAACTGGGATTTGAAGGGAATCAGGCGAAACACATAGATGGATGCATGACAGGAACTAACCTCTCCTTTTGCGAAGACTAGACCAGAAGTCCACATAACATCATCTCCCTTTGCAACAACAGAGGGTGCCATCACATCCTTTTGTTTCTTCAGCCAGCACTGCATTGCAAGCAAGCGAATAAGAAGAAGATTATACATTGATCCCTAGAAAGGGGATTATATTATATGCAAAAGTAAGGAGTGACTAAAACTGAATTTGGAGTTTGGTCATATAGAAGTATTATAGCTACTCCAGTAGAAATGAAGACAACTAATGATTTGAGCAGGAGAATGAATAGTCAGTCGGATTGAGGGAGGTGGGCGAACGGACCTCCCCGAACCTTTGGCCGCATCTTTTCTTGTCCCCGCAGAAGACCCAGGAATCGCAGCGGCAATCGTCGTCCCCGTGGTCGGCGTTGCACATGGCCTTACAGGATTCGCAGCACGCGGCGGCGGAGGGCAGGCGGTGGTCGGAGCCCCACTTGACCGCCGGGCCCCACAGCTCGAGTCCCTCGAGGCCCCTGCAGCAGCCGTCATCCGTCGGCGCCATCGCCATGGAAGAAGATGCGGTGGTAGCCCGCGAAGCGGAGGGGAAGGACAAGTAGGCGAGGGCGAGTAGGGTGGCGGCGGCGGCGGCGATGAGGATCACAAACAGGATGAGGCGGCCGCCGCGTGGACCGTCGGACGGGCGACGGGAGAAGGGAGCGGTGGAAGAAGGCATTGCCGTACGCCTCGCCGCCCGCCGCCGCCGAGATCTCTCTCGTGTCGTGTCGTGGCGTGCCGTGCCGTCACGAGTTGACTTGCCCCTACCCCTTGTCTACTCAACATATAACGAATTTATATTCTCCACATCAAGGAGTTTTTATGAAAAAGTTACTAGTACAATATTCACATTTTACATCTTGATTTTTCTCACCTACAAATAATATACAATTTTAAAATTTGACTATACGTTTCATATGGCGTCAAAACAAAAGTAAATGTATTAGTTTGTTGGACTATTTCGTAAATTGCACCTTAGATCTATGGGCATAGTAAAACAAAACCGGCCCAATGGGTGACTCGGCCAACCTCTCGGTTTAGCGGTCTGTCGGTCCGACCGGTGGCCCGGGCGATCGAACCGTAGTTCACAGTCTACATGTATATTACATATTCTCTTATGTTCACATGTTGTTGGATAATCTGATGGCTATGACTTGGCTCCTTCAACTCATGGATCAGAGTTCCGGTTTAATATCCAGTTCGCCTAAAAACCGACCAGTTCAGTCGGCTCAGAACGGTTCGAATGCATGTCCGGTCTTTGAAGGAAACCGAACCGTGCTTACCCCTGGTTTTGGTTTTTTCCGGTCGAACCGCCGGTCCGATTCAGTTTTTTCTACTATGTCTATGAGTGGGTAGGATTGCAGCGGGTCGGGTAGACACGGACAGAGAAGGAATACGACCGATCTGAGACCCGATATCTCATTGTTGGACCCACACCCAATAGCCTTGGTTGATAGAAATCGGTGACCATGCCCATCAGTGGCGGGCGCATGGTGTAATGCCCTGAGAATTTGACTGTCAAAATCGAAACCCTAAAATGTGAGATTTCAAAAAAAACTTATAAATTGAATTGCATCATGCCGCGTTTAATTGCTCATTTATTCGAATCTTTATTTCCGGAGTTTAAATTAATCAAAATTAATTATGTAAAAACCCTAAAAGGAAAAAGAAAAATAGACAACTGCAAAATACATTATAGAAATAAAAATTGTACAAATAATAGATGGGCAAATTGTGGTAAGAAAATATACTATATAGTTGTCATCAATTATATTTAGGAAATATAAATTCAAATGGGAATTATATATATATATATATATATATATATATATATCTACACCTATGCATATATATATAGACATATATATAAATATATATATAATGTATATAAATAAAAATTATGGAGATATAAAAATCTTGGGTGAAATCTTTAGGAATAACAAAAATATTGAACAAAATCCATTTGTGTGAAATTATAAATTTTTGGACGAATTTTAAATTGAAAATCACTCAAAATCGGCAAAATTAGAAAATGTCACTATTCATCGCCCCCTAGGTGTTTGACCAGTCCCTAGCCCATCCCGTCGCCGCTGCCACGCGTCACCATCGCCTGCCGCGTTGCCTCGCGTCCCGTGCCGCCGTGCGCTGCCCCCTCCCCTCTACAACGTCGCGCGCGTCGCGTCGCCGCTCCCCCCCTCGCGCCCCACGCTGCGCATCGCTGTTGCCTGCCGCACCGCCTTAAGCCCCGCGCCGCCGCGCCTCGTCCGCCACGTCGGCCGATGTCGCCGTCCTCCCCACGCGGCCTATAAAAGCCCCCCTCCTCCTCCCTGTAAAATCAAAGTGTGTTTGATTCTTTTGTTGTGATGAATAATTGACATTTGAGGTTATTGGTTTTGATATTTAGAGATTATTGGCGAAGTGGTTTATGAGATGATTGAATTTTCAAACGGTGAATAGGGACTGTTGTTTTGTTGGTTCGGTCAGACCGGGCAGGTAAGGCCGGTCAGACCGGTGGTATGTGTGCGGTTAGACCGGCCAGCCCGCGGTTTGACCGGCTGACCCTATGTTGGTTTTGGTTTGGTGTTATTTCTTTGGATCTTCGCGGTTAATTCGTGTTTATGGCTTCTAGATGGATACTATGCGTATGTAATACTGTTGTGTGCTAACAATGAGTCAAGTTGGTGATAGCTTGTGCTCGGATATGGTTTCTTTGTTTGATTCATGTGTAGGTAATCTTTATGTCTCGAGAGAGTATTATCGGTGATGGATCGGGAGTCAACTTGGAGATAAGGTGATGTCCGGACGGTCAGATATCATGCGGGATACTTAGGCTAAAGATCAATGCACGTGGTTGATGAAGATTCCATATGGCATACGATGGAGATATTGTGTGCGTATGGGATGCGGAGTCAAATTTGGAATGAGTCCAAATTTGGTACAATTGAAATATATAAAGTTGGTTTCTTGTACGGGAAGGTTTCCTATGTGGATTTGGACTTCTTGTATGAGTTTGGTTTGTGGCTTTAGGCTGCCTACCTCATGTATAAATAGAGAGGGAGGGTGTGTTCTCCCGGTATGGCTTTTGGAGAAGCATTGAGTTGTGAGTTTAGTTAGGGTTTCGAGTTTAGTCGAGATTTTTATGAATGCTATTGTTGCACTTTGTAAACACAAAGAGGAGTAATAAAGTTGTCATCTACTTTAAGAGATCTTCAATTTGTGTTTGTCCGGGTTCGGCGGTCTAACCGGCAAGTCATCGGCGGTCAGACCGGCGGCTTCACGGCGGTCAGACCGATGGGGACATGACGGTCAGACCGATGAAGGTGGCAAGAGGCAAACCGATCTACACACGGGGCCCGCGAAGCGCCCTAGACAGTGAGGATGTGACCCTCATCGTCAGAACGGGCCGACCTTTTCTTCCTCCTCCTTTCCCGTCGCCCAGAGTGGGCAGCGGACTCGGGGGCAGCCGGAGCCGCCACTCCAGAGCCGGAGGAGTTCCAGGTCCAGGCCTCCTCCTTCCGAGCCACACAGTCCGCGAGCTCAAAGAGCTACGCGGTGGTCTGGGGCTCCTTGGAGGCTATCTTTTCGAGCATGCGGTTGTGCCGCACGCCCCCTTGAACGCGTAGATGACTTGGCAGGGGATGGTGTTGCGGACTTGGCAGAACTGCTGGATGTACGGGCGGAGAGACTCGTCGTCCCTCCGCTGCACCACGTGCAAGTCCGCCTCTTCACCTGGGCGTGGATATGTGCCTTGGAAGTTCGTGGTGAACTGTTGGCACAAATCCCCACAGGAGTGGATCGACGCAGGTGGCAGGTTCATAAGCCAACCCCGCGCCTGGCCCTTCAGGGCCATGAGAAAGAAATTCGCCATGACCCTATCATCACCCCCCACGGCCTCTATCCCAGTCGTATAGATCTGGAGGAACTTAGCGGGGTTGACACTACCATCATATTTCTCGGTGATGCTGGGCCAGAACCTCGAGGGCCATCGGATGTTCCGAAGACTTGCCACGAAGGCTCGACAGCCGGCACCACAGACTGGGGACATGGGGGGCCTGCCCCCATGACCAGGGTGGGACGACGCTCCAGAGGAGGAGGCGCCTCCTCTCGCATGGTTGGCGCGACGCTCGTCGCGCTGGCGCTCGATATCAAGCCTGGCGTCCGGCTCCCCATGCATGCTCTCGTGACGCTCGCGGCTGGCCGAGGGCGTCGATGAGGGGGTTAGGGACCGACGTGTGTTGGCCATCGCTCGTCGAGCCCTCCGCCTTGATGACGAAGAGCTGGCGGTGGCATCGCCAGACATCCCAGCGGTGGACGACCGCCCGCCGTGCCTAGGTGTAGCTGTGCCGTCATGACCAAGTCGGCCACATCGTCCAGTCAACACTGGACTGGGCTCTCCGGATCGGGGACGACGGGCGGGTGGCCCAAGAGCGCTCCCGTAGCCTGGAGCGCGCCTTGCGGTGTGCCGCCGTCACCGTAGGTGAGGCGGCGACGCACCCCGCCACGTTGTCCCCCTCCGCCGCCAGCCGGCGGCGAAGTCGCGGATCCCTCCGGTTCCTGAGGCACCTTCCCCCACCTAGGGCTTCGACGGGCGGGAGGCGACGAAGTGTGCACCTGGTGACGAGGATTCGGCTCCCCATCGTCATCGCTGGCACTCGGAGAAGGGTTGTACGACACCGCCTCTTCAGCCATAGGGCTTACTTGGTGAAGCTTGGCGCACACGAAAGAGAGAGTGTGGAGTCAGGAAAACGCACAAGCGCCCCCTACCTGGCGCGCCAGCTGATGGAGGGTTAGCTCCTTAACGGGGGACAAAGAGGGCCCCCCTTTGCCAGTTTGGCCGGGGACGCAGGGTGAAATTCCTTTCTCCTGATTGCCAGGCCAAGAGAGAGAGAGAGACAGAGACTCGAGCGTTTATACAGGTTCGGCCCGCTGGGAAGCGTAATACCCTACTCCTGTGTTCTGTGTATATGAGACTGGAAAATCGGGGAATACAAGTGCTGGCTCTCCCTTCCTCCCTGTCTATCTCCCTTCCTCTTTTTTTTCTCCCCCTTCTACTCAGGCCTGGGCCTCCTTTTATATGTCAAGAAGCTACCACATGGGCCAAAAGGCTACCTAAGACAGAAGGAAAACATTCTTTTACATTTAATGGTTGTCTCGTTGCTTGACTCGGACGCCACACGCACGGCGCTGCAGCAGGGCCTTCGCTTGGTCAGGCGGCTGACATCGAGGGGCGCCCGTGTCAAGCTCCATTAAATGGAAGAAGACTTCTGTGTTTCATTCGCATCAGGAAACGAATGTCATCTGACCGAAGTTGGCATACCAACTCCGGCTGAGGGACGAGAGGCAAAAGGCTCTCATCATTCTGATGGGATGGGGCAACGTGTGCCACCGTCTAACCCATGATCTGACCGGTCTATGACCAGTCAATCATCGCGACCAGTCGTAAACTGGCCACGCATGCGCCATGCCACATTAAATGCGGCGTGGTGCGCTCGCCTGAGCCGCCATTAATGCAGTTAGGTGAGCTCTGGCCACGCTCACCTAACCTCGCACACGCGGCACCAGCGTCGAGGGGGTCGGGGCGACCTGGGCCTCGGGGAAGGCCTGGGGGCGGCCCAACCCTCAGGGAAAACAGGGAGGGCAGCCACCACGATACCCCTAGGCCTGACCCCTTCAGGGGACGCGCCACGTGGGCGCAAGGGGCCGCCCGTCCCTTTAGTCTTGATACCCCCGGGCCCGTATCACCAACAAACTCTTTCCTCCAAATCCGCTACGAATCCATCTTTTTATTCACGTATCTTGCCAATTTTTGCTGTTAACATATATCAACTAAACCGAAGCAATCGAAGAGATCAAAGCGATGCAACCTTGAACAACACCAATATAGCTGATACGATTGCCAAGGACGGCGAAACTTAGGACATACCCCTCCGCCGGAGATCGAAGCCGATGCAGCGCTGCGTCAGGTGCCAAGTTTCGCTAATAATAAATGAAACCTCGGAAAACAGAGTGATGATGCGCCAAAAGTTGTATTGATCTGAAAGATAAATTACAAAGACCCCTGGTGTACATATTTATACCCATAGGCCTATAAGAGTCCTAATTGGACACGACTCACACTTTCCTAAAGATAAAGTAAAAGATACAAGTCCTGATCGGACTCTAACCAATCTTTCCTAAAAATAAATCATACCTAATTAATAGATAAATTAAGCTGTCATGTCGTGGTCTTTACAATTCCTTCTTGAACTCGGTCTCTTCTGGATAAGCTTCCATCGACTGCTCGACTTCTATCCTTAACTGAATCCACTAAAGAATCTTACCAAATTTTGGCATTAGCAGGGAGTTACCGACCTCTCCAACCATCATAAGCAGCCTGTTTAAGGAGCTCATTTCCTCACTTGCAACACACACCTCAAGGAGACATTCTCTCTATCTACATTATATTTATATAGTATTAGTGGAAATAGGCTTAGAGTATCTTTGGTCCTATAGTCTTCTCAGAGATTTCGGTATGTCTTTAGTACTTTACTCTTCTTGTAAGACTATAGTTGAATTAATAGAATTATCTTCTTTATATTCTTGTGTTCATAATTCATATACTGCTTTAGTAGTTATATGTTTTATGAATAGGATGTACTTCATTTATGTGCTTCACTTGATTAGGCTAGTTGATCTATACTACAGTAACGGTCCAATGACCTTGATGGGTTGCTCTAGCTTTAACTTGTCCATCCGAAGGGTGGGAGTCTTGGGGGAGTTAGTGACATTAGTTACTAGCATAAGCATGGTGCTTAGGTTAGATAAACGTAGTTAGATGTGGGTGTGCCCCACGGAAAGTGAGGTAGGCGGCAGGTGGTGACAACCCTGTCTGGTGGTGAAGAGCCCCAGGTGGACCTTCCCGGTGCTGTTTGGTGTCTTAAGCTCCCGCGACGGCGCAGCGGACACTCGACCCAGTCGGGAAGCAGCGAGGAGGCATCACCAACGGTGGATTGGGGTCAGAGAGGAGCATGAACACAAGGTCAGGAGAAAGGGGAAAGGGCGAGGGAAGGAAGAGGTAGAAGATGAGGGCAATTATGTCCAATACATATAAAATACGTATGTTAGTGGCACCACTGAGATTACAAACATGTAACAGTAGCATCGTTACACATACGCGAATAGTAATGGCATATTTTGAAACTTGCATAATTTTAATGGCACAGACCTAGTTAACCCTATTTCTAAGGGTGTGTTAAGAATCATATTCCCAGGTGTGTGAGGGGTGCTGTGTACTTGGCGTGCACATTATCTTCTGTGTAACTGGGAAAAGAAAGAATGGGAACAAAACAAAATAAAGCATTTGTAGCGGATCAATCATGCACTTTAAGATCACGGGACTGTTTTGAGTGTGCAAGGGCATCATTAAGGTTGTTGTTGATATTTGCTACGCGCATAGATAAATCTACAAGCACACAGATACTGTTGTAGCACTTCCCCTTAGAGTATTCCAAGGGCATTGAACACAAGAAACGTGTGTGTATATCTACGAATAGGATTCTACTCAAGGACAACAACAAAAGATAAGATTGGCTAGAGAGCATTCCTATGGATTCAACTAATTATCTTAAGTTAAAGGTAAAACTCTATTGAATGCTTCAGGCACCGACCCTCTCCTGGTCTACCAGGGTGTGTCCAACCTTGAGCTCTATGATGTACCCGGACATGGAGGGATGCAAAGGACGGACAGGGTGTTAACGCCAAAATTTGGTAAGCCTGAAATCATCATCGGCCTAAAGTCAGTATCAGCTTCAGAGTTCTGGAATCGGTCGATGGGAATTATCACCCGCTAGCAATCGATTCTTAGCAGATTCGGTTAAGGAAATTATTCAGTTAAAAGAAACTGATCCAGAAGAGGCCGAGTTCAAGGAGGATGCTACATGGCAATTTACCTATTAATTAGACAGAGTCAGTTAGTTTCCTTTCATTTTTGGAAAAGATTGTTTAGAGTTCGATCAGGACTTATATCTTTTACTTTATCTTTAGGAAAGTTTATGTTTTGTCCAATAAGGACTAGTATCTACCCATGGGTATAAATATGTGCATCACCACCCTCTTTTTCAAGGTTTTACTTATCAACCGGTGGAACTTAGCACCTGACGCAGCGCTGCATCGGCATCGATCTCCGGCGAAAGGGTAAGTCCAACGTTTCGCCGGCCCTGGTGAATGTATCGGCTACATTGGTGTTGTTCAAGGCTATATTGTTTCAATCTCTTGAATCGCTTTAGTTCTGTTGATATATTCGCCTACTTGATATTTTGATTCTATCTTTAGTAGCATTGTGTTTAGAGACGCATCGGTTTATCTGGGACTATCTCGGTTAGGTCTGATCTTCTCTCTAAGCCGATATTTCTCTACAATCACAATGATGTTTTAGATAGATTAGTTATATCCATCACATTAAACAGATTTATCGTTTTATTGAGTATTAGATTATTATATACAATCAAGTGCTGCATCGGTTGGGTTCGACCTACTAGATTGTTGTTGATGATCTAAGTCTTGTTAAGTCGATGGGTTCATGCTAATGTTTCATCAGAGGGTTAGCCGATCTTATCTGATGTGTTAAATTTCTCTTTGATGGTTTTACTGTCTTGGTTATATTTAATACATGCTCATCCTGAAAATCAATCAAAGACTCGATTGTCTAGACCTTATACTTCCTTTCATACTTAGTGCTGTATCAATTGGGTTTGACCTACTAAGTCGTGTTTGGAATTGTAAGAACTAGCTTGCTATTTGATTGCCAATAATGGTTTCATCAGGGTTTCAGCCGATGAGTCATCTGGACATTGCATCGGCTTATAAAGATTATATACAAGTTGGTTTTAGCCGATGACAAAAAAGGCTCCATATATTATTTAATCATTTGGATTGAATGACATTGGATCTCCAACTGATGTATGCTTTAACCATCGGATCAACATTTATTCTATCATGTCATTACTGGCTTATTGGTTTCTATTGGATTGTATTATTATTTTATTACATTATTATTATCTGATTGTCGTTATATCATTATTTACTCAAGTATCAGAATCTACATTGAATATATAGCTGATTGTTCAAAACCTTATCGACATTGGCTGTGTCGATGACATGGGACCGGGGGTATCGAGACCAAAGGGAAGGGCGGCCACAGGGATCCACGTGCCTCGTTCCCCCGGAGGGGTCGGGCCCCCGGAGGATTCATGCTCCGTCAGGCTGTAATTACTATATCGGCTTGCTGGCCGATTGGCTCTTTGATCGTCTATTTATATATCTTGTCAGTTGCAGGATCAAACTAACTGGCACGCCCGCATCTCATCAAAGTTTAGGACCTGCACTGGAGCTAACCAGAACTCCCAGGCCTTCATGTGTTTCGACACGGTTCACGTCAACGTAGATTTGGCACTATCGGCTGGACGCAAATTTTTCGTTAACACAGGGCTGTCAGCACCTCCTGCTTACCTCACTTTTCATGGAGCAAACAACAAACGAAGATAACCACTAACCTAAACACCACGTCTAAGTTATTTATTACTACTCTAGCCTTGCGCAGGAACTTTCTTCTTTATCCAGTCCTAGTACTAGTGCACTTAATTATAAACTAAGCGACGAACCCGCACCGATGAGACTATATCTCACTTAAGCAAACTAATTAAATAACATAGGAGATCTCAAATACTTACTTTATAAAAGAAGCATTTGTTGAGATACAAGCAAGAAGAAGGCTGACAATTCCGACGCTTCTCCGGAACTTCGTTGGAAGAATGCCGACACGTTTGGCACTCCTACGTAAAATTCTCGGAGAAAACTCTGATATTTGGGGAGCTCCATCCGAAGTTTTCCCTCATTCTCTATTCAATCCAACATAGTAAAGTCTAAATTTTAAAATTGAGTTGTACTCTACTTTGTTGTGCATTTTCCAAGTGAGTGAAGACCTTCTTTTATAGCTGTTCTATGATGGTTGTAGGTCGGTAGTTAAATCGGTAAACCTCTGTAACCGTCATTGGGGACTAATAAGGAAGTGCCATGTGAAAGCTAGCAGTTAGAGGCGTTGAGGCTGGTTCGGCCGAACCACCTTCACCTCCTCTGACCATCGACTTCCTTTAATCTCTGACAGGTGAGCCCCTATGGCGGTTGAGGATGGTTTGGCCCCACTTTAAGTCGGTTTTGACTGTCAGGTGGGCCCTCCAATCCTTCTGCTCACGTGTGATTGGTCGAAGGTTCATTTTATCGCATAGCGGGTGTATTTTCATCCATAAATGACCTGCATACATATATTTACTAAAGCTAGTGGAAATGATTAGTAGTAAACCTCTACCACTAAGTTTTGATATTATATTTAACATCTTTTATGCAGGAGTTGACGGTTAAAGTTTGCACTTAATGACTGTCAACAGTTGTGTTCTTTTCTTATTATTAAGATACATATTTTTTTTCTCGATTTCCGTTAGAACACTTTTCAAACCACTAAACGGTATGTTTCGTGCGTTTTAAAATATCAAATAAATCTATTTTTAAGTTTATAATAATTAAAAGTCAATTAATCATAGCTTAATGACTTTCTCATTTTACGTGCCCTGACTTCATCTTCATCTTCATCAATCTCAAACACCACCTAATTGTCAATGTTTGTTTGTGTAATGTTGTTTTACCTTGATAGTCAACCATTTGGATTGATGCTACTGGTGCTTGCTGTTGTGAAATATAGCCCTTCTGTTAGGCAGAAAAAGACCGAATCAAAAAACCGAACAAAAAAGACCAAAAACCGAGATTGAAAAATTCGGTCACTAGTTTGATCTCGAGTGTTGAAAGACCGAATTTTATTCAGTCAATTCGGTTAGTACCTTCGGTTAACCGAAAAGATTTTCTGTCCAATAGATCCATCAAGGTCCAACAACCCAATTAAACTAAATTTTGATCTAATTTTGATCTCCAGCATGCTTCGATCTATGGCCCATGATAGTGAGGAGAGTCAATTTGTGATTTTTATGAGTTTTCATGTGTATAGTTTTTTATCTAGAAATTATTAGGAACCTGGCTAGTTTATTTTGGACCTTCTAAAATTTCAGAAATAACCGATACCGAGACCAAATTTCTCGGTCTTTATTATTTTTCGAGACTGGTCGATCTCCAGTTTTACTAAAAGACAAAAACCAAGACTGAATTTTTTGTCTAACCGAACATCCACCCTATCTTCTGTCAAAAGTAGTCCAGCAGTAGTAGTAGTAGTGAGAGTAGTGGATGTTTGAAGAGAAAAAAATGTGTGGCCGGCTGATAGCCATAGGAAGGACAAATGGAGGAAGGGGCTAGAAGAAGGCAAAGAAGACAAGAGGAGGAAGGGACTAGAATAGAAGGAAGGGGGGTGTGGGCCCATGGGGCTGTGTGGCGATGACGATAAAGGCAGAAGGCAACGCTCGCTCGATCGCCCGCTGCTGGACTGGTGGCTGCAGCTGTTTGCCTTCTCCTCTGCCTGTGCCGCTCTGCCCTACCCTATCGAGTATCGACTGCTCTCGCATTCCAATCCAATGGCGCTCACCAACCACGGCCTCGCGCCGGCAGCCGCAGCAACCTGCTTCGGACGGGTTCCTCTGCCGCCGCCGCATCAGCTCGCCGTGGGCGGCTTGCGGAGGCAGCAGCGGTCGCAAAAGAGCGTGGTGGTGGCCATGGCCGACCTGCTGGGCGACTTTGGCGCGCGCGACCCCTTCCCCGAGGAGATCGAGAGCAACTTCGGCGAGAGGGTGCTGGGCAACGTGGACACCCTCCACAACATCCTCATCCCCACGCTCTCCGTGCTCTCCATCGCGCGCCTCCCCCTAGAGCCTAATCCCCCGCCGCTCGACGCCGCCGACGCCCGCCGCCTCCTCCACAAGGTGGTTGGCTGGCGCCTCCTCGACGACGCCCACCTGGCCGGCAAGGGCATGCATCTGCAGTGCGTCTGGAAGGTCAGGGACGAAGCCTGCGGCCACGAGCTCGTCTCCAGGATCAACGCCGCGGTTGACGGCGCCCCGGCCACCGTCGTCTTCGAGGCCCCCAACCAGGTCAGGGCAGAGCTGCAGACGCCCTCCGCCGGCGGCCTCACCGTCAATGACTTCATCGTCGCGGCTCGCATAGACAAGGTCAAGACTCTCGACCTTATCCCCAAGAAGAGAGTCTGGGCCTGATCCCCCTTGTTAGTTGTTAATCAATCAATCAATTCATATTTTGTCTTTCAATCGCTTGTGAACTACATAAACAAGTAAAGGATGGATTCTAGTAAGTAGTTTCTTTGATTTAAATCTTGTCTTTCAAAATAAGAATTTTGATATCCCATATATTATTCATCCATCCATTGATTCTCGTGGTAGGTTAGTGTATGAATATGATATCCCCATGGGCCATGGGGCATGGGCAAGCTAAGCTAGCTAGGGTCGTTTTGATCCTCTTTGAAACGCATGATTGAAAAAACATAGCAATATAATATCATACTTATTGGATTTCTACGATATTTTGAAACATATAAACGTTTCAAAACTGTCGTTTGATTAGCACATAAAAAAGCAGAAATTATAGACACATGAAGAGGAAAACATCTCGTGCTTATTTTTCTTTAAAATTGCTCTAGAATGATCCATTCGATACGAATATCAAAATAATGAGTAAGAAAAAAATCTTTTGTTGTTCTAAAAGGCTTTATAGGATTCTTTTATAGGATAAAATTCTCTAGAATTTTTATGGATTTTCCTTTATTTCAAAGGGAGCCTTGGGGCCCTTAATGTTGAGGAGGCAGGTGATAGCCTTGGCTATGATGGCGATCTGGATGGAGTCGGCGGTGAGCTGGGCCAGCGGTTGCTGCAGCGGGACGCCGATCTTGGCGAAGGCGGCGTTGCACTGCTGCGTCAGAGACAGGGCCTCGTCGAGCTTGGCCTCCCCTGCGTCATAGGCGCGATTGTTGACCTCGTCGTGCGCGGTGGCAAAGGCGAAGCCGACGCCGCGGTAGAGCTTGGCGCACTCGGCCAGCGCTGGCTTGATGGCGGCCGGGTTGCCCCCGGCCTCTAGGTCCTTGATGTCATCGGCGGCGAGGTCGGCGTTGTTGACGCCGACGAGGGAGGCCACCTTGGCAAGGCCCCATGCGTCGGCGTCGTGGCTGTCGCGGTGGTGGCCGAGCTGTGATATGCACATGACCAAGTTGACGCGCTTGTCGCTGGCGGCCGCCTCCTTGCAGGTGGTCTCCACCGTCGCGTCCACGGGCAGAGCGGCGGTGCTCAGGCTCACGGCGATGGCCAGCGCGGCGGCGGCGAGGGCCTTGCTCATTCTCATTAGTCCTCGCTTGCTCGCTGCCTGCCTGCCTGTTGCACTTTAATTTGTGTTGTCTTTGTGCGCTGCGGTAACAGCCTGAAGCTGGAGCAATTTAATTTGGTTTTTGGTTTTAAACAAGACATGTGTGGACGAACACCTACATACCCATGTATAGTATAGAATATAGATAGAGGGAAAAGGAGATATCCACGGGGGCGCCAACAAGTGTGTGGTGTGGTGTGATACTGATAACCAAACACAAGAGATGGAGCATGCGGCAGCAGGCAATTTAGGCACTAGTACTAATTTTGCTTTGTTTTGTTTTCAAACAAAATCAACAAGCAGAAGAAGAATAAAACCATATATCATTTAATTTGCACAGCGTTCAGATGAGATGAGATGAGATGAGCCTGAGGCCTGAGCGTGCTCTTCTTCCCCACCCGCCATGGAGTTGGACGCCGCCTCCTCTTCATCCACCCTCACATGCTCTGCCCCGACTGGCGACTGCCACGCCGGCTTCCTCGAGGAGATGCCTCCCCGCGCCGCATCATCTGCAAGGAACCCTGGTTCTTCCGGCGACGGCGACAACACTCCGACGTCGCGGCCTCTCGTCTCGTGTGCGCAGACATGAGATGGGCCTGGCCTTCAACGAATTAAACCAAATGAGCCTTTTTCTTCAAAGCCCAGCACAGCCCAGCAGGATGGAATCACAGAGCCACACGTGTCCGTCCGTGGATGGTAACAGTGAGCCCAGGAGGCGGCCTCGGCGGCGGCGAAGTGGCCTCGGCGGAGCCATGCCGTCGCGGTCGCGCAGGTCCGAATCCCCGTGGCCTCTCGGCGAGCCCCCTCCCGGCCTCTTCCCCGCTAGGGACGATCTCCTCCGCCTGCTCGCCGTCCTCTCCATCGCCGCCGCAGCCGCCGCTGCCTGCAGCCTTCTCAACCGCAGCCCCAAACCCTTTTGCGACAGCGTCGGCGGGGACTTCCACTCCACTGCCGCCTATACCCACCATGGTACTTCACTTGACTGCTTTCTCTCAACCTCTCAATCTCTCGCGTCTTTCTTTTCTTTTCCACTCCAGTGCCTATCTCCCTCCTTCCACAGATTCATGCCAACCATGCCCTCACCATGGACGATGCGTTGACGGAAACATGGAGTGTGTCCAGGGATTCAAGAAATACGGCAAGATGTGCATAGAGGATGGTTTGGTCAGCCAAACTGCCACCAAGATTGTACTGCCCCTTTGCTCTCTCTCTCTCTCTCTGTGTGTTTTTTTTCTCTCATCTCGCTAGCTACACGCCTACACCTACATATGCAATACCTTCCTTTTACTGCTTCTCCACACATCTATAGTCACAGTTGCTAGAGCGGAGGATCTGCGATCAATATGCCTGTGCTTTATGCGGCCAACCTGCCAAAATCTTGGTCTGTCTTCGTTTTACTGCTCCTCATCCTTATCTTCTTCAATATGCCCCCCCCCCCCCCCCCCCCCCGCTTTCCATGTCCTCATCTACTTCTGTTGCGTCGCTTTCCAGTTCCAAGAGCTCGATATCTCAAACATGGCTGATGAGCTGTTATCCAAGGATTTTGTTGCCCTAAGTCAGGATGGAGCTAAGCTTGCAAAAATTAAGGTTCTGGACAGTGCACGGGCCTTCTTTGAGAAAAAAATCAGCTCCGACGGGTATGCTTCACCACTACTCCCCCCCTCTACAATCTCTGATAATATGTACGGTACCTTTACATATGTGCTGTTTCCCCTTTCTTGTTTAGAGTCGAAGAGTTTAAGTGCCCACAGCTGGTCGCAGAGCTTTATAGGCCCCTGACTTGTCAAATTAGGCAATGGATCTCTACAAATATCATGTCTGTTATAGCCTTTGGTGTCCTGGTACGTCTATAGCATTACCATCTTAGTCATGCAGTCTGTTTAAAGGCAGCTCAATTGATTATAGAACCCAAGTTTTCAGCACTGCTCTGGATTCTTTGGAGTATTTACAAGAGACAAGCATTATCAAAGAGGGCCGAACTAATATATGGTCAGGTATGAAATTCCTCTCTCTCTCTATTCTTCCAGTTCTTTATCCCATGACGAAGGGGTATTTGCTGCTAATTTGCATAAAACGACAAGGTCTGATGTACCGTTAATAAATAAAATATGCTATGGAACTTATTGTGCATGGTTAATTCATTGCACTGCTATGGGCTAGTTGAGTTATCGAATGGATGAACCGCATAGTAAGCATAGTTCTTGCTGTACGCTATAGCTGTTATTGTTGTTTGTTGGCAAAATTTGCTTGGAGTTACTGCAGTACTAGCATTCACTTTTCTGGCACAATTCACTAGTATGCCCGCAGTACCACCTTCTCTTTCACCTCTTCCAAGCATGAGGGAGGTGGTGGCAGTGGGGAAAGGTGGAGACTTTACTTTGTCCAAAAAACAGTAGTAAATTATTTGTTGTTGCATTTTAATTTTTCCATAACTTCTTTGGACCTTCTTGTATTTGTCCTTTGCCTGTTCTCATACAATAGGTGTGTGAGGTCCTTGAAGATAATGCGATAAATGCAAAGATTGGCAACTCTGAATGTGAGCCTTGGGTGGTCACGTCTTGGCTGCGTGATCATCTGCTAGTTCCACAAGAGAGAAGGAATGCTTTCCTTTGGAAGAAGGTAATTACTTTGCAGTATATTCCACTTAATTACATAGATTTTGACTTGTATTGATTAGCATTACCCAAATTCGAATTCTTAAAGGAATGTTCCATGGAGTTGCTATTTTTCTGTAAATGTTACAAATTATTAGATGAAAGTACGTCATATTTTCGAGCATCTGAAGCAATAATTCAAACATTTTAAATGTTTAGAAGCAATGTTTAGACTATGGGGGCACAACAAAACTCAATAACATTTGGTTTCTTTGGATAACCGATTAGGTTACTATGTAGTATTTAAGAAGACACTTACATTTTATATTTTGATGGCGACAGGTTAAATTTCACATGTTTTAGTCCTAGGTGTTCACCATTACTTACACAGCCTTTTCTTCAGTTGCTCCCATGGTATTTCATTCTTTGACCACCGTCACTGTTGGTTCAGCACACCTAATTTCCTTGCTGCTGCCAGTTAAAAATGATATTGAGGGAATGGCTCAAGCAGCGCATATGTGCAGCTTTATTTCTGAGCAGAAAGTTGACATGAGTCTCATCTTTAACTTACCAAAACTTGAGTACTAAAAGGAAGCGTCGTGTGGGCATTAATCTTCTCATGATCTCCTAATTGTTGGATCTGAAACATAGGGAATAGATACACATCATCCCTCCAAAGCGTTCACCTCGTGAAAAAGATTGGATAGTTATATGGCACCAGAACTATCTTGGCGAAAAGGAGAAATACACTGCCCCTAGCTTACTGACGAGTGCGTTGTCCTAGGCTCAATATATGTACTAATATGGGCATAATACAGAAGTAACAAAAATTATCTCAACAAGCCTCATTGGTCTAACCTTGTAATTTATATAGCTCTGTTGCTGAAAATTTATCATGTCACTCTCCATTGTTGGTAAACTAATTTTCCCTCTCTCTGTTGTATTGTGGCATAGGTGGAAGAACTGATACTGGAAGATTCTCGTATAGATCAATACCCGAAAGTGATCAAGGGAGAGTCGAAAGTTGTTTATGAGTGGCAAGGTACAAACAAACATCGCTCCTGCTATTCTAATAGTGCGGAGTACAGACATTAACTAGCTATTCGGTGGATTAGAAGTATTGACCTTTTTGACAGATAATAGTGTGCTGCCATTTTATTTCGTCGAGCGCGAATGTGCAGAAGAGTAAATTACCCAGTGTGTTTGCTTGCAGCGAGCGGCTCGCTGAGTGGAAAGAGAAAGATTAAGAAGATGCAAGGTGTAGCAGCAGGCAAGTCAAGAGCCAGTGCAGCTGGCGGCGCCATAAAACTTGCTGAAGAAGTGGATGCAGGCTAGAGCTGCCATTATATGTATGTCGATACAATTGTTTGTCAAGCTAGGAGTATAGTTTAATTTGTGCGGGCTTTGATTGAATATTTGAATTAACAATCCCACTAGCTAGTAGGAGTAGTTTGTGTGCTTTGTTATGTGATCATCTTCGATCTCCTTTATCACAGACAAAGTCCAGTAAATAACTAATGCGTGGTATATGCATATGATGAATGGTAATCACTGGAAGATGCTGCTGACAGAGCAATCGTCGTGAACGCGCCAGATGGTCTCGCCGAGGAGATTGGCGACGGAGAGGACGGTGAGCTGGGGGAAGGTCCGGTGGTGAAGCACGGGGACGGTGTTGGTGACGATCACCTCCTGGAAGAGGCCGCTGGAGAGCCTCTCCACCGCCGGCGGGCTGAGCACGGCGTGGGTGCTGCAGGCGTACACCGCCCTGGCGCCCTCCCTGTGGAGCAGCTCCGCTCCCTGGGAGACCGTCCCCGCCGTGTCGATCATGTCGTCCACCATCACCGCCACCTTCCCCCTCACGTCGCCGATGAGGTGCACCACCTCCGACTGGTTGTGGCCCTGCCGCCGCTTGTCCACGATGGCCAGCGGCGCGTCCGAGAGCTTCTTGGCGAAGGCGCGCGCCCGGGCGACGCCACCTACGTCCGGGGACACCACCACCACCTCGTCGGGGCAGATGGTCTTGCTGGCCAGGTAGTCGAGGATGACCGGCTGGCCGTACACATGGTCGACGGGGATGTCGAAGTAGCCGATGGACTGGCCGGAGTGGAGGTCGCAGGCGAGCACGCGGTGGGCGCCGGCCTCCGTGATGAGGTTGGCGACGAGCTTGGCGGCGATGGACTCACGGCCCCCGCGCATCTTGCGGTCGGCACGGGCGTAGCCGAAATAAGGGACGACGGCGGTGATGGTCTTGGCGGAGGCGCGGCGGCAGGCGTCGATCATGATGAGGAGCTCCATGAGGTTCTCGTTGGCCGGCGGGCAGGTGGGCTGCACCAGGAACACGTCGCACCCACGCACGCTCTCCTGCAGCTGCACGTACAGCTCCCCGTCCGCGAACCGCTTGATCTTCACCCGCCCCAGCTCCATGCCCAGGTAGCACGCCACCTCCTGCGCCAGCGTCGGGTTCGCCGTGCCGGAGAAGATGCGCAGCCGGCCGCTAGAGCTCGCCTGAGGTAGCGGTGGGACCGGGAGCACGTCCTCCGAGTACTGCCTGCCGTAGGCCCCAGCAGCCCCAGCCCCGAGTGCAAGCAAGAATCCCCTTTTCTTTGACCTGCTCCTGCTCCTGCTAGTGCTGGTGGTGGCATGGCCATGTCCATGTCCGGCAACTGCAAGCGAGCTCGACGAGGACGGCGGCGATATCTTGACGAACAAGGCCATGGCCAACCACCGGCGTATCCACTCCACTCAACACCATCTCGGTGGGATAAAGACGATGAGAACCCAAAAATCAATCACATCCTATTGCTTGAGGCCGGCCCACCAAGCTTCTGCCTCGCGATCACATTCCACCCTACTCGGCCCACTCCCTTCCTCCTCCCCCTGCTACAATCGCTTCACATATTGATCTTTTGTCATTTTCTCCCAAAAAAAACTCATAACTAGTATTTTGTTATCATCCAAGAAACGAGACACGCCCCTTTTATGTGTAAAATGACTTTAATCCAAATCTACTACATATGCATTAGCATTTCCCTTCGTAGCTACGTATATAGGAAATATCATGTGAAAACCTTCGAAGAAATGAAGACCAGACTAAAAATTTCTAAATTCATTACAAGAGACAAGTATAGGCATGAACTACATTACTAACAAATCACAACAAGTCTAAACTCATTTTCATTTGGGAGGAAAAAAAACAAATTTACAGGACTTGGGAAGAGTGATAGTGTGGCGTCAGCGTGTAACGGGGGTCGGAGTCTCGGATAGGGAGGCGTGCGAGAGCAGCGTAGCGTTAGGAGTTCACACAGGATGAGATTCGGGAGCTGCACGAATCTTGAAACAATCTCGACCGTTCAAAAGTGAATGATATTTTCTTACAAAATAAACCAGCGGGCTGATGAATAGACAGCCGCTAGGAAATGCTCGAACACCACCTGCTTTCAGCTGCGCTTCTAATAAAAGAAAACAAGAACATATTACTGATGCAACTGAAAGAAGAAAGTGTTCAAGTGTTCATCCATCTCTCTTCCGCGCATACCAGGATTCAGTGCACCCAGAAAGGTTACTCACTAATCAGCACTACAAAAAGAAAAAGTACCAGTCACGCGGAGAAGTGCTCATCCATTTCCGTTGCATAAACGTAGAAATATTGCTACTATGTATACACCCTTATACTGATGACGATATACAATAATATACTGTTTATGTACATGTTGACTTAATCTTTCTATCTTCTACGTACAAGTACATACCTACCTTAGGATCATCAAAAATTGTCAGCTGTGTCTTGTACATGGTTCTGTGATCTGATCATCCCATTTTGCCATCCAAGAAAAGCGGTGCTGGCTAGCTACCATCTCATGTTCTGTTACAACGTATCTGAGTTTGTTGTTCCTTCCTGTCTGATTTCCTGAATTCTTTGCCGTAGCCTTCTCCTGTGGTCGTGTATTTTCCACAACCCATGGCCAAGCACAACGGCAGAGTATATGCCGTGGGTGATCATAGGTGCAAGAATATTATCTGTCTGCCATAATAAATAACATAATAATTTAATTTGTTTGTTTGTATTATTGATCGACCCATGAAGCTCAATAACACAGGATGAAGAGGTTATACCTGGATCCACTCAAAGCCAAGGTAGAAAGCCAAGATTCCTTCAAGAAGAGGGGAATATATCTTCCTCATTTGCCTCCTTTCGTACCATGCTGAAAATCCAAGGCTGGAGAGTTCAGTTATATATCTCTGTAGTGATTAGCATATGACCGCTACTCTACGCATGTAGTACGATTTTGCTACTGCGACTGTACTAGCTAGTAAAAGAATATATGTACACCTGCAAATAATTTCTTGAGATTCTCTCGCCCAGTATTTGAACGCATTGCGGGTGTCACCACGTAAGTAGGATCTGCAATCACACAAATATATCACAACGTGTGTGTGTGCGCGCGCGCGCGTGTATCACACTTGGTTTCAAGAATTAATGCCACTTCCTTCCAAACAGAAAAGCATGCAAATTAGAGTCACCTTTTGGGGCAGTAGCCACATAATAGAGTGATCCTGTGAGAGCCGCAGTGATGGCTGCTGCAAACGTTTGAGCAAATGGAACAAATGGAGGCACCATGCCACTCTACACATATCAATCAGCACAGTTAAGATCAGGACAAATATATATCCCAAATTTAGGACTCCATTTCCATCGAACTGAAAGTAGTAGAATCCATACCAGGGATGCAATCCCTCGAGCGTCTTTCATGAGCTCTGTGCCTCTCAGAAAAATATCAGCCAACGCACCCTACAATTTTCAGTTATATTCGCTCTACAAAGTGAGAATAAGGAAAAGAAAATGCATGCCAATTACTGCACAGATCATTACTGTAGTACCATTTACAATTACAAGCCATGTAGGTAAGGTAAGTACTCCGTAATAGGACAGAATGGACATGAAGCGAATACCTGGACAGCGACACGATAGAATAGTTCCTCTCCAATTGAGCTAGCAGTTACAATGAGAATGAACTGCAAATTTTAAGATATAATTTTAAATCAGGTTCTTCATCAAGCAGTGGTCCATAAGCTAACATCTTAGGAGAGTTTAGCTTGGCAAAAGTAGAGAACACTGAAATGTTCAAGAAATCAATATAGTAAACTAAAAAGCACGAGGAAATTAGGCAATTATTAGCTGCATTTCCGGCACAGTTGGGCGGCTAGATAATGAACATGTAAATCGTACTATAGATTTTTCCTATTATTTGATTTTGGTTTTATTCCAAACTTTTAGTTATGGCTGGATCGTGTTGACAAGGCTTTAAGGCTGTGTTCTTTCTAGTGAGTTCCCAACTAACTTTTTTCATTTTCCGCACGCACGTTTTTCAAACTGCTAAACTGTGTGTTTTTTGCAAAAATTTTCTATACGAAAGTTGCTTTAAAAAATCATATTAATCTATTTTTTAAAAAAAATAGCAAATACTTAGTTAAGTATAAGAAAATGTGTCGCTCCGTTTTACGTGCGCAGGAGTTGAGTTCCCAATCTCACCTCCCGAACACAACCTAATTTGTAATACGAGCTTCCATTATGCCTAAACTGTTTGAGACAGACTCTCTGTCTCGATTCAAACAATTGTAATCTAGGAAGCATCACAACTGCAGGCATATATATCTTCCATTCTTTCCGCTGAATAATCTGATAATTTCTGGTCCTTGAGAGTTGAGTATTGAGAGAGAAGATCATTTTGACCTTGCTTTAAAATCATGTTTTCGTGTTTGGAGTAGTACTTTAAGGGACATGAGGTGGGGTGAGAAGCATTCTAGAGCTATTAAACATTGTGCTTAATATATATCCTCTTTGGAGTCCAGCAGTTAAACTAATTGCAACTGTATTAATTTTGGTGAAATTAAGACAGCATGATCGACTACACAGCCTAACAACATGAGGTATGTGTGATAGTAGTGAATAATGATGTGAAAAATGCATTTGGTTCTTAGAATAATTTGGAGTGAATATTACGACTAGTGTTGGTATGAGGAAAAAGAAAGACAGAGAATGAACAGAACACCTGCCATGGTGACATGCCATAGAAGAAGCTGCGAAGCTCCTCATCCTCCACATCCCTGATGGCGCGAGCATGAGGTGAATATTTGACAACTTCATCCTGCAGGCAGAAATTAATCAAATGAAAGAGAAGAGAGCACGTAATTAATATAATACAATAATAAGTAATAGTATATAAATACGTACGTCGAGGATAAAGAGCAAAGCCATAATCGGCGGAGCTGCATATCCGAGTCCCTCAACAAGCGCAGAGAGAGATGGATGGAAGCCCCCTGTGCAGTCTATTCCGGCCATCTGGCATATGAATCTCCCAGTAAGTGCCATGGCGGCATAAATCCCTGCACCCATCAATTATTACTTGTTGCATATCAATTACTAAAATGGATACTACAATACCATTCATTTTGAGGGCACAGATAAATGCATGTCAATTAATTAAATTAAATACTAAAAGTAGATGAAATAATAAAAATCAAGTAGGTGTAGATTAGTTAGTACCAATGCCATAGCTGAGCCTGACAACCGCTCCCAGCCTCTCCCACATGGCCAGCTCCGCGTCCCGGGCTGCGAAGCCCCCGCCGCCGCCGCCCCCGCCGGTGACGGCGGGGGCAGGGGGNCGACCTCGACGACCCTGGGGCCATCTGCAGCCAGGCGGCCGCTCCTCCGTTGGTCGCCGCCTCGGCCCTCAGCTGCCGCTCGGATCCAGCTGCGAACCCGAGGGGCGAAGCCGATGGAACAGTGGGTGTAGCTGAGCCTGAGCCTGAGCTTGCACGTGTTTGCGATTGTGGAAGAGGAGGAGGAGGCCGCCGCAAAAGGGGCCAGCTCCATTAATTCACAAGATCCCTGGCTGCCTTTTCGATCTCTTCGATTCGATCTCTCTCTCTCTATTCTACAGCAGCAGCAGAGAGTGCCAAGCGGATCAAAGAGGGCCAAGAGGAGAGAGAAAAATTAATGCAGAGCCAAGAGGAGAGACAACTAACTAGGCGGACGGAAGATAGATTTTTGTTTTAATACTCTTGTTTCTACTTTTCTCTCTCTCCTAGTAGAAGTACTAGAATCCTAGCATAGGAGAAGATTCATGCAGTGCAGCAACCCAGGCCATTTGATTAATGGGTTTCCGCCATTAGTTTTCTAGTGGCCGCCGGTTTTGCTCTGCAACTCTTCCCCTCTCTTTCTCTTACCTCGGTTTACTAGACTTATATTTTTCTACTCGACCCACCATTGGATGTTGGATCTCTTTTACTAGTAATCCATTTTTTATTGAAAAAATAGAAGCAGAAGCAGCCAGCAGCTAGCGAATGTGTATTTGTCTAGTTGAGCTGAGGAGAGAGAGAGGCCGGGAGGTTGAGCTGCATTTGCAGGGACTGGCTGGCTAGTGGACGGTTGCGGGACGAAAGCGGCGTGGCGCGAGGCTACTGGGCGCCCACGGATGGCAGGGATTTCCACGCCCAATCACCGCTTGCCGCGTCAACCAGTTGATAAGAAATACGGATGACGCGCAGATTTCATCCTCCCCTCCATCAACAGCCTTCGTTGGGAGTACTATGGTTAATTTGGTCCATTTTACTTCCGGAACTGTTTCATTTGTTCATTTAACCTTTAAAATAATTGTAATCTTATTTTATATTTCGAATTATTAAAAATGGAGCACGTTACTCCTTAGAGGCATTTCTCTTTTTTATTTCTCCTTATATAAATAGTATTTTGGAATGAAATTTGGTATGATTGATATATACATTTAGAATTTTTTTTATCACCTTACACAGATTGGAAGTAGAGACTGATCGAGGTTTGAAATTTCAAGCATTTAGCCATGAAAATATTTTGGAACTTTGCTAATGGTGTTATCTATGGCTCTACAAAATTTCAGTTCAAAATACAACTCGTATAAAGAGAAAAAAAAGAAATGCTATTAAGTAGTAAAGTGAATTATTTTTAATAGTTTAAAAATAAAATGAGCCAAAAAAATAGTTTAAGGGGTTAAGTGAATCAATGGAATAGTTTATAGTTTAGGTAGTAAAATGGACTTTTTTTTTCATTTGATTATGCTAAGCTGCTCATCTTCAGTAACTGCTGCTTTGCTTAATTTCGCTCATGTCAGTTTTCTAAATAAATCTTTTATGCTTCTACCACACATTATATTAGCGTATTTTTTATTTAAAATGCATTTATACTCCTAACAACACATGGAAAATAAAATAATAACATTATCATTTATTTTATGGTTCTCACATTGCATATAGTATATCTTATCTTAACTACTTAAAAAATACATAATTTTTCGTTCGTCACACGTCTGTTTCGTCCGTCGCTTACGTCACTGCGTGTCGATCCTTGCGTCATCCCGGTCATGCGCGCGTGGGCTTGTTGGAATTTTTATCATTTTTGATTTTTATTTTTTAAAGATTTGCAAAAATAATTTTAGGTTTCGAAATATTGTAAAAATAATCTCCTCTCGTCCTCTGGGAGGGCGAGTATTAAAAATCGCCCTTCCAGAGGGCGATTTTTCCGACGTGGCAGACAGCCGTTGGGCGCCGTCTGCCGCGTCGCGGCTTTTTTGCAAAAAAGTCCCTTGCCACCCTCGGCAAGGGTGTTTTTACTGTAGCATAGGGGGTGTAACGCCCGTTTCGTCGCGGCGTTAGCGGAAAAACTAATCTGCTAAAAACCCTAATCGCGAAAATTTGCTCTTCGGTTGAGTCTTGTTGTGTGCCAAGGTCTCGTGTTTCCCCTCTCAGTTCAATCCCGGAGAAAACCGCGAAATCGGAATTCAAACCCGAGCCCTAATCCTTCCAAAACCAAACCCTCAGAAAAAGTCTAAATTACCTCCCTTGACCCGGGCCGATTTTCCCCTTCGGCCTTTTCTCTCCTCTCCCCCTCGGCCCATTCTTCCCTGGGCCCTTTTCCCCCTCTCGGCCTGCTCCCCCTTCTCCTCTCCTCCCTGGGCCGCCGCCGGCCCAGCTCCTTCGGCCTTTCTTTTTTCTCTCCCCCCCTCGGGCCGCCCCGGCCCAATCCCCTTTCCCCCTTTTTTTTTCCTCGGGCCGTCTCCCGGCCTGGTCCAGCCCGCACGGCCGCCCGCGCGAGAGAGAGAGCCCCGCTCTCTTCTCTCTCTCCCCCGCCGTTCTCCCTCCACTTCCTCCCGTCCCGTTCCGTCGCCGGCGACCGCCGCTCCCGGCCCCGCCTCTGCGCGCGTGCCGCCAAGGGGCCGAGCGCGCGCCCCCTCTCCCTCTCTCCCCGTGCGCGCCCTTGCCCGAAGCGGCATGGAGGCAAGTCTCCTTTCCCCCTTTCCTTTTCCACTTTTTCCCGCCGGCCGACGTCACCCGCTGCCGCGCTTGGCCGCTAGCGCGGGGAGCGCCCGCGCGGTCCCCTCGCCGCGCTCCACCGCCTCTCGGCCACACCGCCTTACCCCCCCCGGCCAAACCGACCTAGCCGCCTTAAAATCCCCCCCCCCCCCCGCTCGGCCGCATTTCTCCTCCTCCTCCGCCGGCCGCCATTGCCGCCTCCCGAGCTCGCCCCCTTCCCGCTGCCGCCGCCGTCCTTGCCGTCCGCCGCCGCCGCAGCCGAGGGCGCCCGAAGGAGCTCCGGGCGCCACCTCCGCCGCCCTCTTCCCCGGCCCGGAGCCGTGCCGTGCCGCGCCCGCGCCGTCGGCCTCCTTCTCGGCTTGCCGCCGCCGCGGTAACCCCTTTTTCCCCTCCGCCTTTTCTTGTTCTCTCGGCGTAGCGCGTAGGATAGCGCCGTAGTTCTCCCTCGCGCGCCGCCGTCGTGCCGCCAACCTTCTCCCTAGCTCGGTCGCCGTGCGGCCATGGCCGCCGTCGCGTGACGCCGTCGTCGGCCGTCACCGCACCCTCCCTCTTCAATCCTCGCCGGCGAGCCGACTCCGCTTCACCCCCTCCCGCCGCCGGTGCCCGCCGCCGCCCGCTCCGGCTCGTCGCCCCACCGGAGCCCGCGCTCGTCGCCGACCGCCGCGAGCCGCCCTCTCCGGGGCGAGCTCCCCCTTCTCCCCCTCTCGGTCCGACGTGGAGTCCACGTGGACGCCACGTCCACCGTCCCACGGCCCCACGGGAGACCGGTCAACAGCCCCGCACCGGCCTCTCTCCCCGATCGGCCTCGGCCCATCGGCCTTTGGACCTCTTCGGCCTCGCCCCTTGGCCCATCGGCGCCCTCAAGCGCCGGCCTGCTCCGCCCATCGGCCACTCGGCCTTTTCGCTCGTGGGCCGCGCCCTCAAGCGCCGGCCTGCTCAGCCCTCAGCTATCGGTCTCCGGCCCATCGGCCGCTAGGCCCATCGGCCATTTTCCACCCGCGCGCTGATCGGCCGTGGGCCAACTCCTTTGGGCCATCGGTCGGCCCATCGGCCCCCCCTCTTGGCCCAACGGCCTCCCTTGCTCGGCCTAGGCCGATTCCCTTCGGGCCGCCGGCCCAATTGTTTCGGCCGCGCCCACTCAAATCCATTGGGCTGCTCTTAGCCGCCCGAATTGAAGTCTAAATTCAGCCCCTCCTTCCTTTCTTTTTCCAGGGAATTATTAAGTAATTATTAATTCCTTTTCTTTATTCCAGAAAATCCTTTAATCTTCGGAAATTCATATCTTTTCAACCGTTCGTCCGATTGACTCCGTTCCACCTCCTGTAAATCCGTAAAATCGAGATCTATCCAATGGCACGCTTAGTGATCATTAATAGGGCTTCTTTTTTTATCGTTTTGTTGAGTTGTCTCGTTTCGCGTGTAGTCTCGGAGCCCGAAGACCCGCAGTGCGCGGATTTCGAGGAAGAAGCTCAAGATCTCGAGCAAGGCAAGTCACCTTTGATCAATTGAACCCATAATTTAAATTAAGTACTTTAATTTCGCAAACTATGCATTACTTAGGTTACACTTGGCACTTGGCCTCGGTTTGCAATACAACCAGCAGGCCCTACCCATTTGCTGCATTCACCTTCCTTGTTTATTGAATACCCTAACACCCTTGTCACCCCTCAGGTGATGCCTTGGTATCCGTACCTCGCGTACGAATATCGAGACTCCCCTCAAACTTTAAAATTGATCACCTGGGTAAAACTTGAGTTTACAAAATGCTTGGAAAACCCGACACTTGGGTCGGTGCCTTGAAAACTAAAGTGAGTTTCTAAAACTCGCGGTACGGGAGACGTACTGGAGGTACGGTCTGCTCGTTCTCGCTCTAAGGACCGATTCCTTGGGAATTACATCCAAGCATATGTCAAGTACGACCACATGGGTGATATGGGACGCCCCTGGCTGAGTAATTAGCTAGGCCAGGGAAATCTTGATACCAAGGGACAAGTGGATTCGCCGGGGTGGTGTCGGGGAGGACCCCTGGGCTTCCTGGCACAGTATGGTCTGGGACCTAACCTGGTGTTGGTCCGTGGGACCCCTCCCGTTGGCATAGGATGACCCTGAGTCGGCTTTCGAAATGCCTTGTCGTGAAAGCCTCAAGGTCGCCAGACGTGACCGAGGGTCGCGGGCTGGGTGATTCGGGGTTAGTAACGTCGTGTGGGTAAAGTGTACCCCCTCTGCAGAGGTTAACAACTGTTTGAACAGCCGTGCCCACGGTCATGGGCGGATGTGAGGTGATTCCTTAGCGTAGTTTTATTGAACACCTTGTGAACTGCTGTTGGTGTGAGGTTTCCGTTCTGTGCTTGGTTTGAGGCTGTTGAAGCGGCCGGAGTCGGTGACGATTGGCAGGGAGCCTCTCGTACCGATGTGTGTGACTTGTGGCTGTTGAAGCAGCCGGAGTTGGTGACGATTGGCAGGGAGCCTCTCGTACCGGTGTGTTGGCTTGTGGCTGTTGGAGCAGCCGGGGTCGGTGAACGATTGGCAGGGAGCCTCTCGTGCCGACAAGTTTCAATCGATACATTTTCACTGCTCCGGCCGGATGAGACGCACTTTCCCATCTGTGTCGTTGAGAAGCACTCACTTAGATGTTTCTAAAGTCTTAAACTAAAATCAATTGTGAAAAATAACTGGCTTTCCCTTGAAGCTTGCATTAAACACTCAAATCCCCTGACTTGCTGAGTACTCCTGTACTCACCCTTGCTCTATATAATTAAACCCCCCCAGTTCTCGAAGACGAAGAGGTGGACCCTGCAGATGAAGAGTTCTTCCAGGAGCAAGCAGACTTCGAGCAGTAGTAGGGTTTCGGCCTTCCCCAAGGCTTTGCTTGTGGCTTAAGGCCAGTCGCCGCTTTCCGCTTCCGCCTTTTTGTAATGCTGTTGTGAACTCGGGTTCTGTCCGCAGTTCCAACCCTGGTTGTAATTCTACTCTTAAATAAAGAGACCGCTGTTGTTGTGATATTCAGTCTTCCTGTTGTACCAGCGCTATTTCCTGGGACTGGTACAGGCATACAGGTCAATCTGGACCGCTCTATCCTGGTCTCCGCCCGGGGCCAGTTTGGGGCGTGACAGGGGGCTGCCTGCAAAAGGGCGGCCGCCCTGGCAATTTTGCAGGCGACCCCCTTGCCGCCCTTAAAGAGGGCGATTTTTGCCTGTGCAGCAGGGGGCCGCCTGCAAAAAAGAGGATTTTTTTGAATTTTTCATATGTTAAACTATTTTAACTTTATTTAAGCAAGGTTATATATGCAACGTTAAATATAATAAAACTAATTTGATAATATAAATGTTGCTATATTTTTTATAAACTTGATTATGCTATATTTTTTTATAAACTTGATTAAACTTTTAAAAAAATTGATTGAAAAAAATCAAAACGACTTATAATATGAAACATGCAACAGATAAATTGTAGTATGTTTTATAAGAAAACAAATTTCCTTGCAATTTGCTACTGAGACACGTCAAAACTGATTAGTTGTGTCTTGTCGATGAGAATATGGAAAAAGTAGAACTACAACTATAGAGGGGTGCGGTAAATTTGCAGGCAGCCCCCTCGCCGCCTCTTGCAGAGGGCGATTTTTGGGCTAATCTCGCCCTCTGCAAGGGCGATTTTTGGTCGGCGTCCCATAAAGCCCCAATGGCCTGAGGAAGCGCTCATTTCAACCGCGCACAATTGCAGGAAAAAAACAGAGAAAGGTGAGGAAGAAGGAGAAGAGCCGTGAAGCCTTGTTGGTGTGCTTATTCGATCGCAGGTTAGTACAATATCCCAACGTATGGTTATATTTTGTGTCGCATACTAGTGTAATTACCATGTATTTGAAATTTGTGAGTAGATCTGTAGCACTTAGATGCGGACCCTAGATTTTTTGCGAGTAGATCTGTAGCACTGTGAGTAGATATGTTGAAATTTGTGAGTAGATCTGTAGCACTTAGAAGTGTGAATAATTTTAGGCTAGATTTGTTGTGCACACGTTTGGTCTGTAGTAGTACTATATTTGACCGTAAAATGAGAAGTACTAAGGGTGTTTGCAATATGTGATAGTTGTTTTTTTAAACCCTAGGATGCCAAGGCGTGGAAAAGCTACCAATTCAAGGTAACATAAATAGTTTCTGTGATATTATCTGTTATTCGTTGTGCATGAAATGAGGAATCCTAGATTAACGAGTTAGTGTGTTTTATTTATTGTTGACTTGTAGTTATCGCCCGAAGACCGGAAATGCCTTCAACCCATTGCCTTTGCCTAGCGGTGTTCCAGTGCCCATGTGCTGGTGCGGTGATTCTTGCAAGGTAGCCAAGTCCGATGAAGAGGAGACGTATATGCAGAGATACTGGATGTGTGCCAATTTTGAGTTTGAGCCAACACCTCTGCAACGCCGCATTAACTTATTGGTGAGAAACTGTTGTTTTGTAATAATTATTTGGTGTATCGTCCGCCATACCTGTATACATAACAGTGATTACAAATAAGTAATTGATAACGAAAAAAACATTGCACAAATTGTTCATTACAATGGAAAATCATAACGCTAAAGATACATTACAGAAAAAACAACAACATTACAATAGTTCATGTCCCATATGGATAAATATTACACACATGACAAATGACAACAACATTATAACTATTACATCAATTGGATCACCGCTAGACTAAAAAGATGACAGAAATAATCAAGTCATTGCATCGCCGTGCGACAACGTAGTCGCCGCACGAGAACGCCTAGGACGTGCTCGCCTCGTTGTTGTTCCTTCTCCCGATGGACGGCTGCCATCGGTTGCCTATCCAGATAGACCTGAACCTGGGACGGTTGGAGATTGCGAATTCTTCGGGCATTTCTTGTAAGTATGCCCGCTCTCATCGCATTTGCTGCACCGTAGAGTCCTCCCCCCTGCCTCCGACTCGTCCATGTCGTTTCTGATGCGTCTCGACTGACGCCGTCCCTTTTTCAGCCTTAACTTCGATGGATCTGGAATGTAGAACACCTGTGGCCTCAGAGTTGTGTAAGATCCAGATATCCCGAACCCATATATCTCCTCCTTCCATGTATGAAATATTGCTTCTTTCCTGTAGTAGGGTGACACATAGATATCGGGAAGTATGCCACAATCCCCAGCTGCTGCAAGCACATGTGAGCAAGGCAGATGTCTAAGCTTGGGTTTCATGTAGCTACAACTGCAACCGCCCTCCGCATGAAGCACACATTCCTGCACAGCTTGAACGCGGTTGATTCCGCGCCTTCTCCTGTCGACACACATGATCTCGTACCTATGAACTTGGGTACCTTGGGGAATAACTCTGTGCTTCATAGCCTTTGCTATTTTGTCTTGCATATACTTTGTCACCACACTCCCAAATACAATGTTGTTATCAGGCATCGAAGGGGCAATTTTCTTGTATCTGTCCCTGAAGTATGCCTGAGTGCCATGAAGGATAAATTCCACAATACCGACCAGTGGGAGTCCTCGCACTCCTCGCATCACCCAATTGTACACCTCGGCCAGGTTGGTTGTCATTATACCATACCGAGACCCGTCAGTGTCATACAATAGAGGCCACTTTTCTTTCGGTTCATTCTCTATCCACTGCGAGAAATTATGTATTGATGATGCCGACCTTCTTCTCATTGTTGGCGGGTCATCATGTAGTGGACCAAGAGGTACTGGAGGATCGTCATCCTGTGGCCGACGAGATTGCTCGTCGGTTTGCTTTGTTGTCAGCTCATCCAACCTCCTCCACAACTCATTGAATTTTTTCTCCTGATTTTGACCACATAACCTCTTAAATAGATCCATCAGGTGCTTGTTCTTGAATTGCTTGTAGAAATTGGCTCCCATATGACGCATGCACCACCTACTCCGAACATCATGCCACCTAGCTGGAAGTCCCCTCTCCGGCCAACCATTCTGCAAGTAGTCAATTGCCTTCAACATGCCCGCATGACGATCATGAATGAGGCAAACATTGGGCCTCATCCGCACGACTTGGCAGTGAACTCTCTCCAAGAACCAATACCAGCTTTCGGTGTTCTCACTCTCCACAAATGCAAACGCCATAGGTAACACCTGGTTGTTCCCATCGGCTCCAATTGCCGTCAGTATCTGACCTCTGTATTTGCCTGTCAGAAAGGTTCCATCTATGCACAACACAGGGCGATAGTGCACAAATGCGTTGATGCAGGCACCCAGCGAGAAAAAGGCTCTTTGCAGCACGCTCTTGCTCGGGTCATTAGACGACGGAAAGGTCTGAATGTCATAATAGGTATTGGGGTTTCTCTGAGCAATGGTGCCTAACAGACGAGGCAAGTTATCATACGATGCTTCAAATGTGCCATACCTCATCTCCAAAATCTTTTGTTTCGCCCTCCATGCCTTGTGGTAGCTTATAGTGTACTTGAATTTGTTTTCAATGTGCCTAATAATGGAGCCCGGTTCAAAGTCAGTGTTACAAACTACATCGTTGTACATCTCACCGGCAACAAAAGCTGAGGTGATGTTGCGATGATACTTATCAACCCCTGGCAACCAACATGTGTGCTCACCAACAATGCTCACTTTCCAATAGTCATTCCATTTTCCCTTATATGCATGAACGCGCCACGGACAATCATCCTTCGTGCACTTCACGTCATACACATAGTTCGTAGACTTCACAACCCTAAACTCTCTATGCAAGGAGACCGCCTAATGCTTCACCGCCTCTTTCATGTCTTCCTTATGAGAAAACCTGGCACCCTGGATTACCTCGTTATCCTTGTATTCAAAGGGTGCTTGCTGCCCCTCCGAGATAACAAGTTGAGAGAAATCATCTTTTGTCCAATCAACGGGCATTACATCTTCCTCCTCGTCCGATGATTCATCGCCCTTCGCCTGCTCATTTTCAGAATCTTCCCTCTCCATTTCCTCAACAATTGCTTCGATTCTCTCCCCCTCATCCACCACGCCTATTGCCTCCTCCAACATTGCTTCGTTACCCCCAGTTCGCATCGATGGTCCAACATTCTCCACAACATTGCTAGGACCTTCACCATCATCTGTTTGCACTGTAACACTGCTATCGATTTCATGCAATGCCACAAAAATAACAAGGGGCCAGGACCTTTCAAAGGCCATCTCCACATAACGTCTCCAGAACTCTGTGTTATCTATAGGCATTAGTTCCCAATAATATCCTTCTGTTGCACGACTGACTACAACGGATAGGGACATTGTGTTCACTCTTGTATCCACTTTAAATCCACGTAGTAACCAACTATAGACTGACTCAAATGTTTTATCGGCTGGCCTATCGATGCCCTTCGATTTCATACTATATTCTGACAGATCAACACCATCTCGACCATATCTAACGTTGCCTTCACCGTGAACTATCTGAAATATGACCTTGCTTGCCATTATGCCTGATAAACAGTGCACAAATGAGTTTATTTCATACTACAAATATGTTGCCGAGATCATTCTGTGCCTAAGGGTCTGTTCGGCAGCGTGAGTTACAAACGCGCTGTTGACGCCAAATCCGTACCGCCGATGAGGATCCGGCGTGCAGACACACGAAGGCCTGGGAGATCTGCTTAGCTCCAGTGCAGGTCCTAAAATTGATGAAGCGCAGGCGTGCCAGTCAGTTTGATCCTGCCGCTGACAAGATATGCTAAATAACAGAACAGAAAGTCTATTGGCCGATAGGCCGATAGGGTAAAAACGTATCGGCCGATAGGCCGATAGCCAAAGCAATCGATCGGCCGATGGGCCGATGGCACAATTCCAGCTGATGTACTGAGCAAACATCTATATAGAGACGATCGGCTGACGATGACATGATGATGTAGCAGCATAATCCAAATAAATATAAGATAAACATTGATCTGAAGATTAAAGTACACATCGGCCGGAGGTCCGATGGCAAAAACTCTCAATAAGCAGACAAACAATAAATACTCTGTTGTCATCGGCCAGATCCAATCTATATATAAAACTCTTAAGCCGATGCAACGTCCAGATAACTCATCGGCTGAAACCCCGATGAAACCCTTATTGGCAGCCAACAAGCAGGCTAGAGATTACGGTTCTAATCACGACTTAGTAGGTCAAACCGAACCGATGCAGCACTAAGTATGAGAAGAAACGCAAGACCTAGACAATCAAGCCCTTGACTGATTTTCGGGGTGGTGGATATCTTAGCCAATCTAATCTAGCAAGGCGATTTAGTCAATACCGGCATAAACCCTAAAGCGAATCTCGGCCGATAAGACTAAATCGAGAAGCCAAACCAGATTGACTAAGATATATGATAGTAGGTGCTTACGTTGTTGAGATCAGAACGACGAAGCCCTAGCCCCGACAACGCAGGCAGCCATAACGAGACTTACCCCTCGTGAGAAGGGCATGAACTCGTCGAAGAAGACGAAAGTAAAAGGTTGGCGATGCGCCGAAGTTGTATTGATCGTGTGATAAAAATTACATGAACTACGGGCTTACATATTTATACCCATAGGCTAACAAAAATCCTAACAGAATACAACTCAAACTTTCCTAAAGATAAAAGGAAAAAGATAAAGTCCTTGCCGGACACTAACACACTTTCCTAAAGATAAAACAGAAAACTAACAAACTCTTCCTAATTAAGAGATACAAGCCGCATCCTCCTCAAACTCGGTCTTCTCTGGATAAGATCTTCCCGAATCTAACAAGAATCCGACTGCTATTGGTGGTTGGTTTGAGATAACCCCCATCGGCCAATGTAGAACTTTAGGCCGATACTAGCTTTGAGCCGATATAGATCTTGGGCCGATGAGGACTTCGGGGCTCACCAAATTCTGGTGTTAACACGCGCACAGTAAACACGAAAAACGGAGCGGTCATTAGCGCGTGATTAATTAAGTATTAGCTAAATTTTTTTTCAAAAATGGATTAATTTGATTTTTTTAAGCAACTTTTGTATAGAAACTTTTTGCAAAAAAGTTCACTGTGTAGTAGTTTGAAAAGCGTGCGCGGGAGGAAAAACACTGTGCGGCACTGTGCGCGTTCCGAACGCATCGTGCCGAACAAAGCCTAAGTTAAATTCTATAACATTATGTTCTCTGTTCTAGATTTTAAAATATACCGAATTGATTTTTTCATCTAGATGTACCGCCAATCGTACTTATTTTCTATATTTGTTCATCCAAATCGGTCAATTTACCTAAAATAAATCATGTCGTAATTCATAAATCAATAACTAAGTGCTACACATCCATTCAAATATTAAACAAAATTCTACGCAAAGAAATGTATACATACATAAGGACATATCCTACATATGTTCATTTAAATCGGTTTGTGCTAGGTCAAATTGACTAAAATAAATCATGCCCTAATTTTTAAATCCAGATTATAGTGGTACACAACTATTTAAATAACATACACATAGATCAGAATGTATTTTACGTAGGTTCATCTAAATCGGTACGTCCTAGGTCAAACTCCCTAAATTAAATCGTGCCCTAATTTATAAATCAATATCTTACTACTAAACAACTATTCGAATATTCAAAAAAAATTCTTTTCTTATAATATTCTACACAAAATAAATAACACAAACATATATACATCGAGATATTGTACTAATCTGCGATCGAGTACGCACACCGACAGGGCTTCGCCGCTCTCCTTCTTCTTCCTCACCCCTCCCTCTATTTTTTTCCTCGAGTTTCGACGGCTGCAAATGACGGCCGCGGAGTTCGAATGGCACTTTATAGGGGGAGGGCAAAAATCGCCCTCTGTAAGGGCGGCAAGGGGGCTGCCTGCAAAATTGCCAGGGCGGCCGCCCTTTTGCAGGCGGCCCCCTGTGCTACAGTAAAAAACGCCCTTGTCGAGGGCGGCAAGAGACTTTTTTGCAAAAAAGCCGCGACGCGGCAGACAGCGCCTAACGGCCGTCTGCCACGTCGAAAAAATCGCCCTCTGGAAGGGCGATTTTTAAAACTCGCCCTCCCAGAGGGCGAGAGGAGATTATTTTTGCAATATTTTGAAACCTAAAATTATTTTTGCAAATCTTTAAAAAATAAAAATCAAAAATGATAAAAATTTGGCTTGTTGTTACCCACGCCACGACGCGGAGCGGAATTGGAGAAAAGAAAGAAGAGAAAGAGCTAGCAGCCTAACTAAAGCAACGGCAGGCCGGTTCAGCAAAAAGCAGCCAGCCCACCGAGCAAAGGAGCTGCAGCTCAGCATAGTACTGCACGACACTGTAGCACCCGAGCGCTATAGAATCATGGTACTGTAGCACAAATAATACCACCTCATTTTCCCAGCTTGAGCAACACCAACTTAAATGGATGCTTGCCTGGACTGTTAACATCAATTAAAGTTTGGATTTAGACTTACGTTTTTTTAAAAAAATACTCCGCAATCAATTTTTAATCACCAACAAATTTAATCGTGTTTACATCAAATTTTTTTCCTCTGCAATCAATTTTCAATCTCATCTGCATTACTTTTTTTCTTTTCATTTATTGTATGATTTTCTTCTGATTTTTTAAGTGAAAGCAATTATGCAATTGGAGTGCAGCGAGCTTGATCTGATAGCTAGCCAAAATCATTTCTTCTACTATACCTAAAATTTAAAATATGAAAAAAAATTGTTTTATCAATATCAAGTACCAAAAAAATAACCATGCCTTGCAACTGACTCTAATAATAATATATGACAAAAGTAAATACTGGTTTTAAACTTTAAGCTGTAATACATAATTTCTATTAATATATTTTATAGGGTTAATTCGATCCATGTCATTGCAAATATGTCATTTCAGATAAATGTCATTATAATTCGTCTATTCGTAGCTGTGCCACTGAAATTTTACAAAATTAGAACTATGCCACTGCCGTCACGTTTTCATCTTCTTCTTCATCTGCACGTGGGACCCACCTGTCAGATTCATCTTCTTTCTCCATCCTCCCCTTTTCTTTTTTTTCTATCTCTCTCCATCACCTCCCAGCCTCCCACCAATCCATCCCGTCCTCTCATCCCTCCTCACCCGACGCAGCGAGGGCGGCTGCTAGAAGGTCGGCGTGAGGACAAGCAGCGACGGGGGTGGCGGGAGCAGACGACTCGACCGACGCGCGAATCGACGGCGTCCCGCTCGCCCCCCTGCACGTACCGCCATCCTCCCTCGACGACAACAAGGACGGTGATGTCTTTTTATCGCCGTCGCCCGCCGCGACCACCTCCAGGCTGATGAGCACCTCATGCCAGCCACTCTCCCTCGCCATCCGACCATCTCCTCACTGCCTGTTGCAAGCTCCGCAAGCGGCAGTAGCACCTCGTCACCATCTTCGAGTTTTCGTCGCTGTCGTCACCGGGTCTGCTCGTGTTGGGTCGCGCCGCGCCGTGCCAGATCCGCCGCCGCTTGCTTCCCCGTCGTCGCTACCACCGCCGCCGCCTGCTCCACCGCCGTCGTTGTCACTGCCGCTTGCTCAAGCTCCACCTTCCGTTGCTGCTGCTGATGCAAGACGGAGAAGGAAGGATGTGATGAAAAACGTGACGGCAGTGACACGGTTCTAATTTTATAAAATTTTAGTGGCACAACTATGAATAAATGTCACACCCCGCCCCTGCGCCACTGTACAAATGGCACCGAGGAGGGCGTGCCGCAGGAGAACGGCGAACCGCTTTCCCACGGAACCGCAAAACAGGTACCAGTCCCAGGATAACGAGAGAAAGAAAGAAATGAGAAGGAAAGAGAAAGAAGAGGATAAGAAGGAGAGAAGAAAAGAAAAAGAGAAAAAGAAAAAGAAGGTAGGTGGGACTCGCCGGTGGGCCCCACTGTCTTGACTCTCTCCCGCGGGCTTTGACCGAAGACTTTGAGAAAGTCTATAATTCCTCCCTCTCGTTATCGGGCTAAGCCTCATGAAATTCCCTACGAAGTCTACATCTTGCCCCTCCACTTCATCGGGCCAACCGGCCTAATACTCTATCCACAAGTCCGTAAAACACCCCTTTTGTTCCTCGGGCCGACCCAAGAAGGACCCCTAAAAGTCCATGTTACATCCTTCGGGCCAAAACCCATCCACCAGCAAAAGTTCAGTTTGCATCCCTCTACACCTCAAACTAATCCCTAGAAGTCTATATTGAATCCCTCCTTCATCTCTGGGCTAAGGCCCAAGCCTTCCCAAAATGAAGTCCACGATTCCTCCCTCTTAACATCACAGCCAAGGAATATTCTTGGGAATATTCCTTTCCAATTTAATTCAGTTCCACATTTCAGAAAAATCCATTAATCTTCCAAAATTCGTATCTCCCCAACCGTAAGTCCGATTGACTCCGTTCAACTTCCATAATTTTTCTAAAAATGAGATCTACCCAATGGCACAATTAGTTTATAATAGTTATTATCTGCTTTATAGGGTTTTGGATGTTTTTCTCTTTTCGATCGCGTAGTGGACGTTTCGGAGGTGCAGCTGACGCGGATTTTCTCGAAGATTTGAAGACCAACAATAAGGCAAGCCACTCTTCGATCATATTGCTCCTAGTTTATAAAATGTGTTGATTGCAAACTTGCATGTTTAGCGTACACAATTATTTTGATCGGCCATCGGTCTACGAGCACACGACCGACGGACCAACCTATGTAGTTGCATTATTTTCCGTAGGACCTTGTTAAACTTAACCCTTGTCGCTCCACCACAGCAGTACCTCAATACTTACGCTCTCTGGGCGTAGGTATCCTTTTGCACCTTTGTTTATGTCAGGTTTATATATGGTTATCGATGTGGAAAAACTTGGGTTGTGAAAGGTTTATAAAACCGACTCGGGGAGTCGGTGACTTTGAAAAATAAAAAGGTTTTATGGGAGAAAACTTGCGGTGCGAATCCTCTCCTGTGTGGTTTGGTTTCGTAGTCGCGCATAAGGACCGATTCCTTTGGGTTTTACATCCGAGCATCTCACAGTACGACCACATGGGTAGAATGGGATGCCCCTAGATGAGTAACTAGCTGAAACATAGATGTCTAGCAGGTTAGCAGGTGAGGAGCACCGGTATGGTGGAGTTTACGGCAATCTCCTGTAGTGGGGATGTGTCGGGGGTCCATACGGTGGGGCCTGAGTAGATGAGGGCTTGAAAGTTGGCCTGATGCTTGGTGGAGAGATTCCACCCATCTGTGGGACACGGGACATTTATGGTTTGGTTAGAGAAAGGCTTTGTCACGAACTTCCGATACCGGCCAGTATCGGTGTAAGCTTCGTGTCTTGTGGGAAAAGCGTACAGTCTCTGCAGAGGTTTAATTGAACTGTTCGAACAGCCGTGCCCACGGTCAAGGGCGAATGTGAGGTGATGCCCATAGCGTAGATTTGTTTTTAAAACTCATTTAATAAATTGGTTTCGTGGAATGGGAACCGTTACCAGAGTCCTTCTTTGTGACGGACGGCCAGCCTTTGTGGTTGGGAACAGGTCTTTGTGACCTGGGGTGTCGTCTAGCACCATAGGGCCGAGAGGGCCGGTTTAGGGGCCGAGATGGCCGAGTTTGGGTTGGCAGGTCGAGAGGACCGGACCCGGAGTTGTTAACCTTGAGACTTGGTTAACGGATGATTGTTGAAGAGAATGTTGGTTTATATTTTTGAAAGTGAAAAGAAGCTAATAAAGAAGGAAGTGCTATGAATGCTAAAATTTGACTTTCCCGCTCGAGTCGTTGCAAAGCAACTCGTGGACGGATTGAGGTGAGACGTCTCTCTCTCTCTCCGAAGGGAAAGTTACTTTGAAAACCTACACTTAGACTTTAAAAGGAAAAGTGTTTTAAAAAAATGATTTGCTAAACAAACTCAGCCTGTCTTTGATGCTTGCATGTACACATTTCCTAGTGGCTTGCTGAGTACAAAGTACTCAATCCCCCATTGTTGTTGTTTTTCTCCTCTTGGCTTGAGTTCAGGAAGAAATTGAAGGTTGGAGTTTCGTCCCTAAACCCAAACTACTGCCGGTGGATTTGGTGTCCTAGCTTCGCTAAGTTTCGCTGCTGCTGACTCTGATTGGAGGTTGCAACTTAGGGATTACCCGAAGCTGCAACGTAAAGGTATATTGTATTTATTTAAATCTTGCATTGATTCATCATGTTACCGCTGGTACCAGCATCGTTATCCTGGGACTGGTANAGATTTTAACCGTGTCGTCAAATAATCTCCTTTCCATCCAGAGAGTCTAAAAATATTTATTTTTAGACATCGACCACCGGACCAATTTTTCCTATACGTGCGCATATTAAAATCAATATTTCTGCGCACGTATCAACAGTCATTTCCTTCTCATTCAAATATTCCAAAATATTTTGGATTTCTACCGCCCGGTGTTTATCCGTTCTTTTTCACCCGGAGGTCCTTTGCACCTCATTAAGCCAGGAAAATCACTCAGGCTCATCCAGTAATCGTGCATCCATGTTTCTTTCTCTGTCTCTGTTTTTCCCTAAACTCCCCTGCAACGAACGACGGTTAGGCACCGTCCTGCCAGCACAGTGAAGGTAGGCACCGCTCCGCGCCGCTCGCCGAGCAAGCCAGGCAACGACAACAGCTGGAGTCTGTAGACAGAGAAGCAAACACAGGTGCATCAATGGCCGTTCTCGTCGCCAAGTTCTTCCTCCACAATCATCTTGACAGTATAAATACCGGAGAAAACTTACCGTGAAGTTTCTCAGCCGATTCACCACTCCATTTTTATCACTCTGGAGCCGAGTCGCCGAAGTCCCGAATCCGTCGCGACCACCCCCTTCCTCCTCCCTGCCGCACACGCCTCCCGGCCGAGCGCCGTGGCCGGCGCACGCGCTGCCGCGCACCAGCCGCGCCGCGACGCCCCGGCCGAGCCCGCAGCGCTGCAGCACGCGCCACCCGGCCGTGTCGCGCGCCGTCACCCCGGCCTCCTCCTGCCCGGCCGCCGCCTGGTGGCATGCTGCCGAGCCGACAGCCGCCTCCTGGCCGCGCGCCGCCGCCCGCACCGCGCGAGCCGCCTCCTGGCCGCAGGCGCCAGCGCCAGCCACGCCGCGCGCCGCGCCACCGCCTGCGCCGCGTCGCCCGCGCCGACGCCGCCGCTCCACCGGCCGGCCGCCTCCTCCCACTCGGCTCCTCTCTCCCAGAAGAACACAGAGAAAAAAAGCAAGGAGAGAGAGAAAGAAAGAAATGAGAAGGAAAGAGAAAGAAGAGGATAAGAAGGAGAGAAGAAAAGAAAAAGAGAAAAAGAAAAAGAAGGTAGGTGGGACTCGCCGGTGGGCCCCACTGTCTTGACTCTCTCCCGCGGGCTTTGACCGAAGACTTTGAGAAAGTCTATAATTCCTCCCTCTCGTTATCGGGCTAAGCCTCATGAAATTCCCTACGAAGTCTACATCTTGCCCCTCCACTTCATCGGGCCAACCGGCCTAATACTCTATCCACAAGTCCGTAAAACACCCCTTTTGTTCCTCGGGCCGACCCCAAGAAGGGACCCCTAAAAGTCCATGTTACATCCTTCGGGCCAAAACCCATCCACCAGCAAAAGTTCAGTTTGCATCCCTCTACACCTCAAACTAATCCCTAGAAGTCTATATTGAATCCCTCCTTCATCTCTGGGCTAAGGCCCAAGCCTTCCCAAAATGAAGTCCACGATTCCTCCCTCTTAACATCACAGCCAAGGAATATTCTTGGGAATATTCCTTTCCAATTTAATTCAGTTCCACATTTCAGAAAAATCCATTAATCTTCCAAAATTCGTATCTCCCCAACCGTAAGTCCGATTGACTCCGTTCAACTTCCATAATTTTTCTAAAAATGAGATCTACCCAATGGCACAATTAGTTTATGATAGTTATTATCTGCTTTATAGGGTTTTGGATGTTTTTCTCTTTTCGATCGCGTAGTGGACGTTTCGGAGGTGCAGCTGACGCGGATTTTCTCGAAGATTTGAAGACCAACAATAAGGCAAGCCACTCTTCGATCATATTGCTCCTAGTTTATAAAATGTGTTGATTGCAAACTTGCATGTTTAGCGTACACAATTATTTTGATCGGCCATCGGTCTACGAGCACACGACCGACGGACCAACCTATGTGTTGCATTATTTTCCGTAGGAACTTGTTAAACTAACCCTTGTCGCTCCACCACAGCAGTACCTCAATACTTACGCTCTCTGGGCGTAGGTATCCTTTTGCACCTTTTGTTTATGTCAGGTTTATATATGGTTATCGATGTGGAAAAACTTGGGTTGTGAAAGGTTTATAAAACCTGACTCGGGGAGTCGGTGACTTTGAAAAATAAAAAGGTTTTATGGGAGAAAACTTGCGGTGCGAATCCTCTCCTGTGTGGTTTGGTTTCGTAGTCGCGCATAAGGACCGATTCCTTTGGGTTTTACATCCGAGCATCTCACAGTACGACCACATGGGTAGAATGGGATGCCCCTAGATGAGTAACTAGCTGAAACATAGATGTCTAGCAGGTTAGCAGGTGAGGAGCACCGGTATGGTGGAGTTTACGGCAATCTCCTGTAGTGGGGATGTGTCGGGGGTCCATACGGTGGGGCCTGAGTAGATGAGGGCTTGAAAGTTGGCCTGATGCTTGGTGGAGAGATTCCACCCATCTGTGGGACACGGGACATTTATGGTTTGGTTTTAAAATCTTGAAATTGAAATTTCAACCGTACGAATTTTTGGAAAGGTTAAGGAGTGAAAATTCGAACTGCAAAATTCGAATAATAGAAATTAATTTTGGGAGATGAGATCACGATCAATATCCTGGGTTCACAAGGGAACGGATCAATTGAGATCTTTGGCACAAAAATTCTAAATACACTCAAAGAACCAAATTTTTGAAAATGGGATTTTTAATAAAATAGAATTTTTGACGGGCGAAAATCAGGGTGTTACAATAAACGAATTGTAATGACATTTATCTGAAATGACATATTTACAATGGCATGGATCAAATTAACCCTTTTTTATAATCATCCATATCAGTGTATTTAGAGCAACAAATAATTATATCATTTGAGTGTTTTTTCATTGGAAAATTCGATTTACCTATAAGGACAACCTGATGGTCTTATGCTTTCACACTCACTACTACTCTTTTTGGCTTCACCCAGCGCAACGTACGGGCATTTTGCTAGTCAAGTAAAATAATAAAACACTATATAGTTGAAGTGCAGGCCAAACATGCATCTTTTCCATAGACACATGTTTGACATGAAAAAAGTTCAGTTTGGGTCCCTCATCTAAGGGTCGAGTTTGAATCATGTCCCTCAACCATAAAATTGGGTACAAAACACCTCTTATCTCTTAAAACCAGTGCAAATAATGAACCAAGGTAGTATGGAGGACGGTTTTGGTAATGTGACGGCTATGCGGCACTATAAGCTTGAATAATGTATCTGACAATATCTGTATATTTTTTACTGATGACTTACTTCAAATGATAAAATTTTGGCCTGTTTAAACAAAAAGTAAAAAAAACAAACATGTACAACATCTGTTATATTAGGTCAAAAATATAACAACCAATTCAAAGACAAAAAAAAATATAGAGAAACTATCATCACATTTACTTTGGAGGCCTAAAAAATAACCACATTAATCGGAGAAAACAGAAAAATTACACTGTTAGATCATGTTAGTCCATATTATAATAATGTAGGCTCACCAATATAATTCTATAAAAATACAATAATAAGGTTATTATACTTATAGAAATAGAAATAATAATTATATATCAAACAAAACTATATTGTCAATAATATGATGTCACAAGAGATGTCAAATTCGAGTCTTGTTCGATAATCGTATCAAATCTGCATAGTCTGATCTAAAAGAAGTGTGCCATGCCTACTCCATCCTCCCTTATCCATGTGCCAGTTGAGCGATTCTCCTCGAGGCTTGAATCTCATCCACTCTATCGTCATCACGGGAGAAAACACCACATATATGTGCCGACATACATTGCAAGGTACGGATGGATTGCGGATGCATAGCATGGTGCGCATGGTGGCAGTGGTGGCATCGGGCGAGATCGAAGAAGGTGGTGACCGCAAGTGAGCTCAAGAGCAACAACAACAGCTATGGCGTCAGGTGAGATCGAGGGATACGACGACAACAAGTAAGCTCAAGGGCAGCAATAGTGGTGACATCTGGCGATATCGAGGCATGCTAGCAATGCCTATGACCACAAATGAGCTCGAGGATGCAGCAGCCCCAGATGAGCCCAAGAGCACGACAACTGGAGACTTGCTTGAGGATAGTGATGTCTAGAGTGGAAAACAAGCTCAAGGCAGGCAAGAGCAATATAGGATAGATCAAGTGCGATAGTGGACAAGCATAAGGAAGTAGTGCCGATGGTGTTGAGTGAGTTCGAGGGTGGTAGTTAGCAAGCTCTCACAGATAACCATGGCTGCAGGTTTGGGTCACCCTGATGTGTAGGAGAAAAAAGGATGTGAGGGTAGAGGAGAAAGAGGGAAAAGAAAGTGTACTTTAGGTATTTCACATCATATTTTTGGAAAGAAAATAGAAAACAGAAAGTTAACAGAAATTTGGATGGAGTGCTACAGATAAGAAGGGATGCAAATTTTGGTGCTATTAATGTGAACCGAAAACTATATTTCAAATCACAATTAATATATGCTATAGAACCAATTTCACCAACAGATAAAAGTTCAATCACTACACTAGTGATGTAGTGAATAGAGTTATATGCAATAGACACAATTAAGAGAAGTAAAGATTCACATGCTTTTTAGAGTTTGATGAACAAAATAAAAAGAAATAAAACTTTTAAAAAGTAAATCTAGCAGCACAAATGCACAGGCTCCACATGCTAGTTATTACAACACATCAAAATGTAGATTGATAAAATGTGTCATTATTATCTGCATGATAGTTTCAAAATTTAGGGCGAAATTAAAAAGCAAAACAATCAGAAATGCCAGACCATGAAAATTAACTTTTTTTATACCAACTTTTCAATAAAATGGAGTGTCGGAACATGAAAATTAATTAAAATGAATTTTCTAGGCATTACTTTTAATAAGGCATGACGGAAATTGTCTTGGTCCTATAAGCACTAGACGAAATCAAAATTTCACAAGACATGAAATAAATTGTCTCCTCTTTATATTTGGATTCCAAATAAGATCTCCAAAACATGGTCAACCATGTAAGTTGCATGTCATAAGTGTGTACTATAAGTAGAGTAATTTTACGTGCGTGGATCGTTTGGCTCGGTTTGCTCAAACTAGCCTAGTTAGAATGAGTACTGCAAAAATAATTTTAGGTAAGAATTTTATACTTCTCACTATTCTTGGCGGTGCAAAATTAAAGTCAAGGATATTAAAAAACGGAGAAAAATCCCTATAAAGAATTATGAAATTAAGCTCTAAAATTGAAATACGATATCGATGCAGATGTGCCATGCATGTTCCTTTGTGTGCGCATGATCCCTTGCCTTTTGACAGGCACATATGGCGATGGAATGAATTACACAGGAAGCAAAGAATAAGGTAGCTAGCGATGCATATATTCCGTGCTCCATGTAAACACGAAACAGACAGCTGTGATTAACGATCAGAATATATCTTATAATAATGATAAAAAAAAGAAAAGCAAAAGGAGACGGTATGTGGATGCATGAATGGAAGAAAGGAATTATTGGAAGAGAGGGTTAGGATCGGAGGCTGTATGTGCTTACGTAAACGAAGCTGTACCTGCCTGTACGTGGTTCTCTCTCATGATCTGATTAAGCATCGAGATCAGCTCAGCTGCAGTGCAACTAACACAACATATCATCTACGGAGTAGTAGCTAGTAATACAGTACAGGCATGTGTTAGCTAGCTAAGCTAGCCTGGGCGTGTTCGATCCGATCAGCTCGCGCGCAAGCGCAAGCGATGGCCCTCAACTATGTGGGCGTGGCGGCCATCAACCTGGTGGCTGCGCTGCTCTCCATCCCTGTCATCGCGGCCGGTATCTGGCTCTCCGCACAGGTGGACAGCGCCTGTGTCCAACTGCTCCAGTGGCCGCTGATCGGCCTCGGCATCGCCGTCCTCGCCGTCGGTCTGGCCGGCTTCGTCGCCGCCTTCTGGCGCCTGCCCTGGCTCCTCGTCGCCTACTTGGTCGGCATGCTCCTCCTCGTGGTGGCGCTCGCCTGCCTTGCTGTCTTCGTCTTCGTCGTCACCGGCGGCGCGTCGTCGTCGGGTGGTGGTCACACCGTGCCCAGCCGGGCCTTCCTCGAGTACGACCTGGACGATTTCTCCGGCGGCTGGCTGCGCGGGCGCGTGGACGAGCCAGGCAGATGGGAGCAGATCAAGACGTGTCTGGCCGCCACGCCCGTCTGCTCCGACGTCAACCAGACATACGCCACGGCGCAGGATTTCTTCTCCGCCTCCTGGCTCACCCCGTTGCAGTCCGGGTGCTGCAAGCCTCCCACGAGGTGTGGCTACACCTTCGTCACCCCGATCTCGTGGATTAGCCCCATCAGCGCCGCCGCCGACCCGGATTGCAGCGCCTGGAGCAACGACCCGTCTCAGCTCTGCTACTCCTGCGCCTCCTGCAAGGCTGGCCTTCTCCACAACCTCCGTAGGGAGTGGCGCCGAGCTGATCTCATCCTCGCCGTCGCCACCGTCGCGCTCCTCGCCGTCTACGCATTCGCCTGCTACGCCTTCCGCACCGCCAAGACCCACGACCTCTTCCGCCGCTACAGGCAGGGCTACACGTGACGTATAGAGCTCTATCATCTTCATCCCTAATCGATCATGCATATATGTACTGGAGTAGTGCTTTTAAGTATTTTCTAACTCTCATCCTTTTTATTTTGATTTTACATATGTTTCCGTTAATTTGGAAATCTTTTTTCTTCTGTCAACACTTCTTTAATGATAATTTAATTTAATTTAATTGTTGAGGCTATATTTTTGCAAACCAAAAATTTAATTTATACAAACCCAAAAGAACTGCTGGGTATGAAAACTCCTTGTAGCAGAGGATATTTCAAAGGATAAGCTTCAACATGTATAAAGTATTTCATCCCAAAATATAAGACGTAAATACCACTGTAACAAAAACTAAGAAAGAATTATTATCAAATCCGAGATTGGGAACAGGAGATGCGACGTCACTTCCCCTCAAATGAAGAGAGCGATTGATGCGGTGATGGAGTTTTCGAAATATTAGGATCCGGATAGGATATCTGCTGGAGGTATTTTTTTCACCAAAATCCTAAAAAATCAACATAGAGGATGGAACAAGGGCATCGTTGGTAATGCTCTAAATACAATACAATGCAGGCATCCAATAGGATTAGAGATTTTAAAGGTGAAGGGTTTAAAAAAACAAATTAAAGAGGAGAGAGAGGTGCTAGTCATTCGCGCACATGCCTTATAATATATATTATGAAACATCGAAAAAAATTATTGTACCTTATATTTTGGGATAGAAAGAGTAATAAAGATCTTTGTTACCTGTGGTAAAATTGAAGGCAAAATTAGTGGAAGTGTTTTCGTCTCTTGAGGAGATGTCCTCTCGTTTTTTGCATCTCATCTAAATAGTTATTAAAAAATATAAAAAAATTTAAAAGATACATGAGATATATTACTTCACAGACATTCAAGTTTAAATTTAACTTCTACAAGTTGTAACAAAAATAATAAATATAATCATGACAACTGAAACTCTTAACTAGATTTAGTTTAATTTGTTATTTTTGTTACAGCTTGTAGATGTCAAAATTGACTTTGTATGTTTATGAAGTGATATACATTGTACTAATCTATCTTGTCAAATTTTTTTATAACTATTTAGGTGACTTGTAAAAAATGAAAGGATATCCCAAGGGAGAAAAATCTATCCGGGCAAAATTATACTACCACCTGGGTGATTCGGAACTCGCAACTCATCTAGACTCGGTACTTGGGTCTTCTTTCTGAATTTGTCTTGCCCATGAAAGTGAAGAATCAGCTGAACCTGGCTGGTGACAACATCTAGTCCGCACCATCAATTGCTCTTATGCTGTTTGAAAGACCCTGCTATATATTCCCTCCGTTTTGCTTTAATTTTTTACTAAGTTAAATTTCTATAAATTTGACCAAGTTTATATAAAAACGTATATAAAAACGTAATGACCTAAACCCTAATTTAGTTTCATTAAATCTAACACTGAATATATTTAATAATATTTTTGTTTGGTATTAAAAATATTACTATATTTTTCTATAAACTTGATCAAACTGTGACATCCTGACCAAAATTAGAATATGACCTGTGTGGTCCATGAGAGCTGTATGCATATGTTTAGTACCATATTGCTAGTTTAGCAAAGGTAAAACCAACTTATAAGGTCTCTTTCCTCCAACATATCACTCCTAGTTAACCTTTTTACACGAAGCGAGTACAAAAGTGTAAGTGAGGTAGTATGTATAAGTGGCCCGTCCGTCGAATGGGTTGGGCTACAGGGTTCTAGAGGGCATACTGTTACAAATTGTATCAAAGTCGACACTCACGGTTGTGTGTATGGGTCAATGACCAGGCTCCGTGTGAGGCATATTTGCCTATATGCTCGTGTGGCTATGTGGGTAAGTTGGACCAACGGGGACGTCGAGTCTTTTGAGAGCAGGGGTGACAACCTGACCAATTAAGAGCTAAGTGCGCATATTTAGTACCACCTTACTAGTTTAGCAAGAGTAAAACCAACTTATAAGGTCTGTTCCTTTCAAACATATCACTCCCGGGTTAACCCTTTTACACAATGTGAGGACGAAAGTGTAAGTGAGGTGCTATGTGTAAGTGTCGAATGAGTTGAACTACGCGATTCTGGAGGGCAGGCTCTTACACAAACATGATTTACAAAAGAGAAACTTATAAGGACAGGCTCTTACACAAACAAACATGATTTACAAAAGAGAAACTTATAAGGACAGGCTCTTACACAAACATGATTTACAAAAGAGAAACTTATAAGGACAGGCTCTTACACAAACATGATTTACAAAAGAGTCAAACTTATAATATGAAATGGAGGGAGTATGTTTGAATTTATAGTCAAAACGACTTATAATATGAAACAAATGGAGTATGTTTGAATCTATTATATTATTAAGACAGCCTTAAAAAAACACCACGATCACTGTGCAAACTAAAAATTCTCACTTGAAAAAAATAAAATCTAAACCGTTTGATTATAGTGGGCTTTTATGTGAATGGTTGAGATTGATATAATACTAGACAAATCTGAATCAGATTACGTAAATAGAGTAGAGAAGGGAAAAGACAATTCCGTTTACAATTCGGACTCATGTCCGGCCTCCTAACCGGACAAGTATTATTTTTGAAAAAAGCTGTCCGTCCCGAACCTAATCAATTGGCTGCTTGCCTGCTATAGAATCTCATCATGGTGTGCCTAAAATCTGATGGTCTGAATTTAATACAAATATTTAGGCAGAGTTGGTTGTTTCTCTTCTTACTCATTTTTCATGCACATGTTTTCCAAACTGTGAAACGATATATTTTTTTTAAAAAAATTTAATAGAAAAGTTGTTTTAAAAATCATATTAATTTATTTTTTAAAAAACTAATATTTAATTAATTATGCGCTAATGAGTCACTCCATTGCGCGTGTGTAGAAGATTAGTTCCCAACTCCAACTGACGAACTTAGCCTTAATCGGCTTATGAATATTTTTTAAATAGGTTAGATTTACTCAATGTATGAATCTGATTATTCCGTCCAAGTAAAGAAATATTGATTTACTTGGATTCTATGTAAAAACTTTAGGAACGACGGATATAACCTGAAGCTAGCAACTAGAGCCTGCATGTGCCTTATCAATTATATGAGCATATCATCGATTTCATGTGTACAAATTATATCATTTGATATTTAAAAGGTAATATAGCCACGTAAATACACGGGCTACCAAGCTAGAAATAATAACAACATTAATGGGGGGATGTCTACACCGCTGAATCACGTGAAATTACATTATAAGGGTATAGAGATTAAGAGATTATAACGACTCTGTTTTATATCTTGACAACACAAAGATACGTTTATTACTAAAACAACAAAACCTACAACTGTCAAATGAAAAAGATCCAACGAGTTTTTGAAAGGTCTCATGTGTATGTGTACCAGTAGTACTAGGGGCCGGTATGCATGACGCTGTAAATTAATGGTAGGCAAGTAAACAAGCATACAAAGCGAAGGGAGTAAAGCCGACGAACCTCGCCAAAAAGGAAAAGATCTCTAGGTGATGGAGCAACAAATACATATTAACCAGACAATTTATCAAGTTTCTAAACAAAATATTCACGCATACGTATGCATATTCAAGTGACGAGAAAGAAGAGTAATCAGATGACAAGCCGAGGAGCGGCAAAGGATTAGGACGATGGCGGTTAGAGAGAGTTTTAAATACTATAAAAATGAAACCTTAATGATAATCATGTTTAGGTTTTAAAATCCTAATGACTATAAAAAGAATGGGTAAATAGCATGCCGTAACCCTAGGATGATGACAGTTGACAGGGCTTTTAAAACTATAAAAATGTTGTATAAGGATTAGGTTTAATTTTTAAAATTCCAATAGAAAAAAGAGAAATGTGATGGGCTAATCGTAAATGAATAGGGTGGTGGTGGTGGCTGACCGGATTTCTATAACTATAAAAATAGAAACAAAAAAACGACCAGGTTTAATTTTTTAAAAACCAATGAGAATAAAAGGAGGACGACGGGCAAGTCGTAAACGAGTGGAGTGACGGTGATTGACGAGACCTCTAAAAAAACTAATGACCATGAATAGAAATATGAATACGATTTAGAAATAACTAAATTATAAATTAAAAATAAGAAATATAGAAGAAGGAGACCATTTAGAATACAACACGAGATTAATTAAAATTTAGAATAAAAAATAAAATAAATTTGGAACTAGAAAAAGAAAAAAAAGAGATCAGGTAGAAATACAATTTAGAAATAACAAAAAATCGGAATAAAAATAAAATATTGAAAGAACAGTCCATCTAAAACACAACGGTGCCAAATGACAAATTAAGAGGAAGGCAGCAAGCGAGCCACAAAGGAGTATGTTGGTGATGGTTGATGAGACATCTAATCTAAAAACTATAAAACAAAATCTCAATGGCGATTAGATTTGATTTTTATAATTCCAATGATGAATATAAGAGGAGAGACGACAAACAGATCGTGAAGGAGCAGGGTCATGATTGTTGACGAGACTTCTACAAAGTAAAAAGGATAAACCCAACAATGATCATGTTCATTGTTGAAATTTCAATGACGATAATGGAGGTGTAACAGGTGGGCCATAAAGGAGTATAGTGACAATGTATAAAAAAGAAGCCTGACATGATAATGGACTCTAAAAACTACAAAGTTTGGTTTTTAAAGATCCTAAGAAAAAATGAATAGAAGACATGGTAGACTGGCCGAGCAAATAAAAAGGCGACAAAAGAAGTAAGGGGTGGAGGCTGGTGTGACTTTTAAAAATTATAAAATTAAAAATGTAATGATAATAAGGCTTATTTTTTTAAACCATAAAACAACAAGATGACTATTTAATAAATTTTAAATAAAAATATATGTAAAAAATTAGATAATTTGTATGGGTGCTAGTCACGTAATAGCGCAGGACACCAGCTAGTTTAGTTGAAAGAAAGCAGGGCTTGTAGGCTCTTGCTGTCTTAATCTGATATGCTACCAACCACATGCATGCAGTCTTCCCATGAGATTGTCTCAAGATCATAGAGCAGATCTGAATGAAATGAAGAAATTGAAGTCAATGAAAGATTATTTACCTACTGATAACAGGAATATTATGACTGTTGGCTACCGTAATGAAAGTATGGGAGTTAGGCAAGCGGGATATATTGCAGGTGAAGTGGTCCCTCTTGAGTACCTTGGCAACAACCTTGCCTCTGGATCATTTGATCGAACAGTTGGCGCGCGCCGTGGGTGTCGCATGGCAGCCGCGGTCCGGCAAGGTGCGCGGCCGGCGAGGCAGAAATTAAGACCTGAGGTAGCAAGCATCCTGACATAGACGCAGCGGGCCTGGTCGTGGATGAGGGCAGTCGAGGTCGACCGTGCATGCGCTCGACGGGCGGCGCGTATGGAGGCAACGTAGATATGAGCGGGTGGAGGTGGAGGCCGTGGGCGGCGGCATGCTTCTATTCTTTTCTATCGCAGCTTTCCCTTCCTAGAAATCCGAATGACAACATTCTTCTCCTGGCTGTGTTTTTTTTCGTGAAGTTGGAACTTCTTTTCTCTAACGGGTTATTAGCATATGATTAATTAAAATATTAGCTAAAAATTTAAAAAATTGATTAATATGATTTTTTAAAACAACTTTATATAAAAAATTATTTAAAAATACACCGTTTAATGATTTGGTAAATGTGTGCACGAAAAATAAAAAAGTAGTGTTAGGAAAATAAGGAAAAGAACCTTTAATCAAGAGGGTAGATATCTATAGGGACCAAGATGAAGTATTTCTTTCTTTTAAAGAGCATTAACCATACAGTATACCAACTACGATTTCCCTTACCACTGGTAACCGTGCTTACCACGAGGATACAGTAAAGTTTTTTTGGTAAAGTTTAGGTGAAATTTAAGCAAATTCAAAAATTTCAAAAAAATTCATAGATGTAATTCTTGATTTTTAATGGCAGATAATGAAGAAATTTTTTGAAAAAAAGTAAGATAAAATCAAATTTGAGGGCTAAACCGATAATTGTTTAGGAAATGAAAAAAGAAGAAAAAGTATTAGGCTTCACTTTTGTATTTTACATCTACAAATATTCTATATATTCTTTTAATTATCCTCAATTTCTACACACATTTAAGTATTTTTTTTATTTTTTCATGTTTTCTACCAAATATGTTACGGTTACCGCGCAAATATCACAGTTACCACGTTAAACCGTGTGATAACCACACAAATATTGCGGTTATCACTGAAACCGTTAACTTTTGAATTCAAATTTTTAAAAACAAAATTCACATGGTTTTTGACGGTTACCGTGATAACCACCTTACCGCGGGAAAGCGATAACCTCCCCAAAACGATAAAGGTAAACCTGATACCAGCTGTAGCAAGCAAATTCGTTTCAGGCGAAGACGTCAAAACTATAGTGCAAAGCAAAAATAACAGAATGAATGTGCGGTATTAGCCAGTAACTATACACCAGTCACCGCACCACCATGGCATTTCTAGCTAGCAAGTGATGTGGGAATTTCTTTTTTAAAAAAGATGAACGAAGCGAATTAAAAACTACTCAAGATACATGCTTGCAGTCCAAAGCAACATCTAGATAGATTAAAATGTCCCAGAATGCACTACAATCAAAAAACAAAAAAAATGTCATCATCTTGGGTTGGCCATCTGGATATATGGATCATGTCAGTTAGCAGCGTCGCATCGATCCCTTCGCTTTCGGTTATGTATGCTGAATCCTCCTCGTATCCTATGTCAATTGTCATGTGCTCAATCAACTAAGGAGCTGCGCCTGCACGACCCTTCACTGCAAGCAAACAACCAACACCATATGTTAAAAACATCTCGTGTGTTTGCAAACATGACACACAAGCCAAGACTCATACCAGGGCTAACAATCTTTATCCTCTTAGTTATAGCTCTAACACAAGTGACTGCTGATGCTGCTCCTGCCGATTTAGGCATCAAGAAAGAAAGCATATGTTAGGAAAAATAGGATGATAACGCTGCAGGATATTATTAGAGCTAGCTCTGAACCTTGTGAATTGATATCCTCCGTGGGATCTTCTGCCATTGCCTTCATAGGATCTGCTAAAACTGGAACACCCTCTAATCTGTATTCATTCAGATGCACACCACAGAACCACTTAGAATCTGTAGTTTCACCAGGGACATACATCACACGACAACAAAAGGCAGCATTATCACGTACCTTTGGACTTCAGCATTGGTGGGAGGGTTGAGGCAATGAACACCTTCAGAGTCAAGATCAAGGTCAAGTAGAAGCTCAGAGAATGAAAAATCGCCATCAAATATGTCTAGGTTTGTGAAGTCGATGTCAAAATCATCTTGCTTCTCCACATCAGAGGAGGTAGAGGCTTCTTCGCAAATCGGTTCATATGAACATGGCCTATCATCACAAGTACCAAAATCCAGCTTCCCTTTGACATGCTCCCTTTTGGATGATTTGTGGGAGCTTGGTTTCAAGGGGGAGCTGACATGGTAACTCCTCTCAACAGCATAATATGCAGCACCTTTGAGAGGACTGACGATAAGAGTCTTGGAAGAAACCATTGAGCATTGAGAAGAAGCAACATCCTGTTGGGTATGAGCATTAGCAACCACGGAGGATGATGCCCTTTCTGTTTGATAAGCAGCGATGGGATTGCTTTGTTGAGGTGTGCATGGAGAAGAATGGACTTCAGGTTGGAGAGGATTGAATAAGCTTTTTGCAACAGATGAGCCTTGCACAGGGAGCTTAGCCATGGCTGAATGTCGAACTGAACCCATGTTCTGTTCTGATTTATCAAGCGACAATTGAGAGGTCACAGTTTTACCTGGGATTACATTGGAACGTGGTAAGCAAGCAATGTTTGCAATGTTACAGCAGGAATCAAGAGCCATTGTTAATTCTTGTCCAAACCTAACAAGATGATACTTTTTGCAATCAAGAGCCATTGTTATACCTTTTGGGTGCGAGCTGGCAGTTGGCGCGATGCAGGTTTTCTTGGACTTTGCAGCAGACTTTGTAGCCGCCGCCTTCCTCTTCTTGGCAGGGAACGAGATAGGAGCTGCGGCTGGCGCCTGAGCTGGTGTGCACATGTCGTTGGCCTCTGATGAGTTGGATTTGTGGACAACAACTGAGGAGGATGTCTGCATGTAGCGTATGATTGGCGAAGCATACCCAGCACCAGCACCAGCACCAGCACCAGCAGGGCCTGCTGCAGCAACACAACAGGCATACTACTCTATTAGGCAACAATGGAACGGTATTCTCCTTACTCCTAGCAATGTCAGAGAGCGCGGCAAGACAAATCGTCGAGCAGGTGGGGTGCAGAGCAAACCTGGAGGTGATGAGGCGGCGAAGAGCTGCGTGGGTGAGGATGGCGCCGGCGCGGGGGGAGGAGGATGATGGGGGTAGTATGCCGAGACGAGGTTGTGCATTGCGTGCATTGCAGAGTCGACGGCGAGGCGGGCCTCCTTGAGGGCGACGTAGTCGTGAAGGATGTCGGCGAGGGGGAGGAGGCCCTTGGGGGGGACGGGGGCGGCCTTGGTGAAGAGGTGGGCGGCGTCGGTTCGGAAGGCGGCGAGGGAGGCGGAGAAGCCGTTGTCGGCGAGGTAGCGCTCGACAAGGAAGGCGACCTGGGCGGGGGTGACCGCCTTCTTCTTGGCCTTGCTGCTGCTGCTGCTGCTGCTGTTGTTGGAGGCGGAGGTGGGGGGGGAAGTGTTCCTGGGCGGCGGCGGCGGCGCCATGTCAACGCAGGCAGATGCAGATCTCCCCTCTTCTCTGCTCCCCTCTCTCTCTCTCCAAGAAGCAGATGCGATCTAGAGTACTCCAGCTTAGGAATGGATTTCACTTCATTTCGTAGATTTCTGCGCGGGATGCAGTTAGCAACAAAGAGGGGGAGTGCGCGCGAATTGAATCAATCGGTGGGTTTTGGCGCGCCTCCTTATTCGTTTTGCCGCTCGCCCTCGCGCGCGCGCGGCGCGAGCCGGGCCTTTCACATTCGCACGCGGCCACGCGGGTGCCACTTTTGCCCCTTTAGAAGATATATTCTACAAATGAGCTCTTTTGGCAACTAATTGAAAAACTCCACTTAATTCGTAAGGCTTTCGGATTTTGCCACTGGATCTGCAAATTTCTTTATTCCATCATTCCATGCTACTTCCATTAGGTCAAGCATACGTGTGTCTACGTCTATTCACTCCGTTGCTAGGCATAGCTGCCGCCGGAGTCATGTATAAGTCCTCCACCCTAACCGCCATCTTCGTTGGGCACCACCGGAGCCGATCCGCACCGCAAGAGCTTCAAGGAGCTCCACCCTGACATGGCCACATTAGTCGCCAATTGCAGTGCTCCATGACCATCCCTTTGACGGGAGGGAACAAATACAAGAGAGATCTGTTGGAATAGTGGTGCCATGTCGGGGTAGGGAGCTTGGCACGGATCTAGCAACAGCAATGCTTGTGGACGGCGGTGGTCAGGGTGAAGGAGTACGATGCAGCTCAACAGCGGGGATTTTCTTTTTTTATTTCTCTAGTTTTCCGTTGCAGCCCTGTTTGATTGTTCGCTCGCTTCTAAATAGTGCATCCTGAAAGGGATCCATCTACTGGCTGTGGTAACGTACAACGAGGCTTCAGGCTCCACTAGCATGACAACATTGTAAAAGCGCACAACATTCTTTGATTGGGACAACTCATCGTCTCCCTCTTTGAGCTCTTACCTCTTGTAACATCTCATTTTGGTTGTGAACGTTGCGATAGTTGTGCAGCAAACAAGTGAGTATTTATCTTATGACCAAAAATTTCAATATGTTTACAGTTTGGAATATAATTTCGTAAGATGTCTTTGGCCCAAATCCAACAGAATTAACATTAGAAAAAACAAATGAATATTTTTATACATCACAAAATTTTATGAGTACTAGCCTTGTGATGGCCGCACACAAGATTAGTTAATATTAAACTTATGACAAAACAAAGTCATGATTTGGTGCCTTTGACCTATAATTTCATGAGCTATAGTCTTCCAACAAAATTCATGGGTATTGAACTTTGGAAAATATTTTTTTGTGATTTTTCATCACCGACCTACAATTTCAAAAGTTTAGGGTTTAGGGTTTAGGGTTAGGGTTTAGGGTTTAGGGTTTAGGGTTTAGGGTTTA